>CM076973.1:21948482-21953482 GCA_039105355.1 Benthosema pterotum | reverse complement strand
AAGAGAAATGAATTTCAAAGTACTCCGGTGTGTCCTCAGTCAATATCCGGCACCGTGGCTCTGTCTAATTCATGAAGCTGCTGCCTTTCATCTCCTGCTCTGTTGTCTATCAGCCACATCACATGCGCGCTCCACGGTGTAACCCTTTTCCCTTTCGTATAGCGGCGCAAGGCATGCGTGCTCGCAGCGCGAGGCGTTCCGTTCACGAGCGCCATGTGCGGCGGCGCCGCAGCTCCAACACGCATTATTACAATACACATGTTTGATGAGCAATATCGCCAACAAGTGCAGAACAAAGGGAACGACACGCAGCCGGCTGATCAGGATTCTCTCTCTCTCTCTGACTTTTTTTGTGATACTCCACTCCACTAGAACACTCATAAATACAGATCACTCAGGCAGAGAGCAGACAGGTATATCCACAATTATTTTTCATTAGATGACTTCACCCCAACCAGGTGCCTCCTTCACCTGCATTTCAAATGCTGGTGAAGGAGGCAGGTGGGGCATATAAAATAACTGTAGATCTAATTTCCATTAGCTTTGTGGTTGAGTGTATGTGCATGTCTGTCTTTACGGTCGTACGTCTTTACAGTACGTCAACACCAGCCCACCAGGCCATGTATCTTGCTATCTAAACAGTGCTTTTCAACCTTTTTCATACCAGGGCCCACTATTTATTCAGAATTTGAGCCACGGACCACCATTTGATGACATTTTAGCCCCACAGGCCCCAAAGCCAATGATTTCTTTTGCTTTTGTCCAAAATTCCAGGCAGAATTTCGGAGAGAACAAAACAGGAGAACATACAGATCAAAATGACCATTAATCTTCTACATTCTCTAGTTGTGTAGACTTGCGTAGGCTAATTCACTTGATGAATATTTTAACTCTTGAGAGCGTAAACATGAAACCAAATGGACCCGCAAGGTGAACCAACTTTCCATCATTCAGCCTGGGGACCACCTGAAATCCTCTCAGGGACCACTGGTGGTTCCCAGACCACCGCTTGAAATCCCTTGTTCTAAGAGGATGGGTTGTCCAATATGGGTTTTCTCATTAATGGCCCAAATCCATGGAGGAATCCCAGCTGCATTATAGCTCAACTGTCTCTCAAAAGACTCGCTCTCTGCCCTTCATTTAATGTCACTCCAATAAGGGCAAGTTCACGTTTATCTTAGCAGGCATTCCGGTCCACCTGGGGACACAGGGACATTTACTTTAAGAAGAAAACCGCTTGCCGTGCACCGCTGTCCTGTTTATTTAGAACGTGCTCTATGAGTGTGTGTGTGTGTGTGGGCGACTGGGCGTGCATGCGTGCACACATTCGCATATGTGTATATGTGTATGGCTGCGTGTATGCGTCAGAGAGAAAAACAGCTTTTAAAAAAAAGAAAGAAAAGGAAATAAGAAGCGTATTAATTAACGGCATTCTTATGATCTTTATTCCATTTGTTCCAATCCCCTGTAGCATACACAGTCATGAGAAAATGCCTGGTGTTTGCCTTTTATGGAAAACACTATAGTGTTAACCCTACACACACACACACACACACACACACACACACACACACACACACACACACACACACACACACACACACACACACACACACACACACACACAGACTTGGGCACAGCGTGCTGGAATATTAAACACGTCAACACCACCAGTTATTGAAATCGGAAGTGACAAGCAAAGCATGTTTGTAACAAGTGAAGACACAAGTGAGAACACAGCAACACAGGGAGTACGGATGTCTTCATGAGACTAGTCTCGCCATGGCAGATAACACAACACAAGCACTTTATCAAATGATCTATTCCCTTCAGATCCCTCATTTCCTAAAGCAGAGAACCCCCACCCCCCAACTCTCTTGCTGTGTTTCTCTTTGTGCATGCCTGGTGTAGCACACACAGCGTATAGACGAGTGACACTGAAAATGATAAACATTTAAAGGCCTTGGTTGCGCTTGTTCAAGCTGTGTCGCTGCAGATACAAACTGTCATTTGTCAAAAGAGGCTCCCTGGCTTTACACACACACACACACACACACACACACACACACACACACACACACACATACACACACACATACACACAGAGCACGCGGCACATCCTGCAATCCTCTGCAGAACACGCGTCCTAATATATGCCACTTAGAATTGGAAATTATACATGGGCTCTCGTTCCAACCCCCACCTCTTCCCGTAGCAGCGTGCAAGTGTATTTAGTTGTCATAATGAGCTGTCACGCCTGATGCACTGCACAGGGACACCGCGCCTGCCAGTGCTCTGTCTGTCTGTGTGTGTGTGCATGCACGTGTGTGCACGCGCCTACAGTATGTGTTCGCACATCTGTATTTCCGCAGGCAGTCACCCAGTTCATTTGCACATGCATGTGTCTGTCTGTGTTTCCATACATTTGACACGTTTATGATATTTCCATCTCATGTCCTCTGGGCTTGTGCGTGTGTATGTGTGTGTGTGTGCGTGTGTTTGTGTGTGTGTGTATGCTTCCAGGGTGAGCCATGTGGAGAGGGATGCCACCATGAAGAGGCAGCTGGTGGAGGACCTGAAGACAAGGCTGAAGTTCTTCCAGGAAGCGGAGAAGAGCTACCGGGGTCAGTTGGAGGAGCTGGAGAGGAAGGTACGCACAGACAGACACACACACACACACACACACACACACACACACACACACACACACACACACACACACACACACACACACACACACACACACACACACACAGCAGCTGGCACTGTCAGATGGCATCCAATTATCTCCTGTGGGAGGATGACAGGGACATGGTGTGGTAGCGCTGCACTCAGCCTTTCTCACAGACTGGTGATCTGAAGTCACCTGGAGGTCTGGGAGGAGCAGAAAACCATAGAAAACATTTAATCCTCTTTGTACAAGTCAGGCTTTATTAGTACGCTTACAAACATTGTGCTGTGTCATCATTCTGGTGGCTATGTCTCCAAATCAGTTGTTGTGTAACTATAAAACATATTCCCTCTCTCCAGACAATGAATGATCAGGGGATGCAGCATTTCCTCTAGGACAAAGTTGTAACAGCAGTGCTGAATTTCAGTCTCACATTTATTTGTTTTTATTTTTCTTTTTAAGCGATATTCAGCAATAGGCGATATTCGCACTGCAACTGTAGCTACAGTACACTACTGTATGTACTCCCATATGATAATTTCAGATCGATTAGTAAAGCCATACTGCAGTGGGATAGGATAATGTAGATGTTACAAACAATTCATTTGTAGGTTCATGCTCTAGGACTTGCAATGCTTTCACCTGTTAGGGCAACCATTATCCTAAGTCTAACTCTGCCCGGCTGGTATGTTACCGTATTTTCCGGACAATAATGCGCACCTAAAAGCCTTTAATTTTCTCAAAAATCCACCCTGCGCCTTATAATCCAGTGCGCCTTATATATGGATTGTTTGACTGCAGGTGCTTCTATTCTGTGTTAACTGTAGTAGTTTCTATTCTCTGCGCCTTATAATCCAGTGCGCCTTATATATGAAAACAGTTTTAAAAGGTGCGCCTTATAATCCGGTGCGCCTTATAGTGCGGAAAATACGGTAAGTTAATGCCTGCCCAGCAGCCATAAACTAGCAGAAATGTGTGTTACTATAAAGTTCCTCAGTGTTTTTACTGTGCATTCATAGAACTTTCCAGGGTGCTGAAATTCCAGTCCACTGGATGTTAAGGAACTTTTGGAAGCGGTTTTAACTTTTATAGTGTGCATATTGAAGTATAAATTCATGTATTTTAGGGGTGAGGTATGACTTTATTTCACCATGGTTTTGTTTTTATTTCACACCAATACACCGAATACAGCGAAACATTTCCTCTGGTCTCCAGGTGAAGATGCTGTCAGAGGAGGCTGTTAACAGGAAATCCCTAGTGGACTCTCTGAAGAGGAGGCTGAACGTGGCCAACACAGAGAAGAGCCAGTACGAGGCCTCCTGCACCAAACTGAAGGAAGACAGAGATAAAAAGGTTAGAGGAGCATCCATCCATCCATCCATCCATCCATCCATCCATCCATCCATCCATCCATCCATCCATCCATCCATCCATCCATCCATCCATCCATTCATCCATCCATCCATCCATCCATCCTACTTATACTTCCACCCACCATGTTACTTTTACTTCAACCCACCATGTTACTTTTACTTCAAGTCAAAGACATTTAACACCCTTCATAATATTGGACGGTATTATTACTCATAATTTGGTTAGCTGCATTATCCATGCAATGTACTGAACAGTAAGAATAATGGCAGACTGTTCACACACAGGTTTTTACACTTGAATGCCTTTATGTATTTCATAGCTCCTCTGCCTTGGCTTTTTATTGTCTCCACCGTAAGGTGGTAACTATGTTTCACCCCCTGTCTGTCCGTCCGTCCGTCCGTGCACCTGTTACGTCACCCGCAGGGTGCCGTAACACCCAAAGGGTCGCAGATCTAGTTCTCAAACTGTGCCTTACAGTGTTTATCATAACAGGTTAGCAAAAACCTATTACCTAAATCAAGTGGTCCGGGGACCACTAGGGGTCCCTGAGAGGATTCCAGTTGGTCCCCAGCTAAATGATGGAAAGCTGGTTAACCAGATGTAACTCTTTGAGAGTGTAAAAATGAAACTAAACGGACCCTTGCAGGTCCATTTGGTTTAATTTTTACACTCTCAAGAGTTAAAATATTAATCACCTGAATTAGCCCCAAGTTTACACAACTAGAGAATGTAGAAGATTAATGGTCATTTGTCTGTTTTTTTATATGTTTGACTGTTTTGTTTCCCAAATCCAGCCTGGAATTGTGGACAAAAGCAAAAGAAATCTTTAGTTTTGGGGTCTGTGGGGATAAAATTGTCCTCAAATAGTGGTCTGTGGCAAAAAAAAATAAATAAATAGTGGGCCCTGGTATCAAAAGGGTTGAAAACCCCTGACCTAAATGGGTCAATGCATCAT
>CM076973.1:21860982-21943482 GCA_039105355.1 Benthosema pterotum | reverse complement strand
CTGTTCTACACCCTGAGGAATGTGTAATATCGGTGGAGTATTATTATTAATATTATTATTATTTTTTTGTGATGGGGAATTGAAGATGGGTGTGCAGCCTTCATTATTTTGTGGTTTAAGCTGTGTTAATATAAACAGAACAGGCAACAATTGAAGGTGAAGGAAACCAAACCCAGTCCGCGTGTTTTGTTGTTCTTAACACCTTATGTGTTCTGCAGTTTCTACCATATCATGAATTCCGTATTTCTCTCAGTGTGAGGCAGTGCGTTCGATCCTATATCTGGCGCGGCTTTGGTCTTTTTTGTGTCTTATATTTTCACCTATATTGTTATTTATTTTCAAAAAATAAAATAAATAAAAACAATAACAAAACCTTACACATCGCCATCATCATCTCTCACAATCAACAGATCATACTACGATCTGTTGATTACTCTCTCTCTCTCTCTCTCTCTCTCTCTCTCTCTCTCTCTCTCTCTCTCTCTCTCTCTCTCTCTCTTTCTCTCTTTCTGCATCTGATTTCACTAATAGCCAAACAATTTGCTACTGCCACGCACACGCAGAGACACACACACATACACGCTCACACTCAGTAGGGCCTGCTCTGACAACAACAAACTGCAACTGAAGTGCATACGGTATAGTCCTAACTTAACTGTTTACTTATGCCCTAGTACAAATCTCTGAAACTGTACAAATGTAACCAGATGAACCATTATGGGCCCACCTGCAGGATGCCTCTGTTCACTCTCAGAGGTGAATCAACACCAAGTTTATTTTATTATTTTACTGCACACCTGTGTAAAATTAGCCAAAGGAATGGAGACATCCCATCATGCTCAGTGCTGTCCATGTGTGATTAGCCCTGTTGGTGCGCGCGCACCAGAGAGTTCGCTTGTGTCGATGTTTCAGTCTGTGTTGTTTGTGTGCACCTTTCTCGCTTGTTTATTTTGTATATTGCTTGTGAGTGCGTAGCTTCTTTGTTCTTTTATCATTTTTGTTTGTATGTTTGTTTGTATGTACCGTATGTGCGTGTGCGTGTGTGTGTGTGTGTGTGTGTGTGTGTGTGTGTGTGTGTGTGTGTGTGTTTGTGTGCGTGCGTGCGTGTGCGTGTGTTTTCTCCGGCTGCCGCTCTCATCTGGCCCCCACGTCTATTCCAAGGTCAGCTTTTCAGGCGGCTTACAGGGGAATGATACAGAAGATTATTGCCTCGATCAATAAGCTCAAAATGAAGCAAAGGGGAGTTTGCTTTATTGACTTTCCCGCCGTACAGTGGCAGCTTTAACATTTAATTGTCTCCCTGTATTTAGACCAAACTCCCATTTAGCGGCCGGCCGGCCGCTGTGCCTTGGTCTCGGTCTCAGGCGCACCGTCCGCTCGGGCCCCATTTGAAACGGCTCCTCGCAGCTTAATTATTTACGGTGTTATGCTGCCGCCGCGTTTGCACTGCAGAGACATTCAGAAACAACTAAATAAATGAATGGCTGCATTTTCAATAGTGCTGTTGCGTCTCTCTACTCTTTCTTTCTCTCTCTTTCAATCTCTCTCTCTCTCATCCTCTCGCTCTCTGTTGAGCTCCTCTCTCTCAGCAGTGATTCACCATTCCCTGCCAATTTCTAGCGAAACTTTGGGTGCGTTTGAAATCAAAGATGCACTCCCTCCCGCACTCAATCGACAGGGCAACAAAAAAGGGCGGTGGTGGATTGGGGGGGGACCCCCGCGGGTCCGCGTTCGTAACACGTGAGCGCGAGGCTGAAACCGACGAGAATCTGAGAGTGTCAAACTCAATATTCCTCCATAATGTACCAGGCGGCCTCTTCTCCGGCGCGTGGAGCTTGATCAGTTTCATTTATTCATTTGCCATGCTGAGAATATCCCCACTCCTTTGACTACGTCCATTTCATCACTCTCTTCTTCTACTTCTCCTTATCCTTCATCTTCTTCTTCTTTCTCTCCTCCTGATCCTGTCGCTCCAGGCTCTGGCCGGCGAAATGCTCCGAGATGTGGAGGAGGTCAAACAGCAATTGATGAGACGGAGGAGGAGGCTGAGGAAGGCCAACCGCGTGGCGGAGAAGAAGAGTGGCCTCTCGGCCAGCTCCATGATCAAAGCCAAGAGCATCGCCGCCTCCATCCTCAACATGTCAGAGAGCGACTTGGCAGACATGATGGACACCGACCAGGTATTGGCTCCGCGAAACCCACGGGTCAAAGTGCTGCGTAGATATAAACTAAACTTAGTGTAAGATATGTAATGATACTTTCATACATTAAAAACTTCACCAGCAGCGCAAGCACAGAGGCGAAAGTGAAAAAAAAAGATAGAAGTACGAGTGTAAACATTCAGTCTTAAAGTAGCATGAACTGCAAATTCCAGAACTAATGTATTTGAACAGTCGTATTGTCAAAACAACTCATACGTGTTATTAGATAAGACAGTTGGCTTATCTAATAACAGGCTGGCTACCATTCTGAATCAGGGGGGGATTATCCAAGTGGCCGCGAAGAGGATCAAGCTCAGGTCCCTCCCAAAAAACTGATAACCAGTGAATGACAGTGACGTGCAGTGTCCTTGCCTGTTATTAGCAATGGGCTTGTTCATTTGTATGAATAATACAATATAATCCCAAGTCCGAAACCATCCTGATATGTTATTTTTAAGCAATGCCTTGCTGTAAATATTGAATATAGCAGGCCTAAATTTGTCGTAATTGTTATGCGTGTGGGCAGACAATATGCGCTGTGTTGGGCGAGGGAAAAAAGTTCTGGTTGCTGTGGGAGCCTTTTGCCTGGCGGGGCTCATCATTTCTAGATTCTAGATGTTCCTAATAATGTCAGGTACATTTTTTTTTTCACACAACTCAGGCCTCTGTTGGTCTGCCCGTCCAAAAGTACTCAAGCATGAGAACTGGTGGTAGCTTATCTGAGGTTGCGTCATTGTTGAGCTGGAAAATTTTAAACCGATACTTCAGCCACAGCACACATGTTCCCACCGGCTGCTGTGTAGCTGACAACGCTGCAGCTACACACTGCAGAGCTCCGCAGAGCTTAGATTCACCGACACGAAACAAACTTGTAAAGTACAAACTCTTTTCCTCCTTCACGACAGCCACCAGTCTAGACCATAGATCATTCCTTGCCAGGCCTTATTGTCAATTAGCAGACCCACTGTTACAATCAGGCTGCTGGGACCCCGGGGACCGCCCCCACATCCATCACATAATGAGTGGGGGGTGGGGGGCTACGCCAAGCACTTACTCACACTTGAAACCAATTTGAGCCTTCATTGCTGCCCCCACCTCCACACGCGCACACACACACACACATACACGCACACCACCCATGGGGATGACAGGCCACTGTTTCTCACTTGAGAACGAGTCACCCTCAATCAGAGCTTAAACACTCCTCTCCTCTCTCTCCTGCTCTCTACCCTTGTTTCCATTGCAACGTAACGGTGGTTAATGGCAAGCTGTGAGGGATGGAAGACGAGCTGTGTGTGGGTGGGGGTTGTGCGTACGCACGACGCGTACAGTAGGATTGGTCAGATGAGCAGAGTACATAGAAGGGAGAGAGTACATAGAAGGGACGGCAGAAGGGGTGAACAGACGCGGTGGTGGGGGCTAGAGAGGGGATTATGACATGACTTATGACTGGTTCGGACGTCGAAGCTGCCGATAACAGCCCCAGCCGCAGTGTACCGTGTCACACCGACAGGCGTTACTTGGTTGGCCCTCTAAAAGTCAGCCACGGCTCCCGGATATGTGCAGCCGTTTAAAAATCATCATGGCTTCTTCCTTGTGAGGTGTGTGGTTGTATTGTGTTGTGTTAATTGAGAGTTTGTGGATCACAGTTAAGAGCAAACCACCAGAGGATTGGAAATGGACTGTCAAAGGAGAGAGAGAGAGAGCTGTGTGCTGCGTGTCAGGGAGCAATAAGGGCCAGTCATGGTGTGCTCTAATTGAAACTCCCCTAAGACACCAGGGGAAGGACAGTGTATGTGCATCTATATCTAAAGCTCAGCCAAGTGGGGAGGCGACACAAGCTAATGGAGATTCAGCCGTAAAACTGCAGAACTCTTGACTGTAGTCATGTGCAACTACCAGATCCATGTGTTCACACTCAAACGTGACAAGGACTGCTCACTCTTCTCACATTGGTTAATGATTGGGGAAGCTTTTCATTTTCATGGTAGTGTGATGGTGGGGCTGGTGAGAGATATAAAATCATACCCTTCTCAACTGAGTGGTGAGCGTTTATGTTCACCTGTTAGGCTGATCAGCAGTGATACTTTGTGGTCAATCAACACCAGGTATATACGGTCTAAAACAAAACTTTTGGTCATTTGATAGTCTACTCAGTCTCATGTGAACACCACAGAGCGTTTAGGTTACTCGATTCAGTATTTAGATATTTGATGTTCATTTTGGCGTACCCACCACCTCCTTCCTATTCAAACCCATTATAACTTAAAACTCCATTTTAACCATGACAGATTATTTGAAAACAACCCATCTTTTTTTTCTGGTGATTGATATTGTGAATCACCGTAATACATGAGAGTGTGGAATAAGTTATAATAATGGGTTTGTATAGGATAAAATGACCAAAAGTTTTTTTGAAAGTGAAATACCCCTTTACCACTTAATAACTAAAGCCACACGGCCCCTTGTCGCCAGTCTTACGTACGAGTGGCTGACCGCCCCAACTCACCATTACAGCATCCCGGTTGTTATAGGCACTAGACAGATTGCTATTGTTCGCCTAGCTTCCCATAAAGTCCTCCTCCTCTCCATACAGATGCATTCAAAACGAAAGCTTTCTGTTCTGTTTTTTCAAAATAATCCATTATTTTATGAAAAGCACCCTCCATTTAGATCCTTATTGTGATTTTTGACTGCATTGCGGGGAAAATACCACTGATTGGAAAGACAGCACACAGATCAGCGCTGCCGCTGGAGCAGTCTTGTTTACTTCCTCCCTTCCTTTCTATGGAAAATCCCTGGATGGGTCCAACATGAAGTCCCTATCGTGGTGATACAATACCATTATGACCAGAGTGACAAGTCACAAAATGTATTTTCCAGGTGAAATGATAAGATGCTCGTGTGTCATAACACATAGCTTTTTTTTCCTTTCTTTCTTTTTTTAACTTTACATCCAGTTCATGCCTCGAGTCCCGGTGGGTCTTCAAAATAAGGGTCTTGACTATTCATTCGAGTCTAACAGTGAATGTGTTCACTGTGTGAATTTTGGATATTTCTCGATAGATTTCTGGATATCTTGTCCATATTACCTGACGTATTGACTTCAATGTCTCCTTTCTGATGAGCAGGCTTTTTGCTGGTTGTACAGTATTTGAGTACAGCACTGGCATGAATAATGTTGTCTGGCCCATTCGTTGTTTTAGAAAAAAGGGATTCCATGTTAACTTCCTGTATTCTTTTAGTTTAGTTTTTCCAAGCTGTGAAAGAGACCCCAGTGCTGTCAAGGACAAGACAAACACACTGCAACCCCTGCATGCGCACACCATACATACATACATTCATGCAGTGCACACCATATACACACACAATAGCACATGTACAGAGGCAGCTCTTGTTGACGCACACACACATACACACACACACACACACCATATGTGCACGCACGCACACAGACAAGCGCGCACATGCAATTATGAACACACACGCACACACACATGCACGCATGCACACACACACACACACACACACAAATGCATGCACACACACACCTCTCAATGTGTTATGTGACATTATTATTCAAGCATGCTTGACTCCATTTAATGTTAATCTGTTCAGAGTTCTCACACAACATGACATGGAAAACAGGCAAATGGCTCTCTCCCCTCAAACCCCTACACACACACCCGTGCGCGCACACACATGTGTGCACGTGTGTGTCTTTCTTCTGTCCCGTAGTGTCCCAGAAAGCGAGTGCCGAGTCTCGCCGTGGTCCCTGGGCAGCTTGTTGTGGACTTAATAAGGCCATAATTGCCAGGCTGGTTTGTTTTCCAGCTGACTCCTGATGATAGACAGAGGGTCAGTGCATTGCTATGCACCCGCCAAGGGAGGACAAGTGCAAAAATCACACACACACACACACACACACACACACACACACACACACACACACACACACACACACACACACACACACACACACACACACACGCACGTACAGTACGCACACACATCACACACTCACTTCTCTACCAAAGTGGTGGTAGGTAGACACACAAGAAAAGAGGACTGACAGGAGGCCCTCCAGCCTCTGCCATTGTCTCTCTCTCTCTCTCTCTCTCTCTCTCTCTCTCTCTGTTTTGCCTCTCTCTTTTTTTTTTCTTTTGTCTCAGTCTTTTCTTTTCCCCCAATTTAGCCAGTAGTTACTAATGAGGCAGATATGAAAATGAGCCCAGAAAACAGTGGCACTTTACAACACCAAGAAACCCTCTGCAGACATTACCCAGCGGAGGCCATGCAGCAGGACACACCGCATGCGTACGTGCACGCGCGCACACACACACACACACACACACACACACACACACACACACACACACACACACACACACACACACACACACACACACACACACATTTCTCTGCACCTCGACGCCCCCTGCTCCCGCCTTGTCCCCTTGAGGGAGTGCAAAAAGGGCTCCCGACATCATTTGGAACAGCAACACCTGGGGTTGAGTGTGAGAGAGAGAGGCCACTTGTGTTAGCACGGAGGTGTACACGCTACCGTGCCCTGTTCATTAGTGGTAACAAGCTTACTACTCAGCTAGGTCTTTATACATGAGTAGCTCTCGGTCACACACACACACAGCGACAGGATCTCCTGAGATGTTCCTCGGGGTCTATGCTTGTGTGTGTGTGTGTGTGTGTGTGTGTGTGTGTGTGTGTGTGTGTGTGTGTGTGTGTGTGTGTGTGTGTGTGTGTGTGTGTGTGTGTGTGTGTGTGTCATAATACAAGGAAAAATCTTTATACCCCAAAGCAGCAGCAGCAGACCAGTAACAACCATGGCTCATGCAATAGTCGCCTTTCCTATTCTATATTTTTGTACATTCTCTCTAATTGCATTTAGGGCTTCCTGCGTGCCCTGTAGTAAACGTATGGTTGCACAGGTCCTGTATTCACGTACTGTCAAAACCTGGGTATTACCCCATGTAGAAGAAACCTGGGTATTACCCCATGTAGAAGATAAGAAAGGATACACTCTGTTCTACTCTGTGTATACAAGTAAATTGTACAGTCACTTTGGTATTGTAGTTTTCTCTCACAGTAGATTATATTGTTTTGATTGATTATACATTAAACTAGTGATGGGAGATTAATCGAGATACACATTGGTATTGGGCTCTTTGAGTTGTTTTTAGATGAATCGGCTTCGGTTCAATTAATCAATCAGGCTGATTAACTAATTGGTTGATTGATCTTTCTGTGCAATTAACAGCTTTATCTACAAGCTCACAATATTAAATATAAAGTTATCAAAGACATCTGACTTGCCTGCAGTGCAGATACCTGTTTTTTTCCAGAATAGACTCATTTTTATAATCTTTCAATACAGAATGAGATCACATCGACTTGAGAGGTGAAAAAATGGATGTGACACCACTTTCGACCTTCGACACACGCACACGCACACACACACACACACACACACACATACACACACACACACACACACACTTTCATTTGACTCGATAAACATGTAGATGTTTATCTGGCAAGTACAATATAGGCCATGGGCAAGTGCAATAGTACAGTATATTCCTCTGGCCCCCCTATTGATGAATTGAACTCTGAACTCTGCTCTTTTGCACATGGAACTGGCAAGTGCAATATAGGCCATGAGCAAGTGCAATGTTATATCATATCATATGTTATATAATTCCTCTATTTGATGATCATTTGCACCTGAACTCTGAACTCTTGATCTTTTATGTATTATTATGATGAATTTGCTTTAAAAAAATCCTCATCTTTATTAATGGATTGAGATCACTTGACTCGACTGGGCTATGACTACAACAAATTAAATTGAAGTTGCCCCTTTCAGTGTTTCTTGTCTTTCTCTCTGGTGACACTGCTGTGTGTTATGGTTGTACTTAACTAAATATTATCTTATCTTATCTTGGGCAAAACACTGAACCCCTAATTGCTCCTGATGTGCTGGTATCAACCAGCACATGAATGTGGGTCAATGTTAATGTATGCTGCCCTGGATAAAGGCGCTATATACAGTAAATGCACCATTTACCATTTATTTAAATGCAACATTTGTCATTCCACGCCCTATGGTCTTGTAAATGTAAACGTGTCACACAATGCTACCCAGTGTAAGACTGTCCATGGCTGTGTGTTGTGTGTAGGAGGCAGAGGACACCGTGGATCCCTCCAGAGACCAGCTGTGGCTGCAGAGACTGGACCATCTCCTTCAGCAGAAGGTCAGACCCCTGCCTTGCATTACATACATTCAGTGCTTCAGTCCTTTTCAGCTTTACATTTCCAGCCAACCTTTCACAACAAAACATGCACTAGTAGTATTCAAAAAATTCTGATACTGATATCCAACCTGAAAATCTAGGAAATCAGGGTTTCACATATTTTACTTTAGTCTACAATCAGTAGAACATTTTTAGACCCCCTAAAATAACTTAATTCCGTCATTCGTACCACCTTGATCAGCTAATACCAAGAAGAAAAAAAGTATGTATCGAATTTCTTAGATTTTTCTTTAGTTTCTTCAAGGAATTATTTTGTTTTTAATTCAGGTTCCCGGGTATTATTATTCATTTATCCTTTTTTGTCCTTTTTTAATTATTATTATTTTTAATTATAATAACTAGAAATATATAAACACGGAAATATGCATCGTGTCAATGTCACTCACAGGACATGTGCATGGAAGATGCGTTCAAAGCGGAAAATGTGTATAATGGTCCCAGTTGTGAGCTGGTAGACTAGCTGTTTTTGTACAGAGCATACTGTTGTAATCAATCGGGTGTGTGTGTGTGTGTGTGTGTGTGTGTGTGTGTGTGTGTGTGTGTGTGTGTGTGTGTGTGTGTGTGTGTGTGTGTGGCTATTTGCCCCCAATGGTTGAAAAGGGAATTGCTTTCGCCAATGTTAACTTAATTTAATGCAGCAATAAATGCATTATTAACCAATAATTTGTTCATTTGAATAAAGGGCTTCATTAATCTCTTAGCAATATTATGGTCAATGCCCGTGTGAAAATTCAGAGCGATTGGTGCACCCAGTGAGGAGTTACAGCGGTTTCAGACAGTATTTTATTATACTGTACAGTATAGCATAGTATTCCAGAATAGATGTGTATAGGCCCTTGTATATGTTCAAAAGGATCCTGTATTTGTGTGTACAGCATGTGTGTCTACTGTGTTTAACTTTTTTCCTGTGTGCCACTCATCTCCTGGAGTGCTGTCAATGCCTGACCGCTGTGTCTGTGTATGTATGATTGAGTGTGTGGTGTGTGTGTGTACGTGCGTGCGTGTGTACACTCTTGTCAGGGCCTGCCGCAGGCACTCATGCGTCGCCTCCGCACCGCGACACACCAGACTCCTCTCACTCGTTTCCCCAGATCTTACCCTGACCTTTTCACCCCTCCACCCTCTTCCCTCCCTCCCTTCGTCTCTATCACACACACACACACACACACACACACACACACACACACACACACACACACACACACACACACACACACACACACACACACACACACACACACAGCATACAACTTCACTCAATCCATGTTTTTCCCTTCAAGCTGGACAGCTCTTGGTCCCATCTCTGTCTCTCTCTCTGTTTTCTCTCTCTCTCTCTGCCATCCTCCACTGTCCCACATTCCTCCCTTCCTTCTTTGCTCTCTCTCTCTCTCTCTCTCTCTCTCTCTCTCTCTCTCTCCTTCTGTCTCCCGCTCTCTCTCTCTCTTTCCTCTGTCTCTCTCTGGCTCAGACCCCGAGGCAGCTTGTTAGTGGGGAACTAAATATTGATTTGGCGGAGCCTGTCGATGCTGGGAGAATGAGCTAGCATCCACCAGAGACCTCGGCACCGCCAGCCCTCGCTATCGACGTTTTCCGTGGGCAGGAGAGAGGGGTGGATGGAGGGGGTAAGGAGGAGGGGGTGGGGTGGTTGGGTGGGCGGTTTTGGTGGGGGTGAGGGGGGGGGTGGAGGAAGACAGAGAGGAAGGGAAGAGCGAAGGATGATGACAAGGAGACCCCGGTCACACACACACACTCGTGCGCGCACACACACACACGCACGCACAAACACACAAACACTTGCGCACACAGGTCTCTCTCCACCCAACCCTCCTCCTTTTCTCTCCACCACCACCAGACTTTTTCTATCCCCTTTCAAGTCTGTCTTGTTGTGTTTTTCTTTTCGTTTTTTTTTATCCCCTAGTTTTTCCTCCTCCTCCCTCCCTCTCTCTCTGTTCCTCTGGCGGCCTCCTCTTCTCACTGCTCGGCCTAATAAACACACTGTCACATCGCCAGGGGACACATGCTTCTCTACCTCTCTCTACCTCTTCTCTCTCTCTCTCTCTCTCTCTCTCTCTCTCTCTCTCTCTCTCTCTCTCTCTCTCTCTCTCTCCAGTTATCAAGGGCAGTTTTCTGCAGCTATAAAATCTCCCTTGCTGAGGAGACGGCAGTTAGACTAGTGTGTGTGTGTGTGTGTGTGTGTTCATGCTGTTAATGACTCAACCATTAGGATATTGTAGATGCTTGCAAGACACATTTATTTTTCTTTCAATTCCGTTTTTTTGTTTTCACAGTTCAACCCAAAAGCTGATAATTTCCATCCACAACGGTCCTGGTTCTGGTAATACGGTGTGTAACTTGACTTCTGATATGACCTGATATGACTAGTAGCAACGAGTGTGTCTAAACGATGTGTGTGAATATGCCCTCATGCCTCGTGTTTGGCTAATGAGGGACCTCATCCCTATGTCTTAACCTGCCCTGTCCTGGCTTATGGAGAGGACCTCCAAGCACAACATGTGTAACGTCGTCTCGCAAATAACGCACTCCCAATAGATATTATATCAATATTCTTCTTGGCCGTTCATACATGCACACACACTATCTTGTTCTACCAGTTAAAAAGGCGCAGAGACAGAAATAAACCAAGCGATTGGAAAGATGAGAGAGAGATACAGTGTGTGTCCTCAACTGGCTGGGCTGCTGTCACTAGGATGTGTGTGTGCTTGCTTGTGTGCGTGCGTGCCTCTGTCTGTCTGCCTGTGTGCGTGCGTGCGTGCGTGCGTGCGTGCGTGCGTGTGTGTGTGTGTGTGTGCACGTGCGCGCGTGTGTGTGTGAGGTGTGCGCAGACTCCCGGTAGCCCTACGCTGTCACTGTCAGGGCCTAATGGAGCCACCAGTGGGACAGCACTTTATTAACTCTGTGGCCCTGTCAATAGTACGGCCATCAGTCACTGTGTCTGCGTGGCTCCGACAGGAGACTGTGGCGTGTGTGCACCTGTGTCTGCCTGCGTGTGTGCCGTGTGTGCGTGCGTTTGTGTCTGTGGCCCCCGTTGTTCCCTGTCACTGTCAAACCTCCCTAGCCACATGTCAACATAACAAGGGAGAGAGAGAGAGAGACAGAGACATCCAGACCTAGCCAGAGAGAAAGAGAGATGATAGAAGAGGAAGCAAAGATGGTAGGAAGGTTTACTGGTCGGTATGCAGACGAGAGAAAGAACAGCACCGGCGTAAAGATGCGGTGTGAGTGCATGTTAAGTTATACCTCACACCCCCCACCCACCCACCAACCTGTGTTCCTCGGCAACAGTAATACGCGCTCCCCTGCCTCAAACAGGCACATTAACACCTCAACGTCTACAAAAACATCTCAACCTCCCAGTGCCTTCTCACCGCCTGCCCCACGGTCCACCTGAAACATAAATGAAACATTGCAGTAATTTCCTCCGCACGCACACACACACACACACACACACACACACACACACACACACACACACACACACACACACACACACACACACACACACACACACACACACACACACACACACACCCCACTGGTGATTTAACTAAATCAAGCCTAAGCCTTGCATCCCTCAGTAGAGAGCCACTATCCTATAGGCAGCCATAGGATCACGGCTGTCTAATAATAATGGTGAGCTGTGGCCGGGGCACGGTGAGCATACAGCTAGGGGGTTTGGGAGTGGATTGTAGGAGGGTGGTGGTACTTTACCGATCCGTCCTCTTAGGGCTCCACCGCCGGCCACAACCCGCCCGCCACAAATAAAAAAAGGGCCTCGGCGCATCTGAAGATGGAGTGTCCGCAAGCGCCACGGGGTCCAAGACGTGGGACCCCGGGTAGCATCGATTTAATTGCCTTTGGTTTATTTGTGGAGTCCTAATTATTGACTGGAGGTAGGATTTAATGGGCAGAGTCTTTATGAAGACAGGGAAATGACTGGCTTTCTCCAGCCGGCCAGTAATGAAGAGGGCGGGCGGGGGGGCTGCGGGGGTTGCGCACATACACGCACAGGCGTATGTGCCCATGTCTGTACACATACAAGTAGACGCGTACGGAATACTCAAACGTGCACGCCCCCCCCCCCTTTTTTTCCAGACTCATTTTATACACACACTGTACACATGAAGCTATCCAGGGTCTGTCTAAGCCTCATGGCACAATAACATTTAAGAAGTCATCGACTGTGCTCAGATTTTTTATGGGAGCAGGTTGGTATGGTTTACTGGTGCACTGGTGACACGGAGGGCCTGCTAATATTTAACTCCCGATCACACCCCAGGGGGAGCTACATCACTCCCCCATCAGCATGCGTAACATAACATAAGCACGCATTGCAGCATATACACGGGACATACAAGAGAACGAGCGCTTCTAATTGGCGAGAAAGATGCGATCAGCCGACGGTTCAGAGTGCAATAACACATCAGTCGTTTCATCAGTGGCCTATGAAGTGGTGCATACTGGACGACTGGCAGGATAGGAATTAGTTGGCTAATTCTCTCTACGTCAGGGTTGTCAAACACAAATACAGAGTGGGCCGGGGACACCAGACTGTGTTTCAACACGCGGACACCGTTTTTTTACGATGGCGTCCCAGAAAAAACAATGTCCCGATAAGCAATATTAAAGCAAAGATGAATCTGCATGCATTAAAAACTTAAAACGCATTATTCAGTTTCCTGTTCTATAATCCTCACCGAGCACTGATTTCATAGTAAAACAAGAAAGTAAATGAATTAAGTTGACGAAGTAAAACAATTAGTTGCGAAAAAAATCTGATCATGGTGTGTGCAATATACCAGAGGGCCAGTTCTAATAGTAATTAAATATCATACCGTGGGCCGAAGGTAATTCATTCACGGGCCTGATTTGGCCCACGGGCCTTGAGTTTGACATACAGTATGTGCTCTACGCCGTCCTCGGACAAGCCCTCCATCATCGGTATCTACAAGTCATCATGATTATTATCCATACACTGCATCTGGACTGCTTGCTTCTGTTTCCCTTGTTTTCGTTAGCTTTCATCTTTCTCCCAATTTAGAGATTTGCCGATTCCATCCATTACCATCCCGCTATCCGAATCCGAGTGCCGGTACGCCAAGCCTACCAGTGAGGCGTTCGCTTACCTCACAATGCGATAATATTTAAGGTGCCAAATCGATTTATATTGCAATTCTTAATTATGTTGCGATTTGATTTCATATACCGATATCCTTTTCCCACGAATGACTTTGCTTTTATCATACTCGAACATTTTAAAGCAATTATTTAATATATAGACCATGAAAAGTTCAATCATACACTTCAATGCAGCCAGATAATATCAGTAAGTATTTCTGAAGGAACAAATTAACAAACACACAAATATCAAAAGAAATTAATTTTCTTTTGATATTATGGCAGTAGGAATTGCAATATATTGAAATAATGATATATTTTTGCCCACCCCTACTAGTAACATCATATCACTAATGCTATTAGTATTCATCGCTATCACAGCTAACCTCTACTTCTTTATGTTGGTGAATTCTTTCACAATGCTTCACAGGCAGGGTGTAACCTCACAGGATATCCTCTATGCCAGGGGTGGGCAATTATTTTTCCCAAGGGGCCACATGAGATACATAAAATATTGTGGAGGGCCAAGACTAAATGCTGAACTAAAGTCTGCGTAACATTAAATTTAATTTCAAGACCAACCATTTTGACACCAGGGCTCACTATTTATTCAGTATTTGAGCCACGGACCACCATTTCATGACATTTTAGCTCCACAGATCCCAAAACTTTCTTCAAGATTTCTTTTGTTTTTGTCCACAATTCCAGGCTGGATTTGGGAAATAAAACAGGGTAACAAAAATGACCATTCTCATACGGTCTCTTACATTCTCTGATTGAATGTGTAGACTTTGGGCTAATTCAGATGATGAATATTTTAACTCTTGAGAGTGTAAAAATGAAACCAAATGGACCCGCAAGGGTCCATTTGGTTTCATTTATACGCTCTCAAAGAGTTACATCTGGTTAACCAACTTTCCATATTTAACTGGAAGTCTCTCAAGGACCACTGGTGGTCCCCGGGCCGGTCAGAGTCAGCCAAAGGGCCACATTTGGCCCCCGGGCCACATAATGCCCATGTATGCTCTATGCAACCTGTAGGAGTTGACATTGCAGTAACAGAGACTTCCATCCCCTTCCCAGCTTCGCATCATATTGAACGCCACTAAATGTGTTCATCGGATTGATTGGATAAAAAAAGCTGCAAGGCACCGCATACAGGACCCAAACTCTCCCTCCGGTGTCCAGATACTTTATCCTGAGAACACCCAGATGGCCCACATTATGTTGCTTCTTATACTGTAGTTTCAAATGCAAAAATAACTTCAGCAGAATAGAATGCTCATTTGCAGGGGACCAGGAGTGTCATTAATTCTTATTATGAGCTAAAAACAGACATTGTTGTTGTCACATCTCTTCCAGGCTTGTTCCCCAGCCAGCCTTCCGGCCATACTGCCGGCTCCGTAGGGCATTGACTTGTTAACACTCTAAATTAACAGTATCAAAGGATTCACGGTGCCAGCGCAGTGAGAAAGTTTTCTATTGTTGGTGTCGTTTGCAGCACTAGGGGTTTTGTGTGTGTGTGTGTGTGCATGTGTGTGTCTCATTACAGTGCTGTAATGACAAAGGAACAGCTCCGAGTCCCCCTCAACTTCCCCCTGAATGGAAAGAAAAGCGACTCTAATTAAGCCTCGTTTAATGACTGGGGTAATTAAATCAGCCACTCTCAGATTGTCTGTATACATGTGTGTTTGTTTTTCTGTGTTTTTGCATGTGTGAATAATGTGCGTGTGCGGTGGGGACTCGGTGGTGGGGGCTGAGCCTTTGTACTGTAAATGTGACAGTGGTACAGTAGGCACTTGTGGGGCGGGCTGGCAGTTAGCAGTATGTGGAGACGGCCCCCCCTTGGGGCCCCTGTAGTGCCGGCGTGTTTAAAGTTGCTATTATGAGGATTATAATGCCAAAGCAGGCCGTGGCCTATACTACCGCTTTCCACCACCCACTCAATTACGGAAATGGCACCACCTATTTCAGCTCATTATCTAGTTATCTAACCAGCTTTACCTAGACGCTGTCTCATGGTCCTGCATGTCATTCTGCTGTTTACAAGCATTCTGTACATTTACAAGCATTCCTGTACTGAACGGACTGTACTACACTATACAGCGATGTGGGAACACGAAAGCACGTGTTATTTTATACATGGAACACACATCGTGGGCGTCATGATCATGGTCGTTTCATGTCTGTCCGGTAGAAGTGGCAGCTGGCAGGCACTATAATCTCACCTGTTTGTCAATACAGGATGGGGCGAAATCATTCTGCGACCTGGACCTAGGTCCCGACGGCTTCGCACCAGACGTAATCCTCCTTATGTATCTTTGCCACGGCTTTCGCGGTTGAAACCCTTATTTTAAAGCGCCAGATCTTCGAAACCAGATGTATGATGGCGTCATTGTGTTTCTGCTGCCTTGACCATTCTACCCTCTAACTCAGCAAGAACGTCCAGGTCACGAGTCCCGGATATCCTGCTGTCTCCTATTGGAAATGGCTAATTTGCCAAGAACATGGACATTGAGGGAGCAGAATAAGATAAGAGATATTGCCTTTCAAATGTGTGGCATAGATTGGGTGTGAAGGCATTTTTTTTTAAATGGCCACGCCCAATTTGTCCCAAATGAAATGCAACAAAAGACGATCAGCAAATGATACGTTCGGATAAAAATATGAATTTTTAATTCATATTTTTATCCGAACGTATCATTTGCTGATCTTGAAATGGAATCAAGAATAGAATCAATAAATTGCAGTGTTCTTCGAGTACAGTTCCAAGTGTGCTGTATAAAATGCAACCGTTTTAAAACGGGTTGCGACCTAGGTCGAGGTCGCAAAATTTCACCTGTCACAAGGGTTTGGGAGAAAGGTTGGGGGTGCCCAGCTATAAAAAGGATGCGACCGGGTTAGCATCTGTTGAGCATCTGTTGAGCCTGTCTTTAAAAATGGTTGCAATATAGGTCGATGTTGCAAAATGATCCCACTGTCTCTCTGTACTCCACTATACAGCGATGTGGGTACACAGGAAAGCCGGCTTGTTGTATACATTGTACACACATGCCATAGTCGTTTCATGTTTGCGATGCAGCTGGGCAGACATATTGTGATCTCACCTGCTTCGCAATCTGTATCTGTGTATACTGTATATATCCTATAATAACATTGGCAGATGGGCCTGCTGTCATCTTGACAGAATTTTCAGATTTTTTGTTGGGAGGATGGCCCTGTGAGATGCAGCATCTTGTTTAAGCCACTATAAGTCTTGGTGGTGCAATGTACAGCATTATGCTGAGACAAGACACCATTTCTGTCCGTCGACTTTGATGTCTGCAGGACCACTTGTACCAGTCCTGCTGTACAATGCTGCACATTGCTGATGACACCGTGTTGCACATCAGGTGTGCTCTCTCCATTTGTCCAGCACACTACAGTGTGTCAGCAGACGGGGCACAGCAGAGGTTATGTATTTGTATGCTGATGCTTGCTGCGAGCCAAGCCACTGTCGCCAGCCTCATCTCTCAGACACAGCACCGTGACAGCCAGTGTTGTACTGGGACTTTTAGAAGTAGGGGGGGCGCCTCTTAAAGGGGAATTCCATCCATTTTCATTTTGTTTTTCTGAGAGTGTACAAATGTGAACCAAATGGACCCTAGCGGGTCCATTTGGTTCCATTTGTACACTCTCAGAAAAAAGGAAAATCATTAACATGGTGAAACACATCTTGATGAAGATCTATTTCAGCATGCTAATGATTTTTTTCCGACCTCCATTTCTAGGAAACAAAATGGGGGAACTTTTTACCATGCCCACACAACATCTCTAAGGTATAATAATGACATAGTAAAATATTGAAAATGAGTGGAATTCCCCTTTAAGACACGTGCATGCACACTTGCATTTGCATGCGCATTTGCGTGCACCTGCGCAACACGCACAGACACGCTATTAATACAAGTGTAGCATATTGAGAAAGATTGTTTAGAATGCCTAATTGTATCCATGAAAGTAAATGACAAGCCAAAAAACATACGGTAGGCCTGCTTTTGCCCCAAAAATATTTTAGATGTGAGAAGTGGGGGGACACCGTCCCCCCGCGTCCCCCCTCCACTACACCCCTGCATGGAACTAGTACCGTTTTGGGCCATAAAAAGCTTCACAGTTGACGAATTAACTGCAAGATTTTACCCACGGGATCTGAGATGATCATGATAATTTCTTTCACACAGAAGTACAATTTAGTATCTTTGGTTCTTTAGTTATGGGCCATTGAATAAAAAAAAAAGAATAAAAAACAAATCTGGGAAAAGATGACGAATCAGAGATAAATGCATTTTGTAAATATGCTTACATTGAGGCGGATGTAGACATAGTTTTCATTTCCGGTTAATTTCCGGTTGTATGTTACCTACTGTATACGATACATACATACTGTACATACATAAACAGCAATACGATACATATCACGATTCATGTCGATGATACAATACCAATATTGGTTCATTATGACGATAAGATTCAATGATTTGAAATCGATGCAGTAGCTATTCAGTAAATCTATTAAATATGTGTGAATGTGTGGATAGTGCAGGTTTTTCTTACGAGAAACATGTATTATAAACCTATATAAATAAATACAAAACAGTGATCTGGCATTTAGATGGACATTGTATGCGAACATGTGTTTGTCTTCATAAAATTGCACATATTCTTGATAGCGATTCTTTCCTTTACAAATCAATAGGATACAAAATCAAACAATACCATGCACAATTTTCTGATTACCTAACGATATACTTCAATTTGTAATATGTTGGTTTACGATATTTCAATCTATCGTGAACCACTGAACAGACCATCAGACATCTAATAGACATCATTGGCAGTGAAGCGTTGATTTTGAAAATATGTCCCTACAGACAATCCCTGTGTTCTAAACGGGGTCTTGCGTAAGGGACACCGTGTAGCACATGCGCACATATGTCCATAGGCCGCAAATGAAGCCTGTCTAATTGTTCATTGGCTCCTTGTGCAGCGAATCCCAAACCATGTCCTTTTTGGGAAACGCCGTGGCTCACACAGCATATAGTCTCTCAAGATAGTTTGCTCTTGCCAAGTGTCTCAATGCATTCTGGGAATACCTGAGGAATAACAGCGGAGGCGCCGTTTCCCAAACATTTGCGGCCAAAATAGATAGACCACCAACATTGTATAAGGCCTTCATATGAATAAATGTAGACACAATCCATTCCTCATAAATACATCTACACACACACACACACACACACACACACACACACACACACACACACACACACACACACACACACACACACACACACACACCTGTCCACATGTGGCTGTATTAAATATAAGCGGTGGGTTTAATCATTTCATTCAAATGTGGACAATGTTTAATTAAATTAACTTTACTCAATATCATCCACGATTTTCACTATTATTCTTCATTTGAATATCCCCCTGACAGTCCTTTTAGGGAAATTCGTTTAATGTTTTTTTATGTATAATTATAAATTCGGTTAATTATGGGCACAGACAGAATTATAGCAGATTCACCAGCTCACAGTGCAATTGCGTCGCATTGTAAGCTCGTAAGAGTAGGCTATTTACATTCATTTATTTGGACTGGTCTGCAGCGGGACACACAAGTGAGTAGTCGTGTCAAGATTAAACTAAAATAATTTATTAAGCTACGACGACAGTGGTTTTAACCTTGTCAGGGCCTACTATTTAACCAGCATTTGAGCCAAGGACCACCATTTGAGGACATTTTCACCCCACAGACCCCAAATCTTTTTTTGTTTCTGTCCACATTTCCAGGCTGCATGGATTCTCGCAAATGAACATTAAACTCCTACGTTCTCAATTGGGTGGCGCTAATTCAGATGATATAAATATTTTAACTCTTGAGAGCAGAAACGTGAAACCAAATATGTTATGTTGAAAAGAAATGTTCCACGTTTTTTTTTTTTTTTTTTTTTGCTTTATGTAGCGAACATTTATCCCAAGTCTGTGAAATGTTATGAAGTAAATTGCAAAAAAGTCGGCAAAAACTCACATCTCCATCATTTAGCCTGGAGACCACCTGGAACACTCTCAAGGACCACTTGATGATCTCACAAAAGCCCAGTGGAGAACACGCCAATGATAACCCATACGAGCGCTTATCGCAGCTATGAATGCATCGCTGTCCGGCGCGTACGATAATACTGTCATTACAACCCTCAAGAAAACACTGGTCCGGGAGATTGACAGAGGTGGGATCTAAAAGATCCACTCATCCCGAGGAGTATTTACATCCATTTGTCGCCCGTTATAAATCTTTCTTTTCTCACCGACCAGCGCTCCTCTGCTATGTTCTTAATAAAGCACAGGTATGATTAATAAACGTAGGCTAATTGCTATAGTCAGTTTTCTGCCCGTGTTAACCCATTAAAAAGACAGAAAAGGCCGTTCTTCTTTTTTGCACAGGCCTATAACATTCGTCTGCGCCCCAGTGTAAAAGAGAGAAAAAAAAGAGACGCATTTTTTGGGAAGAAGGGGGAGAAGGGAAAAAAACAGACCCGGACTCATCGAGCCTGGCAAGGGGGGCTGGAAGATTGCCAGGTGGGGCAACTCCAAGGTTTTTCACGCCAAGGAACCGGAATTATCCTCATTCGATGAGATATGTCAGAAACGTCATAAGAGAAGAGATTTGATCCCGGTAACCTTTGATTTGAGGAGAAAGACGCACGTTTGGATGTGCACTGCCCTCCCCTGTCCCATGTAGATCCGGCCCTCGATTTGACCAGAAACTCCGCCACTGCAGAGCCAGCGGCATGGCCGTGCGGTAACACGGGCATCGACAAGCGATGCAGCGTGAATTCCTTCGCCTAGAAGTTTTCA
The DNA here is from genome assembly GCA_039105355.1 of Benthosema pterotum. Taxonomy (NCBI): domain Eukaryota; kingdom Metazoa; phylum Chordata; class Actinopteri; order Myctophiformes; family Myctophidae; genus Benthosema; species Benthosema pterotum. The sequence goes on along the minus strand of CM076973.1, from coordinate 21,922,916 downwards.
TCGCAAATGAAATGCAAATATCCCATTGTGAAAATCCTTCTGTGAGGATTAGCGTGAGGACGGCGAACTGACCGCGAATGCCCCGTCGTTCTAGGTATATTTGCTTCTAAATTAATATTTCGATCAAGATAACCGTGCCGTTTTTCTTGTGTTAAGGCACATGTTTGTTTTATTCAACGAAAGAAACAAAGTCGTGTTTTGTTGTTCAGTTTTTAAATAAGTGTTTTTTGTCTTTTATTGTTAAAAAATAACAATTCGTTTACATTTTTTAATTGTGTAGATTCAAAGTATTTTGTGCTTTGTTGTTCAGTAAAAAAAAAAAAAAAAAGAAAAAAAAAAGAAAACTTAAAGGCTTAAAGGCTATAGGCCTAGGCCTATTTTTTTGCCCGCGGGGGGCAACTAACGGCACATTTATTCATATTAATTTCAACTATAGAAATCCTTAGTCGGGGACAGGCCTAGTATGTAACAATCCTGACTGTACACGGGAGGTTTGCAATCTCAAGCGATGACAGAATCACCACTTTGAATTCAATTGTTGTAGGCTGAGTAGGCTATGGTAGAATGAAATCTTTATTTTGATAATGTGACTACTAGTGCTGTTGTGTGTTGGGATAAACAGGCGGCTGTTCTGAACATGCAATTCCACCTCTCAAATTATTCGTTGGTTTCTCACTGAACGCCATGAAGAGGAAGAGTTTGATATTGATGCAAAGATAAAACATTGCATAGTGTTGCATACTGATCCGGATTCATTTGAAGGGATTGGATGAAGGGATTGGACGATACGTTTTTTCCTTGTTACTAAAAGCGGCGCCGCCCGCTATTTTTTAATTGCAAACCCAAATGTATTTTACATTTGGGTTTGCGCATCAGAACCTCCCAGTTTTGGCGGAGTATTTCAGGGGCGGTGGATTGGACGGCCTTGGCCTTTCCCTTGTGGGACTGATCAGGGTAGCTACTGGGACGTGAGTCGGGGCGTCATGAACCCCGGCTGGGTCACCTGAGTGAGGGGTATGATGTTCGAGAGACCCGAAACCCCAATGAGCTTAGGACACATCACTGAAGACACGTCCCAGGTTGCATCCATTCGATGTATTAAAAAACCGACCAACCTATTTATAGTGACTCATAGGAATAGACTATGTGACAACCAGGGAAAGACTTGGTGACCACCGGAGAGACGGGTGGCAGCCGGAATGTAGACGGCACCCGGGTTAGCAGTATGGGCTAGCGCCCCAGCCTGTGTCGTCCGTGAGGAAGACGCCCAAAACCCCTTGGTTAGTCCTTTAGGAGGGCCGTTTGTCCACCGCTCATGGAGTCTCTTCCATGTCCGGTGCTGGGAGTCTGGTGCAACGCACAGGTCCTGTGCCTCCTGGTGAGAGCAGGATTGGGCCTGGTGAGACGTAGGAGGGGCACGGACAGGTGTCAAACCACAGAGCCTAGTCCCTCCACGCATCAGAACCTCCCAGTTTTGGCGGAGTATTTCAGGGGCGGTGGATTGGACGGCCTTGGCCTTTCCCTTGTGGGACTGATCAGGGTAGCTACTGGGACGTGAGTCGGGGCGTCATGAACCCCGGCTGGGTCACCTGAGTGAGGGGTATGATGTTCGAGAGACCCGAAACCCCAATGAGCTTAGGACACATCACTGAAGACACGTCCCAGGTTGCATCCATTCGATGTATTAAAAAACCGACCAACCTATTTATAGTGACTCATAGGAATAGACTATGTGACAACCAGGGAAAGACTTGGTGACCACCGGAGAGACGGGTGGCAGCCGGAATGTAGACGGCACCCGGGTTAGCAGTATGGGCTAGCGCCCCAGCCTGTGTCGTCCGTGAGGAAGACGCCCAAAACCCCTTGGTTAGTCCTTTAGGAGGGCCGTTTGTCCACCGCTCATGGAGTCTCTTCCATGTCCGGTGCTGGGAGTCTGGTGCAACGCACAGGTCCTGTGCCTCCTGGTGAGAGCAGGATTGGGCCTGGTGAGACGTAGGAGGGGCACGGACAGGTGTCAAACCACAGAGCCTAGTCCCTCCACGCATCAGAACCTCCCAGTTTTGGCGGAGTATTTCAGGGGCGGTGGATTGGACGGCCTTGGCCTTTCCCTTGTGGGACTGATCAGGGTAGCTACTGGGACGTGAGTCGGGGCGTCATGAACCCCGGCTGGGTCACCTGAGTGAGGGGTATGATGTTCGAGAGACCCGAAACCCCAATGAGCTCAGGACACATCACTGAAGACACGTCCCAGGTTGCATCCATTCGATGTATTAAAAAACCTACACATGGCAACTGCTGCCTATGGATCTATAAACTGTATAACATTGCATATGCATATGAACAACAGCAAAGTAATTTTATTTGATGTTGGATAACAATCAGATTAGGCTACAGTAGCAAATGAAAACAAATGTAAACAAATGAAATAACAAATCAACCTAATTAATTCACTTGCAAATAACAGTCAAATGGCTGTCAGAACATCCACATTATACCTTCAAGTCCTATCTATAATTATAAGCATAATTGCAATGCTATATATTTTACTGTGTACTGTAGTTTATACCTTTAAAAAACAAAAACAAAAAACAAATGTATAAAGTCATGCAGGGCGAAGGCCCCAAAGCCTGTAGGCCTCATGCAGGCTTTTCGGCCTGTATAGGCCTCTAATCCAAATTTAGCAGGCCCGGGCCTAGAGGTAGTCTTTGCGTCACGGCAGATCCTTGCTCGGGAGGTCTTTGTTCTTCACCACTACGCATGTGCTACACGGTGTCCCTTACGCAAGACCCCGTTTAGAATACGGGCCAATCACTGTGTTAACAGGAAGTACACTCTTGATTTTCTGACCCTGTGCAGACCTATGTTAAAGAAAGAGGATGAAGCACGGGGACGTGGCACAGGCTGGTGCAGGAGGTTTGCACATGCACAGCGTAAACAGGAACTGCAATTATAGAGAGAGAGAGAGAGCCCGAGTAATTGTGAATTAAACAGCACACTCTTCCCTTTTCAATCGTTTTATATCATCCACAGCACTTGAATAAACAGTATCCATGTTTCTTTGTCATTTAAAAAAATACAAGTTGAAACATTTCCATGTAGTAAATGTATTTGCCCTGGTCTTTCAGTCTGTTAGCTAAGTTGACATAATATTGAAGATAAAGAAGCATCGTATTATTCTCTTTTTATATTTTTTTATTTCAGTCTATGGTCAGCAGCTCAAGCGCCTCTGCTGGAACATTCCATCATTGCAGTTCCTGTTTACACTGAGCATGTGCAAACTTCCGGCACCAGCCTGTGCCACGCCCCTGTGCTTTATCCTCTTTCTTTAACATAGGTGCAGACCTGCAAAACCTTTCATTTTGTTTTGCCAAAATTGTCACAGGCAGAGCCTCGCCTCGCCTGTCTTGCTAAAGAGTATGCTCGCAATGAGCCATGTTGTTTGTGGGAAGTGTTCTGGTGCCATGTTTGTTCTGTCACTATTCAGAGATAGAGGTTGTGTTCTCTGTCACTGCTGCCTCTGGTAGATACGCGATTGTCATGAATTATACTCGGTACACTGCACTGTTTATCCACACACCTAACAGCTTGGTATTTATTTTATATAGATATCACTACCAGCTATCACAGCTATATTTAAACCTCCCACACAACCCCTGATAATCTAAATCACCTCATTTTCCGAGCCTAACGAGTGTGAACCTTGAAACAAAGACCCGGTGTGCAGCACTCCTGTGTGTGTTTAATCTTAGGGGTGTATTTAGGTCAGATCCCTAACAAACGCAGGTTGCAACACAGACCTGAATGTTACCCCCACCCCCGCCCCAAACAACGTATCAAGAAAAGGAGAGATTGTTTTAATTATGGTATCTGTGGCCCCAAGTGTCCAATTCCCTTTCATATCAGTCTCCTGTGGCCCGAAGGGGAGAAGGGAGAGAGGGAACCATTCCACTGCAGGGGAAGGTAATTACTGAAGAGAGAGAGAATAGGGTCTCGTTGGCGCATTGGTGGTTTCTTTACCTGAGCGCCTCCTTGCAAATGTGACATATTCATTATCAGGCATAATCAAATGCAAGTCTTTATAGTATGGGTGCCTTTGTGCTTTTTTCCCCCCTTACCTTCGTGGTGTTGTTGTTTGTGTTGTTTCATTATTCCCCCGTTTGATAAATTTGATTTTCAAACAAAAGTGAGAAGATCAAAGATCAGAGAGCTGTTTTTTCCCCCTTCTCTCTGTGATCATGAAAAGTACAGTAACTACTTCCCCTGTTACCTTGAATGGTGGCCTAGATTGAAGATAGCATCTCTGGCAGGAAGAAAGGGACAAAAAGATAGAGAACAGGGAAAACATGAATGCTGCCTTCAGTCTTCATCTGATAGTCAGGTTTGCTCTTTGTGATGAAGCTGGGGCCTGACAAATCAGTGAACATGACATTTTTCTATTAACGTTTATTCCCTGAGCCTGGCGCTGATGGTGAAAAACGTTTAGGTCATTCTATACAGGATGTGTGTATATTTCCATCTGTCTGCATGCATTCTTTTTCTGAGGCTGCTCAGCATTGGTCACCAAAAGTAAAGCCAGTGCAATGCTTTTAATTGAACTTGTTGAACTTGTGTGGTTTAAATATGTAGATACTATTACCTGACACAGTATTGAGTGGTGGGGAAGGCCAGTGAATAATTGAACACTTATAAAAACAAAAACATAAGCCTCATGTTCCGTTCAGCTGAATTCATGTATTGTTTTTACTTGAATCTCTCGACTGCCTCTGACTCCGATGCGTCCCCTCCACGGTTGTCTTACACGTCAGTCTATCCATCCTCCCTCCTTTGTTCTTTCTTCATCGTATCACTTTTCTCTCCCTAATTCTCCCATCTCTCCTTCCACCAGCTATAGTTCTCTCATCATTTAGACATCCACCACAAGTTGGGCCCTTGAAATGAATTGCGTTAATTTGCTCCTAGGGAGGGAGAGGCGGAGAGAAGACAGGGATGGGGTGGGAGGGAGGCGTTGGGGGTATGATCGATCGGTTAAGAGAAAAGATGCCATACGCCATGCCACTACAATAACCACACTACCTTGACAGTGCGGTCACAGGAGTGTTGTAGCATTGAGCCCGCTCCCAGCCTCCAGGTGCGCCCGGGGCCAAAGAATACCAATGTCATTTAATTGGCTCATAAAAACACCTTTTGCTCAGAGACCCTCACCTTAGAGGCACACGTGCACATGTGCTCGCACGCAAGCGTGCGCACAAACACACACACACGCACACACACACACACACACACACACACACACACACACACACACACACACACACACACACACACACACACACACACAAAATCATACACATGCTAATACACATTGCACCTGGCATGTGCACAACCACAGGTACGGAACACACACACAACCAAACAAAGTCTTGGACACAATTGCATTGCACACACATACATACCGAGGCTCAACATACACAGCACACGCACGCACTAGAGGCTGGGACGTGCACACGCACAAACAGAAACGGTCACAGGAGCACCCTGTCAGTTCCACCGGCTTACCCTGTCAGTTCACCACCTGGGCGTGCTAATGAAATCATAGCTAACAAAAGGTCCTCTCTGCAGGGCCTGTTGAATAGTAATGGCTGTAAGTTAGCGTAGCTCTTGTAGCACTGCCAAAGGGGACAGGGGGGGCCTCCCGCAGAAAAAGGGCCAGGCACCGTATAGCTTTGCATTGACGCCATGCAGCCCGCTCTGCCAAAGGGGACAGGGGGCCCGGCTAAATCAGCTGCAGAGTAGCACTAGTCGCTATAGCAAGTGCCTTAAGGGACCCAAGGGGATTTAGGATGGCAGGTGTATCAAAGCTTAGCCAGCACTGTCCTGGGGGACCGTGTAGAGGGAATGGCTGTAAAGGAGGTGTATCTATGTACACACGCACACACGCACGCGCAGTCCTGTCCTATAACCTCTTGTCTTCTCTTCTGTCATGTCATTTCCTCTCTTCTAATCCCATATGTCTTCTCATGGTCCTTTCCTGCTCTGTCCTGTCTTCTCATGTCCTTTCCGTCCATCCGACCGTCCTCCTCTCTGCCCTCTCCTCTGGCTGTCCCACAGTATATACTATACTATCTTGCAACAGTATGGTGCCTTGTCAGGGGTTGACACTAAGGTCTCCGAGGCACTTGCCCATCGGGCAAGTGCAAGTCAGGTACTACTTGCCCTCAGGTCATGGTCACTTGCCCCCCAAAAATATATTGTAAATTTTGCATTTAAGTTTACTTCCTAGTTGGGTGCTTTAAACCAAGGGTTTTCAACACGTGGTCCCTGAGAGGGTTCCAGGTGGTCCCCAGCTAAGTTTGTTAACCAGATGTAACTCTTGAGAATGTAAAAATGAAACCAAATGGACCCTCATTTTTACACTCTCAAGAGTTAAAATTCATCATCTTAATTAGCCCAGGTCGCAATGACCACCTTCAAGACAAATTTATCTTGTGTTGTGTTATTGCGCACTAAGTTGCACACTTGCCCGATCGGGCAACCAGGTAGCAGTCTTCACTTGCCCCACCATTTTTTTTACTTGCCCCGGGCAAGCGGGCAAGTCTTAGTGTCAAGCCGTGCCTTGTCCATACAGTGGGGTGCATTATATTTTTGGGTCATAACAGCTAAATCCGCACTGCAAGCCAAGCGATGACCCATGCAATGAAATTTTATTAGAACACATGTTTTTCAATTAGACTGTCCTGACGGACTGTAAGCATCAACAGGTCGTATAGCAACGTCCTCCCCTCCTATACTCAAAGTCTCTATTTGAGTGTCCCCAAACCCTTTTTTTGGGTTGATATCTACACGCTACTATTTATCGGTTATTCATTGGTTTGAGACTACAGTACAGTACAGTACAGTACAGTACAGTACAGTACAGTACAGTACAGTACAGTACAGTACAGTACAGTACAGTACAGTACAGTACACAGTACCGCTTCATGAGGTCATGGACATCCATGAACTTCCTTTCTGGTCCACAAATCCAAATCTCATACAGCATCCATCCTCACTCTACACAAGGAGGAGAAGTGCACTGGTGAAGGAGTCACTTTGTAGTCTAGGAAGGAAGTTCCTGGATGTCCATGATCTCGTGAACATCCCTTTGCCTGTTTTCATTGCAAGTTCCAAAATTCCCACAGAAACAACACCAGAGCACAGAATATCCACTGAATGATCAAAGTTCAGGCATGAGTGTGAGTGTAATTGAGGTCATAATAAAATCTAAAAGAAAAGCAAAAAAACAAATAAATAAAGTAACGAAATTGAATATTGTGAAACCTTTACCTTTATCCTGCCACATACGTGCCACTGTTGGTACTGTATGTGGTACCAGCGTAGTGTATGCAACCCCCTACAACAGGGGCTTTCAACCTTTTTCATCCCAGGGCCCACCATTTATTTAGCATTTGAGCCACGGACCACCATTTGAGGACATTTTAGCCCCACAGACCCCCCAAACTAAAGATTTCCTTTGCTTCTGTCCATGACCATTAATCTTCTAGTTGTGTAGATTAGGACTAATTCACATGATGAATATTTTAACTCTTGAGAGCGTGAAAATGAAACCAAATGGACCCGCAATGGTCCATTTGGTTTCATTTTTACGTTCTCAAGAGTTACATCTGGTTAACCAACTTAGCTGGGGACCACCTGGAACCCTCTCAAGGACCACTGGTGGTCCCCGGACCACTGGTTGAAAACCCCTGCCCTACAATGTGTGTACAGGTGTTCGTGTTGTGTTTTCCTCCTAATGATGATGCTGCTGCTGTCCCACTTGGCCCTGTGTTGTGGCTCTGTCTCTATTTTAGTGAGTTTGTTTGCTTAGTTAGTAGCGTTCTAAGTGGAGTTAGCTGATTAGTGTGTGTGTGTGTGTGTGTGTGTGTCTCTTTCTGTCTCTGGGGGGAGCGTGCAGAGGGAGATGTCTCAGCAGTAACAGTGCTAGAGTGGCTCTCTAAGGAGCAGGGCTGTGTGTTTGATGCGCCCAGCACTGGGACTCACTCCCTACACACACACACACACACACACACACACACACACACACACACACACACACACACACACACACACACACACACACACACAGGCAAACACTGTAGAGCCATTTATACACCCAGACACCAACAACATCTCACAATTTCACATAATGCGCTCACACTCTCCTCAGCTCTTCTCTTTAATAATGAAGTGGCGGCTCTGTGTGTATCCGTGTGTGCGTACATGCAAGGTTGTCACTCACTGTGCGAAAAACATGGAATATGGTTGTGTATATTACAGGAAGGTCTTGTTTAAGTTACCCGCAAACTCTGGTAAATTCAAGCAAACTCCCAAATTGTACCATCGCAGCAACATCACACGTCGAGGTTTTACGGACATAATTGCCAGTTAACCCTTCTTTGCACACAGTGACAGCTGTCCATCATGCAGTGATATGTAGCAAAGTCAAGCCCTATATAATAAAAATCACACCCGTGTGAAGTGAGGGCCGCTCTTATCATTGCACATCTTCATGATACATAGTTTGCAACATAGTTTGCTCAGACACACATGACGTAATTATATCCATTCATTGTCAAGTGTCTTACTATGGGCGTTTAACTCCTTTCGCTTTCACTAAATGGTTCATCTAAAGGTCATAGATTCTTTGACGAATGATTCTGAACTTCAAACTTCTGGGGTATAATCTAATCTCCTGTGCCATAATATTGTTGAATTTCATAAACAACAATGGCACATGACAGGACTGCAAAACTGCTAGTGGCGGAACTACCGTATTGTCCCGAATATAAGACGACTCGTTTATAAGACGACCCTCATTTTTCAAGACCCATTTACAGAAAAAAGAACATTGAATGTCAAATAGTATAGCCCCTGAATATAAGACGACTCCATTTTTTGGGATATTTCCATTGGGAAAAAAATAGTCTTATATTCAGGCCAATAGGGTAATTACGCTTTTGGGCATCTATCTAATAATACACATTTCATATCAGAAGTATTTGATTTGGCCAGACTAACAACTGTTGTATGCTTGTTCATAAATGTGTTACATCTTGTATATTTTCGTGTATTTCCTTTTTTTGTCTGTATAATAGCAGGAATATGAGTGTAAAGTTTAGAGAACTGCAAATCGTTCCAAAGACAACACTATTGTTTCTTCTTTTCATGCTATTTGGCCAATAGACATTGCTGTAAGTACCGCCCTCTCGCCAGTGTCCAACCATGGGTTGGACACTTTTAGCCAGGCTCATTCATAGCAATTTAAATACTTTACAATGAACATTACACATTATTAGATACTGGTTTGTTTTTGGAACCAGGGTTAGGGTTAATCTATCAAAATCTATTTTTCTCTACTTCTTTTTTGCTTTAATGCCTGTGGTTTGACTGAGCTCTGTGGGGAAAGTTGACCATGGAGTTGACAGATTACACTGTACCACACACAGTAGGCTGCCCACGCCATGCTTGACATCTGTCAGTGTTTCACACCAGTCAGTGGAGTAGCAGCTCTTTCACCAACACACACACTCAGAAAATGAGACATTTCAATCCCTGATTATGTCTAATGTTATACAGCAGTGGTTTTCAACCAGTGGTCCCCAGCTAAATGATGTGTTGGAGAGTTGGTTAACCAAATGTAACTCTTCAGTAGTGTAAAATTAAACCAAATGGACCCTTGCGCGTCCATTTGGTTTCATGTTTACATTTTTAAGAGTTAAAATATTCATCATCTGAATTAGCTCAAGTCTACACAACTAGAGAATGTAACATTTTAATGGGCATTTTTGATCTGTTTGCCTGTTCTGTTTCCAGAATCCATCCTGAAATTGTGAACAAAAGGAAAACAAATCTTTAGTTTTGGGTCCGTGGGCTAAAGTGTCCTCAAATGGTCTACTGTGGCTCAAATGCTGAATAGATAGTGGTCCCTGGGATCAAAAAGGTTGAAAACCACTGTTATACAGCTTCAGATATACAGTATATTTATTAATTCATATAGTTTGAATTATTATTTTTATTTGCCATTAACAATTAACCTGAGTGTAAAAATGAAACCAAATGGACCCGCAAGGGTCCATTTGGTTTCATTTTTATACTCTCAAGAGTTAAAATATTCATCATCTGAATTAGCGCCACTTCATTAAGAAGTCTGCACTGTTTTGTTTGCAAAATTGTGCCTGGAATAATGAAATTGTGGCCAAAACCAAATGAATTCTTTAGTTTTAGGTCTTTGGGGTGAAATTGTCATCAAATGGTGGTCCGTGGCTCAAATCCTGAATAAATGGTGGTCCCTGGGATGAAAAAGGTTGAAAACCCACTGCTATGCACTATAGCAACTCCTATGAGTTGTGGTGGCGGCTGTCAGCGGGCGGCTGTTCAACGGGAGGAGCAGGACTGAAGGCGCTACATCCTTCAGTAGGGGGTTCCTCACTGTCAGGATGGCCAGTAGGGTGCCACACAGAAACGTGTGAGGAGGGTTAATTGGCACCATGACTATATCGATAGAGAAAAAGAGAGAAAGAATGTGCTTAAGAACTTTGTGCCGTGGGTCCATGGTTTACGCTGTACGCTGTACATTTGCTGTGCATGTTTTATGTGTCTTCTCTAGGTCTCTTCTCTTGGTCTTAAAGGAGAATTCCACCCATTTTCGACATTATTCTATGTTATTAATCTACCTTAAGAGATGCTGTGTGGACATGATGAAAAAAAAAAAAACGTTCCCCCATTCTGTGTTTCCTAGAAATGGAAGAAAAAATATTAATATGGTGATTGGTGAAACCAACTTGATGACGACAACTTGATGACATCATCAAGTTGTGTTCACCATAATGATTTTTAGTACGTTTTTTCTTCTGAGCGTCTACAAATGGAACCAAATGGACCCACTAGAGTATAGGGTTCATTTGGTTCCATTTGTACAATTTTGAAAATGAGTGGAATCCCACTTTAACTTGAAACACAGATAAAACATAGGGAAAATTGCACAAGAATCCAGGCAATGAGGCAGGCAATGTTCTAATTATAAAGTTACCTGGATCCTAGTGGCAAAGACCCAATAACCCTTTGTTTTTTCTGGCATGACCAGCAGCGCTCTGACTGAGGATCTCAGGATGTGCTCCTGTTTAGGACACTAGACTGAGTCCTGTCTTAAAAATAGTATCCTGTAGCAGCTGGTAAATATTATTATCCTATCCTGGCGCATGCCATTCGTTCACAGAAATATTGTGATTAACTAGTTAGGAGACTAATCTCATAGCCTTGGGGTACAGTTGACTTTGTTATTTACTGATTTGAAGAAATATCTAAAACATTTCCTAGTGCCATAAATGTGCATGACACATTAGATGCGATTAGCCAGTAACAGATACAGCAAGACTAGCTGCAGAGACACATACTCAGACGGGGTCAAATCTTCCTTGCAGTGATTTAAAAAAATAATAACTTTGTTCCACTGCTTTTTGACTCGCACCAGTCTCTCGCCAGATACTTCGGACGGTGCCTTATGTTTTTGCAATCCGTTCTGTAAAAGTTTAAAAATCATCCAAGAGACGGTGTAATATTTCCGATGCCATGGTGAGCGCGGTCGGTCCAACGTCTCATCTCTGACCATGTGACTTGGGGGGGGGGGGGGAGTCGCTAAGGGTTTGTTTTGCCCGGCTCTGCGTGGAAGTGTGAATATTTATGTCTGATCCTGCCTGTATGTGTGCCTTTGATCGTTTCTGCACTAATCACCAGGAAGTCCTTGTGTCTGTTCGGAAGAAACAAAATAAAAAAACAGGAGTGCAGAGGTGAAGACAGCCCCATTCCCTCTCACTTTCTCTCCGTCTTATTTTCCCCCTCGCTCTCTCACTGCTCTGTCCTTCTCTCCATTCCTGCCTCCATCTGTTCCTCGCCCACACACGGCACACACAAAACCACACAGGGAGAACTCCAAACTTTAGATATTCTGGATGTGGTTTTAAAGTGGGGCCCTCCCCTTTGTCAGCTTTCCTTCCTGTGTTGCACTGGTTTGAAACCACATAACTCTTGAAAAACAATCGGTTATATTTTCCACTGTCCAATAACATTCCCCCCAAATGTGTCTTGGTGACAGACTCCGCTGCAGGAATGTCTCAACACTTTCCCCCTCGAGGCATTCGCTTCTAATGCACAGTACAGGGGATGACACGTCCCAATGCAAGGCGTTGGACAGACGGCACAGAGAATCACTTATTCGGCAAATTTGAGTGTTTTGAGCGATCATCCGTGGAAGCCGAGGAGGACGGAACGAAGTGGCATGCTAGACTCATTGTTATGCCTTTGTAAAGAAGTAGCTGCTGTGTAATCTATTTTGAGAAATGCTTTCATATCAAAACCCCTGAACTTAGAGTTCATGAGTTTTTTTTGATATAAGACAGTCCCTCAAAAGTTTCTATAGAAAGACCTCGGGCCCAATCTGCCAGCGAGTCTCCCTTGTCTGGCCCACCGACAACCAGCAAACAAGGCCGCCTTTTGAGACGAGAAAAAAAAAACTGCCAGGTATTAAAAACACAGCCTTTTTTCTTCCTGTTGTTGTTTTCCTCTTTCTTTCTAACCCATCTCCCCCTGCCACCTCCCCTACACCCCTCTTTCTGTCTCTTTTATCCCCCCCTCCCCATCCCTCTTTCTCTCTATCCCTCCTCTCCTTCCCCCTGCAGATCCCCTCCGCTGGCCAGCTAATGGAGGCTGTGTGCGTGAAGATGAAGGAGAGGAAAGTGCTGACAGAAGAGCTGGCCACGCTCGCAACACCAGTCAGCGAAAATGCCTGACTCCCCGGGCTGAGGCTCAGGGAGAAAAAAAACTGTCATCCACTTCTCTTCTCTCCCTCCTTCCCCTTTCTTCTCCTCCTCCTCTCCCTCCTCTCGGCGGGGGCCGGGGCTGGGCCCAGGCTGTGGCCATCCAAGCCAGGCCAAGGAATAACGGCACCGATGTCTGCGTGTGTGTGTGTGAGGGATACGGCGCTGTCGAGTCACTCCAGGGCCAGCTCAGCTCACTCTGCGCAGCGGTGAGCCCAGAGCCCAGGCTTTTGTAAATGAGCCCTCGACATCTGCAGTTAGCGCCTAGCGCACTCTGTCTATCAGACAGGGCCCCCTTTAGCGCCAAGCTAATTTACCACTCTCGTCTCTCTCCCTCTCCCTCTCTCTGATCCTTCTCTCGCTTTCCCCAAAACGCAAAGACCCAAAGTGATAAGGCCAAGTGCTTACGTAAATGCTTAAAAAGTTGGGCATGATCTTTTTTTTTCTCTCTCTTCTCCCCCTCTTCCCATGTCTTTTTGACTTCTCCTCCCTAATTTATTTGGGATCTCATGGACCTCAGGGTGCAGGGTCTTGACCTAACAGTGCCTCGTCGACACTTTGAGAAAGTCGGGAGTACAGGCGCAGTGCAATATGTTCACTGTAATAGCCTCGGCCATGATGCTGCTGTGCCTTACTGATCTTAGAGAGATGCTGTCCAACCTCTACGGCAATGCACAGGACAGGAGTTATTCAATGTTGCACTACTGTAGGTAATACTGTATGTTACAAAGCTGATCGTTGGTGTTTTTTTAATAGTGTTTCCTATGATTATGATTATTATTAGTAGTAGTATGACTATTATTATTATTATTATGATTGTGCATCACTCTGAGCCTCTACTTTGCACCTCAGTAACAGTGTCTTAAAGTAGTGCCTAAATAAGTAAATGCGTTTTCTAAAATGATTGTCTGTGTTTTGGATTCATTCAAGTGTTTTGTATGCGTGTGATTCAAATTTTGATGATGATGAACGACTGCCCGCTTGCACCTCACACAGTAAGTCAAGATATCAAAGCAGACTTATAGGCTACTAAATACCCTGTCTTGTGGTGTAAAGGTTTTGTGATATTCATTTTAATTTATTTTTTATGATCTCAATCACACCTGGAAAACCTGAACTTCCTACATTTAGTGGATTGTCAGTAGTAGATTTGGAAGGCTTTTGAAAACAGACACAAGTCTGTTTTCAGACTGTTATATTATATGGGATTTGCAGAATGTGACATCATATTCTGCAGGAAAATTAGAGCACTTTGTTTGAGCCAAACTTTGTTTGTTGGTGCAATTGGGAAAAAAGAAAGGAGAAAAGTCAACTTTTTTTAATGTCACAATGCCTTTAAGGGTCATACCACCACTCAGCATGTGGTGACGAAAAAAAAAAACGTCTTGAAAATGCAAATGCATTTTCTTGCTACTGTTAAATGATGCCTTTTGTGTGCAGGGTTCATTCCAGCGGTTCAGTCAGCCAGTCATGGCCACAGAAAGCCGTTCGTCATTGGCCGGCAGGGTTCCCGCTCCCCCGCGTGATTGACAGCTGACTGTCGGGGAACATCCCCATGGTTCTGCTCGCTAACGAGCGACCCCCGCTGTTGACATCATTAACGAGGGGTCCGCCCACGTACAAAGTGTGGTAACCCACCCTCCCGCGCACACACACACAACACAGCGGCTTTCACCCTTGACACAGCTACCTTCAACCTCTTTTATCTCTCTGTCTCTCTGTTCATTTCCCTTTCTTTCTTTCCTTCTGTCTTTTATTATTCATCTGGAATATCAAACCCGTGGACCAGGTCTCCTGTCCTTGAGCTGGGGCGTCCCACACCAGAGACCACTTCTTCTAATCACCCGTCTCTCTCTTCCTCTTCTTTCTTTATACCCTAATCACCCTACTTTCTCTCATTCTTCCCAGCACTTTCCCTCGTACCCCTCATACCCCCCCACCACCTCCCCGTTCACCCACCTTCCATCACTCTCTCCTTTCTAATTCTCTCGCTCCCTCCCTCTTTTCTTCTTCATGTACAATTAACAGCCATATGTAGGGTTCCTGCGTTGAGGAATTAACAAGAAATAATTCCACTTTCTAATCCCACCTCCCTCTACGACAATGCCCCCCCCCCCCCCACACACACACACACCCCTCCTCCCCCTCTGTCCTCCCTCCCTCGTTCCCTCCCTCCCCTCCTCTCAGATATATGCTAATGATGTCGTCTGCCTTTATCTTTGTGTAATAAAGGATTAAGTCCAGGACTGTGTCTCTTCCTCGCTGCAACTCGGGGACCAATTTAGCATGGGGGAGTGTGTGTGTGTGTGTGTGTGTGTGTGTGGGGGTGTCTCCGGGAGAGACAAAGCCCCTGTGGTTAATTACCATTCATTAACATAGTTTGCATCTTTCCCTTCTCCTCCCAATACCCAGGAGCTGCCTATTGTCAATATTTGTCCCATATATATATAATATATTATTTTCTTTCTCAGAGCTGTGAGCCCTCTAGCCCTCCAGTGTAATGAGACTAATGACAAACATTAATAACTGGGATAAAGTCTCCAATGCACAGGGGATACAGGAGGGACAGAGGGGGGTGGGGGGTATGAAGGAGACCCCTCCCCTCTTTCTCCTTACCACTATCTTTCACTTCTGTCCTTTTTAACGTGTGATACATAGTCATCATTGTCTGTCTATCCAGTGTCATGCTATCCGAACGTGTTCACGATCATTCACATTCAACAGGGTGAACGGAACGTAATCTATTTCTACTTGAAGAACGACAATTCTGAATGCCACTTTTCTCGCGTTCAGTTACGTTCAAGACCAAGAATGAGCCGAAATTGAGCTGAAAATAGAGCAGATCTACAAGGGTGTTGCGGACGCGCCGCGCTGTGAGCTTGTAGATGTGCTCTAGTTTCAGCATGTGGAGATGCGTATAGGGCTGTGAGAACTGAACCCAGAGCCTTCACAATAAAAGCTTCACAGACAAAAGCTTTCACAAATTGACCCTTAATACAGAGAAAAAGGATGTATTATTGTACTTTTGTATGTGCTTGTGAGCTCCAATCATCTTGAACAAAAAACAAGAAAATAGTGTTTTTTTAACTATATAATCTAATTCAAAATGTTGAATTGGGAATTGTGAACTATGAATGGAACTACTGTAGTTTTTTTTTTTTTTTTTTTTTTTTTTCCCCCCAAAATGTGTGAATAGTGAACTGAACTAGCTCACAAAAACGGAGAACTTTCCCAGCACTGTCTCAACCTCACTCCTGCTATCTGGGTGACACATTCATGTGCCTCAGTGTTCCTCTTCCGTCTATGCAGAGGAACCCCAAACCCACCCCCATCTCATCTGTCTCTTGGGTTTAATTAACCTGCTCTATTCTCTGACAACTCCCTCAGTGAAGATGTTAAAACCACCTCCAACACACTCTTCAACCCCCCTCCAAAAAACAAACAAAAACAAAAGCAGCCATACATAAAAGATACGTAAATACATTCTCTGTTTCTCTCTCTGTAGAAATAATTGTCATTTCTGCTTTACATAATTTTCCTTCTTTCCTTGTCCCCTTATTTTTTGCTTATTTTAATTCCTTGTTCGTGCTCTCCATTTTTACAGTTCTATGACTTTTTTTTTAAACTGTTTTTTCTTCTCATTTTCTGTGCAGGTGTGCAACCCCTGCTTGCTCCCTCACTCACTCACTCCATCTCTCTCTTTCTCTCCCCACCTCACACTCATTCTCTCTCTCTCTCTCTCTCTCTCTCTCTCTCTCTCTCTCTCTCTCTCTCTCTCTCTCTCTTTCTCACATGTCTCATTAGTGATTCTTCCGGTGGGAGTGACTTTGATCAGGAGTTTCACATGCAAACTTCTCTCCTTTTTAGTCATTCCGACACAATCAACTCATTCTTTCTGTCCTTTGTCTTTTTTACTCTTCTCTTTTTGGTCATTTCCCTTTTCTTCTTAATCCACCTGTTTCCAGATCTTTTGCTGATTTTTTTTAACTTGGTTTGCTTTAGTTTTTCAACCAGAGGTTGTTCTCTGACATTGAGAGGTCAGTCAATGGTCGTGGTGTTAATGATCCTGTGTGTTATGTACAGTATGTGTGCATCTCTGCATGTGTGTGTGCAATCTGTGCATCTCAACAATGACTGTGATCAAGACCCAAGGAGTGGGTAACCAGATTGAGAAAGGTCTCTAACTTAGTTAAACTAGGTTAGGAAAGTTGCCTTAATATAGGCTGAAAAGAATATGATAAAATACAATATTCTGTTTTTTATGGTATATATACTGACTCTGCAAACCTTCCCCATGCTCACTGCTCACTTGTTATATGTACAGTAAGGATTCAATGCCATCATAAGTTGCATCACACTGTTGCACGTTGCTATTGCAGCAATAATGACACACACACACACACACACACACACACACACACACACACACACACACACACACACACACACACACACACACATATATATATATATATATATATATATATATATATATATATATATATATATATATATATATATATATATATATATATATATATATATATATATATATATATACACACACACACACACACACACAATATTTCTTTTTTTTTTACGTAGCCTACTGTATGTGCATGGGTGTAACATGTCTGTCTCCCTGTTTTCAGTGCGTGACTCACCTGCAAAATCAGGCATATCGGTAAGAAGCAGCCAAATCACAGAACTGCCAGTCACCATCTCTTGTACAATGAGTCCTGGTTAGAAGACAGCCTCTAGTGGCCTCCGTTCCCTTTCACTGACACACTTTCTCTCCCCTGCCTCTCCTCTCCCCATGCACTGATGGCTGCCAGTACACCAGCCTGCTTTGATTTCGGCACACAGACACTTGGCACCGTCTTAAATAACAAGGTACACATGACACTCAGCCAAATGTGCTTTTGTTGAATGTATAATGCAACATGTTTACAGTTTTCCTTCTGCCTTATCCTCTATTTCGGCCCCCGTGGGGAGAAAGGTATTGTTCGGTTTCCAGAGGTGGATGTAAGATGGCGTCTCTTACCCTGTGAGTTGTGAGGCCACTGGAGTTCCTCAAAATGATAACGGTGACCTGGTTTACTGCTCTTGACAGACTCAATAACTTCCCCATGTCACTGTTTATTTTTGAAGCATCTGAAAGGCTTTCACATTAGGATGAGACAATACTTTTTTATGTAAACCTAAGAAAAGAGACAAAAGTAATAGATGCACAGTAGTCCACAGTGCAGTCTCCGAATTAGCTTTTAAGAACTTCAGTGAATTTAGCCTTGACTCAGAGGCGGTAATCTATCACTTGGCGTGGTCCGTGGACCCCTGGTGGCCCTCCCCACACACACTAGCACCGCCTTGCTATGAGCCCAGCAAAAACGTTTTTTTTTTTTTTTTTTTAACAACAGTAAAAGTTTGCCTGCAGGGCAAAGCAAGTGTCTGTCTGGAGGGAAACAGCTGCAGCATCAAAGTAGAAGTGACGTGTTTCATACAAACATGAAGCACAGCTGATGAAATGTAACCTATACAATAGCTTGAATAAAAGCCATGCAGGCCTCAATTCTTTCTCCATATCTTTGATTTGAGGTATGCTAGGGTGACCATATTCTCAAATGAGAAAACCAGGACCCCTTAGCGGGGGGGGGGGGGGGGGGGGGGGGGGGCATTTATTTCGAGTGAATGAGGGGCCAGCACACTGTCAACAATTGCCTCCGTCTTGGTGCGGGCACAAGTAAACTTTTTGGCCACATCTGAATCATTGAACGTTTTTTTGAACAAAGAACTAGAACAGTCCATCGAGCGATAACTGTGGTGGTGTTTCACTGTATGAAAAGACCAGGCAGCCTCCGCTGCATTCACTGCATCATCCCTGGTTTCACGAAATATTCAGATATCGAACAGGTGCTACTATCGCCTCAAACAGCTTTTTCGTGTTTTTCTGTGTCAATGTGGGATTTTAGATCCCTTGCACCACCATTGCAGAGCGAGACATACGTGCCTGCTTTGCAAACAGTGCACAGTGCTTCACTTTTGTCTCGCCCCGGTCTGAATACAGGGAATTTTTTCTGTAACTCGTCTGTAAACGTGCACTTGCGCTTGGGCATGGTAGTGGAGACTGACAACCACGCTGTCTAGTGTCTACTAACTGATTGACGAAGGCTGCCTGCACTGACTCTGCTCAGGGCTGACGTCATTGTGCGCTGTGTCCTAGTGCCTGTCGATTTACTGGTCCGATGTTAGCAAAGACGTGTCGGAAAGCAACTGAATGAAAGTAATTTTACAAAAAACCGGGACATTTCCTCATTTTCTAAAAATAAACCAGGACACCCAGGACAGGACGTGAAATACGGACATGTCCTGGGAAATACGGACGTATGGTCAGCCTAAGGTATGCGGGACTCAAGTGCTATTTCGGGACAGTCCCGCGGGATGTGTGACAGGGTCTGTTCAGCCCGCCCCACACAATGGTGGTGGGCCCCAGGTTGCTCTTAGTCATAACGGTGGTCCCTGGGTGGTCCCAAAATTAGTTGAAAACAACCCCCCCGATCTATCAGAACTCTGACACATCTCTGAACATCCACACACAATCCATACTGTATTTGCTATTCCTTACATCAAAATGGCGCTGTTTACAGAACATAAATAATACAGTAACAACCACATGTGTCCTTCATGCTGGTATATACAAAGTGCGCGATTTCGTAACTCTGCACCGGCCTCATTGATCTCCACTTGCTCCAGTCCCTCATCCTCCTGCGGTGCTGTGATGCGGACATGAAACGGCAGCAGAATATGTGTGTGTGTGTGTGTGTGTCTGTGTGTGTGTATGCGGCGCTTGCCCGTGGGAAGAGCGGGTAGCAGATGAAAAAGGGGCCCAGGCTCTCTGGGGACTGAGGCCTGTTTTGATGCCGTGTGATAAAGCTGAGACTGGGAGGATAGGATGGGGCGGTTATAGGGAGAAGGATGTGTATATGTCTATCCTCGCAGGACTGACTTCAGCCTCCCCTAGAGCTCTCTAAGGCTTCCACTTTTTTTTCTTGCTTACTCTCACTCCTCTCGTCTTCACTACCTCTCCGCCTCCCTTCCATCTCTCTCTCGCTCTCTCACTCTCTCTCTCTAGTTCTACTACTGCATACTGTACGGTTCATACAGTGCCGGTTCTAGGAGTTAGGTGGCCCTATGCAAGACTATTTTATGTGTCCCCCCACACTGCCACGCCGGCTGCATTAACCAATGTTATGCAAGAATCCCTTTTGCTGTTTTAAACAATAGCTAGCATTAGCTTTAACTATTGAAAAATATCAGATCTCCAAGCTTGTAGGTCTGATATTTTTTTTTCGAAATCTCTGAATATCTTTGAATATTCTGTCATGGCAAACGTTTTTAGCTCAAATGTTTTGCTTCCGATGTTGTCCCCCGGAACCACATATTTTCAGATGGGGGTCAGCGGGCCATATGATTTTGGGGGTCCTTGTGGTCCCGGGGACCACCAGTGGTCCTTGAGAGAGTTCCAGGTGGTCCCCAGCTAAATGATGGAAAGTTGGTTAACCAGGTGTAAATCTTTGAGAGCGTAAACATGAAACCAAATGGACCCTCGCGGGTCCATTTGGTTTCATATTTACACTATCAAGAGTTAAAGTATTCATCATGTGAATTCGTCCAAGTCTACACAACGTGAGAATGTAGAAGATTAATGGTCATTGATCTGTTTGCCTGTTTTGTTTCCGAAATCCATCCTGGAATTGTGGGCAAAAGCAAAACAAATATTTAGCTTTGGGTCTGTGGGGCTAAAATATCATCAAACGGTGGTCTGTGGCTCAAATTCTGAATAAATAGTGGGCCCTGGTATTAAAAAGGTTGAACACATATTTTATAAAAAATAAAATTAAAATAAATCTTCTCCCTGTGATGTGGCCCTCTTACTGGTTGTGGCCCTAATCGAGCGCTTACATTGCTTATGTGTAGAACCGGCCCTGGGTTCACCCTGTGTGCTGTACTCTGACACGCTCCCTGTGGACAGTCCCATAGCAGCCATCACTCCAAAGCCTCTAGCCTGATCTCCTGGGGAGAGAAAGGTTGATCTGCTCTCTAATCCGTCTCCTCCTCCGTCCTGCTGTCATGGTGCTTATCCTGTATACCAGTGGTTTTCAACCTCTTTCATAACAGGGACCACTATTTATTCAGCACTTGAGCCATGGACCACCAATTTTGATGACATTTTCTACCCGCACAGAACCCGAAACTAAAGATTTCTATTGGTTTTGTCCACAATTCCAGGCTGGATTTTCACAAACAAAACAGGCAAACATAATCAAAATCTATATTTTCTAATTGTGTAGACTTTTTAATTAATTGGTGCTATTTGGATTAATATTCGCGTAAAAATGAAATCAAATGCACCCTTATGGGTCCAGTTGGTTTCATGTTTACACTCTCAAGAGTTACACCTGACCTGGTTAACCAACTTTTCATCTGGTTAACCAACCGAGCTGGGGGACCACCTAGAACCCTCTCTAGCTCTCCACTCCTGGTCCCCGGACCACTGGTTGAAAACTGCTGCTGTATACCCCTCATCGTGAGTCTCTCCGGTGTCACTGTGTCTACTGTGTACATTTTACATAATTACAGTTGATGTAGGCTCTAGACTGGCCATAGCACCTTCCAATAATTGCATGCGCAAAAACACTATACTGTACTGTATTATTCATAATGTAATAAAATTGCGAAACCTTAAATTCTCTGGCGCAGCATGAATGCAATGTTTATGTCAACGCTGCCTATTAATGCATTTGGCATTAAGACACAAATTTACATACAAATCTCACTTTTTCTGCAGTCTTGTATCAACTGTATGCTAGTTTGTGCCTATGCAATGGAATTCTGTTTTGTTTGTTTTTTTAGTTTGAACTTGTGATGTCTCAGCTTTTGGGGATGAAGTAGACTGGTATGTTCGTTTGAATGATTCAAGTTCAATTTCTCTATTAGTGTTCCCAGGGGGCGCAATTTGGTTTACAGCAGATCGTAGAGTTTTATAACACAAACGTAAAACAGTAAGATACTGTACATGTGAGAGCATAACATAGGAGAAATGCTAATGGTGCGTTTATGTAGCGCCTTTATCCAAGGTGCTTTGCACGGTGCACTACATTCACCCATTCGCTCAAAACATTCATCCACTATCAATGGTGCCATCAACCAACACATTGGGAGCAATGTGGGGTTCAGTGTCTTGCCCAAGGACACATAGATCCACTCCAACCGCCGGATCACCTGCTCTACCTCCTGATAATAATATGCCACTGTTAGAGTTTTCACTGTAAATGAGACACCCATGCTGGTGAACAGGAACGCTACAATGTAGAGTGTATGGCCACTTAACGTTATAATTTATTATTTATTATGGCATCCATTATTTCTATGTCCATTTCCTATTGTATTCTGTGCAGCATACGGCAGCTGCTCTTGGCCCTCTCCCTCCATTAGCGCTCTCTGTGCCACCTGCTGTGGCAGCAGCTTGTTATGTGTACTTAGAAAACAATAGGAAGCAGTTAGCCACCCGCCGTGCATAAGCACCTACCAGCATAAGCACCAACCATCGGCCATTTGACACGGTTTGGTCTGAAAGTAAAAGGGGACACGGTCTACCACACTGAAGTCTGACAGCAGAGTAGTAGACCAATGTCCAGGAGGACCGAAATCCACTGGCGAACAACAACAACCTTAGAGGAGAGAGAGGGATGACGATCTCAGTGATAGTTTAGGCTACAGTGTTTAAAAAACGTGTCAAAGGCAACATTTATATGATATATTTGATTTTAAATTAATGGTGGAACCCCTTTAATTTAAGTGTGATACCCTGTCAGTGGTTAGGGTGAGGTCTTGAGTTATGTTGTCATTAATGATTCTGATAATGCCCTTTTCCTGTCTTGTTTGCAGGAGGCTGGCACCAGGTGAAACTGATACCCATATCACAACCATTCCTCAAAATGTCAAGTGTCAACTGTCAAGCATTTTGTTCTCACCACAACACAAAATGTTTTGTTGGGATTTAATGTTTATTCTCTTATCCCACAGTGGAAAACATGTTTGTGGAGCAAAGCACCAAACCACCAGTTTCCACCTTGACAAACTTTTCCAGAGTTTCATTAGCAGGCCTGAAGTGATGATGTGGATGAAGAGGCGGCTGGCAAGATTACGTACGCTTGGAGAAAAAAGTAGCACACCTCAGGTAATCTCACTAATGAATTCAAGCCCGCCACTCAACCCCTCCTTTACTTCCCACTCTCTTTTCTCCCGTCTTCTTCCCCTTCATTGCACAGTGGCAGGCGCAAGTATTACCCAACAACAAAGGTGTTTGTTTGCATAACATTAGCGCTGCCGCTGCTTGTTGCTGCCCGCATTGTGCACGCAAACTCTCACTCTCTCTCTCTCTCACACACACAACTGGGAGGACATATGTACACACACACACACACACACAAACACACACACACACACAAACCCCACACACACACACAAACAGTAGTGCAGGCCCCGACCGCGGGACATGACTTGAGGCTCCCCACCGAACACAGGTGGAGCAGGGGCAAGCATCGCTGGGACCAATTAAAGCACAGCACAGGTACATTAGCATGTTTGAGTGGGGTGAGAAGATGCTGGGAGGTTGGGGTGTGTGTGTGTGTGTGTGTGTGTGTGTGTGTGTGTGTGTGTGTGTGTGTGTGTGTGTGTGTGTGTGTGTGTGTGTGTGTGTGCGTGTGCGTGCGTGCGTGTGCGTGTGCACGCACACACCGGGGCCTGCGAGGCTGGGTTGGATTTGAGGGGTGGAGGTTTACGGTTGGTGAAACACTCACGCAAACACAATTGACCATGTGGCCACTGTGTGTGCGTGCGTGCATGTGTGTGAGGTTATGCGACGTCTCTGGTGTGTGAGTCTGTGTGACAAATGACCATCGGTGCATGCACTGACATAGCCCAGCTGCACTGCCACACATACTGTAGAGTACAATCACCATGCCCTCTACACAGTGTGTAAAAATACTCACAAGAAGTGTGTTCTGTGCTACTTAATAACATCTGCTTATCTATTTTAATTATATTATTATAACCAGTTAACGTAAATACTCAACCCTGAAATGTAAATGCTCAAAGTGTCACATGCACTCATGCACTCTTTCTACAATAAACATGTCAACAGTGACATCAAAAGGTGTATGAGAAATCAATGACTTGGTGAAAGTAACACAATTCATAAAGACATGACTAAATAAATAGGATTCTAAAAATGGCTATTACCATTCTGACTGGCTGGTTGTCGTTCAGTAGATGTACTAAAATAATCTACAACGTATAATCTCCCCTACAGGTCAGTTTGTATTAATCACAGACGTGTTTTGTTTCTACAGTGACCTGTAGCTGGATATGGGAAGTGGAGCTCACAAGACCTGGACGCACAGGGCTTTTAACCACCACCTACCTCTGAGGGTTTTTCATGGCTGATGGGCTTCAGTCAGGGCTTGTAAGTAAAACAAGCACTCTTATTCTTTACAAACCATCTGTTCTGCATTCTCACCTGCAAGGTTAAGTAGGTGCAGCTATACTACCTATAGGCTTAGCCTGATTATCAGACAGAAGCATCAAGAGAGTTTTCTTGTATTGACTTATTAAGAACTGTTTTCAGTGGGATATTTGTAACCGCTTAATAAGTCATGCAAGGTCTCAGTTCACCACCATTTTATACATGCTGAGAGTATTGAAGGTGCTCGACTGGCACCTCATATTTACCTATACCCCATAGGCGTTATAAAATAGTCTGTTAACTCTATCGGAGACCTCTATTGTGGTTTATTGCATTAATAGAAGCTGATGTACGTAAAGGCAGACGCAGGTGATAGATAGAGCATAGAACACATACAGTATGCAGAGTACAATGGCCTATAGTATTGGTGTAGTTAATCACGATAAATGGGTATTAAAATGGTGCATGGGTGGACAGGAAATATTACTTTTAACCACTCAAAAGTCTCTATACTTGCTCATGTCCTTTTTGTCTTCACACCAAATCTCTTGGCTGAAAATAGAATAAAAAATAGAATACAAGTTCACAAGTGTGTTGCATTGCAAGATTGTAAACTGGTCCACATGATTAAAACAATATAAGATGCTATACAAAGAACAATCAAGATGGAGAAAATCATTCTGAAATTTTGGCAATTTTGAGGGGGAGGCAGTGCAGCTCACACGTTTAGTAGTGTTACTCATTGTCCAATCTCTCTGTTGTAAAGATGACTAATCGTTGACTAAAATTGGTATTGGTATAAGATGCAATACAAATTGATATTAAGGTGGACCAAATAATTCCCAAGATTAGGTTTCCGAACGTAAGTAGGCCAATTTAGACGCAATTTTTTCCCAAGACTTGTCTAATATTATGATGTACAGAAGATAGGGAGTTCCAGTGGTTAAAAGAAATGATGTGTAAGTGTATTACAATGTTCCAGTAGCGGCCGGTGAATAGGGGCGCATGTGCACCGCACCACCATGCAATAGCCTACCTCATGAATGACGGAGAAATGAAATCTGCAGCTTGTCATTTTCTTTAAATAAGCAGTCCATCATGGCAAATTGTTTATAATATAAGTAACTAAAGCCCACTCTAACCACAAAGTGATTAAAAGTTGTAATATACTGCCATGAAATGTCAAAAGTTGTTTACGTTGTACAACATTGCTGATAGGTTACTGAGTCTCACGTGTTGGTTCACATTCGTCTTTAGGCATTGAGCTCTGCACTGAAGGGCAATGCATTGCGGTCCTATTGACTTCAATGCAAACGGTAGGAGCGATCCCGGTCGCAAAATGTGCGCGACCAAACCACTTGAGGGCAGCACACAACACAGTTTTACATAGAGTTGAACACAACTCCACCACAGACATGAATGAAGAGACACAGAGCCAGGTAAAGGGAGGAATATACAGTAGTTGAATTAATTTTGATAATGGAATAACAAGACAAAGATATTATAAGATAACTATAAAGCAATGCAGAAAACACCAATTGAAAGCAAAACACTGCAGGTTTTTTTTTTAAAAAAAACTAAAGAGCTGGAACCAGATAAATGTAATCATCACACAAAAATCCAAGGACAGAGGAAGAGAGTATCCTACACCAGTAGCCTACCCGCAGGAGGCCAGGACCTTTTCAAAGAGCTGGTAAAGATTGGCTGACAGCATCCATTCACACCAACTCATTGTTTTGCTTCCATTGAATGTGATGATATTATTATATTATCATCATTATTATTATTATGATTTTTTTAATAGCGCCCCCCCTAAAGAAAAAGTCACCAGCCGCCACTGCAATGTTCTACACCAGAACTCTGAACGTCTCCGTCCAACCTGGTACCACTGACAGACAGACACCCACTGCAGCAGGCTGGCTCCACCCTGGATCCTCAGGGGAATGGTCTCCCCCCCACCCCCCCACCACCACCACCCCACCCTCCATATGTCTGCCCAGCACAGGTGAGATTTATGGTCTCATGAGTGGAGACAAATGGACGCTCACCTCGGGCCACACACACTCTCACACACAGATCACTGAGCCGTGGGACTGGGGCACTTTATCAGAGCTGCCAACGCAGAGGCCGGCGAGTAGGAAAACTGCGCAAAGAACCACATTCAGGTCCCCGACAGCCATGTTGATGTATCACTCATTCTTTTTACTTTCTCTTTGAGCCTACAGTGGGGCAGCAGCAGTCTCATGGTGGAAAATGATGCTGTATGTTGGCCAACCACCCTGTGCGTTGCTGGCTGAAGAGGAGGGCGCAGTGGCCTGGACAGGGTTTGACAAGTGGTTTTGTGTTCCGAAGATGTTCAGCTTGAATCGTAAAAGCTAGCTGGAAGATTCAGGTGGGGGAAATTAAATGTTGAACAAGCTGTTATAATGTTTACCATGGAGATCAGTGTTGGTACCAAACAGTATGCCTTGAAACAAGTCTAGGTGTGTCCTTGTGACAGTCATACATTATCACTGGAATATAACTTTAAAACAATGAGATATTCAAGGTTTATTTTATCTATGAAATGTTTATCTATTAAGGTATATACCCATCATACATTTGCCACTTTGAAGAAACACTGCATTCCTCCTTTAGTCAAAAACATTTAGCCTACCTTTATTTTCATTTCAAAAATACAAACAATAGCAGATTTACTCTCACATTGTAGATCATGCATTGAGGATGACCAATGAATGGGTTATGAATGTTTGGTCGATTAACTTTACAGGTACTTTCTATTAGGGGCCGGCCCATATATAGAATAGGTCCTTGTGGGTTTCTACCTTTTATATTTCATACTTTTTATATGTAATATTTACTATTAAATATAGCTCTATCTTGCCCTGGTACTAATAACGGCAACTTTATTTGTGTTACAAATGTCAACAGCTGTCAGTTCTGCCCAATTACTTATAACCTCACTGACGGCATCTCTCTCTATATATATACTGTATAAACCTCACTTCCAAACGTGTTGGTTGTATGCTCACCAGAGGTAAATAAATAATGAATGCATAAAAGGACATTTCATGAGTTCTGGCATTTTCCTCTCTTTCCAATGAAAGGTTACCCAAGGTTCCCTTGAGGTGGACAATTGGGAAAAGAAAGAGAGTCAGACCACAGAACAGCTGGTGAAGGACAGTGATGATGGAGTTGAAGGAGATGGGTCTTACTAAACATGGAACGAAAAACACAGCCCAAAGCACAAGACAGGATTCAGTGGCAGAGTATGACTTCAGCCTTGTGTCCCAACCTGGACGAAGTACAGTAAGTAGTAACAAGTATGTGAAGCAGGGTGGTGGCACTTAATTTCACTTACAGTATTTGGCATTATTTAGCCTGCATGCATTTTATCTCTTGATTGGATTGTTATCCTAGCCTGAAAATGCCTTGTTTATTCACTAAATAACATTGCCAGGAGTGTATAAAACAAACACCATGATTTTGTAAACAAAGAAAATTGCTTACTGCACCTTAAGTGCAGTGTATTAACATGAAATCTTGCTTCCGCATGTTTGCAGTCATTTCAGTCAATGACATTGACATTAGCCCAGGCAGGCGATGCATACCTGTATTTTTAACCTTTAAGTGGTATATCACTTTTAACCACTAGGTGGAGGCATAGCCTTTTTATTACACAATAACAATTTTTTCATTGTCAATGGCCTTTATGCAGCCAAACACTTCCTGGTTGTGTTGGAGGTACGGGATCCTTCCTGTCGGCAGACTCCCATTCACTTTGCATGTATTGGTTGTGAATTTCTAGGAATAAAGTTCAGTTCTTTAACCCACACTTTTTCATTTGATAATACCATTTCCCAGTCCTTCACAGTTTGTATTATTTGTGGTGTGCTGTTGACATGATCACATGAGTTAGAAATGTCTAAAATCTTCAGTTAAAATCATGAGTACTTCATGGATTTCTCCAAGTGTTGCCATGTCCGCTTTTTATAAGCAACCTTTTTCAGTAAATTTGCTTGCAAATAATGAATGAATGAATGAATGAATGAATGAATGAATGAATGAATGAATGAATGAATGAATGAATGAATGAATTAAATTTTTATTGACAGAGATGAGAGTTACAGTACAAGTCAAGTACACACTGCAACAAAACTGATAACAGCTTGGAGAATTACAGTACAATTCAAGTACAACTGCATCAAATCTGACAGAGCTGATTGGACTAGTTAAGCATACACTTGTTTACAATAGTGGCCAACTTGTACATTACATACATATTATGCATTATACTCTAAGACTATACATTGGCAGCTACTTGAGAATAGCATATCTGAAAGCTCAAGGTGTGCCACTGTGATCTGATAGATTTGATATTTTCCAAAATAATTCTTGTTTTATACAGATGAAAAATAAAAACCTGGCTGGCACAAAAACAAAAAAATTACAGATGGGGATCTGTGTGCACAGATGCATGGAACATGGGGGCCCTTTGACAGTTAGGTAGATTTTTAAGGCTTGTTCCATATCTGTGATTCTGCTCAAATGAACAATGAGTCAAAGGGCCCCCATGTTCCATGCATCTGTGCACACAGATCCCCATCTTTTTTTGTGCCAGCCAGGTTTTTATTTTTCATCTGTATAAAACAAGAATTATTTTGGAAAATATCAAATCTATCAGATCACAGTGGCACACTTTGAGCTTTCAGATCTGCTATTCTCAAGTAGCTGCCAATGTATAGTCTTAGAGTATAATGCATAATATGTAATGTACAGTAGATGTATATCTCGTGATTGACTGATTGCTTATCTCTCTCACACAATCTGGCAACTCCGGAGCAAGTGCATTGTTCCAGATTGTGTGAGAGAAATAAGCAACCATGGTCTATGACATGGGGTTTCAACTGATTGTGAACCAGGGACCACCAACCTGACTTAGAATCAACATGGGGACCACCACAGTTACCCTAAATCCATTCTGTTACTTTATTCAACCTAGAGAGAAAATATCTGCACTCACATATAGTTCATGAGTTTTCTTTTATTTCATTTCACAGTTTCATAGTGAAATGAAATAAAACAAAACTCATGAACTATATGCGAGTGCGGATATTTTCTCTCTACATTGATCTGCAAGAATCTGCACCCATCAGCCATTGAGAATACAAGTTGGACTCTGAGTAGAGTGTGTCTACCTAATGGTTCTATTGTTCTACTTTATTCAACCTTCCATTAAAACTTAGGTTATGCGATATACAGTAGCCTAATGATAGTGTAGACATATGGCATTATTATTCCCACAGTGATGTAATTATGATAAAATCAGGCAAGCTTTCTTGAGATTCTAACACCCATTTCTGTGGATTGTTTTATCCTCAATCAGACTTTCAGTAACTGACAACGTTGGCATGCTTACTGTACATTGCACAAAGCTTTAGTGTGCTGTTCTATGGAAGAAAAAATGGACCACAAGTGGTCCATGGAACACCTATTGAAAATACCTGGACCTGGACTATGAAAACCAAATGAGCTACTATATTACTCTTTAAGACTTTCTTTAAGGCTCTTAAAGACAAGAACTTGATATTTGTTTTTCATCTGGGGTCTGTGTGTACAGATAGTGTACATGGGGGTCCCTGGATGTTTGAGGAGAATCACAGGTTTAAGCAACATTAGGGAACAGGCAATAAAACATGCAGCTAGTAACTACCATTATTTTCAAGCAGCTTTACTGAAAAGGCTTGCTTATAAAAAGTGGATATGGCAACACATGGATAAATCCATGAAAAACCCCCGGTTTTAACTGAAGATTTTAGACATTTCTAACTCATGTGACCATGTCAATAGCACACCACAAATAATACAAACTATGAGGAACTAGGAAATGGTATTATCAAATGAAAAAGTGTGGGTTAAAGAACTGAACTTTATTCCTAGAAATTCACAACCAATACATGCAAAGTGAATGGGAGTCTGCTGACAGGAAGGATCCCGTGCCTCCAACACAACCAGGAAGTGTTTGGCTGCATATAGTCAATAGCATTTTAAAACAAACATGATTAAAAAACAAACATTAAAGCTGTACATGCCACTCAAAAATAACTTAAAAGTCAAGTTGTTTCCTGTTGAGTAAGAAAACAATTACACCTTTGATGATAGCAATGTGCTTTCAGGAAGATCAAGGTCGAACTGAAACAACAGATCCTCTTTTTTCTTTTTTAATTATTTATTGGTTAAACTAAACTATTGATAAAAATAGCCATGGTTCACATCACGTCTTAATGTTGGTTGGTTAGAGGTTACATGTTTTAGTGGCATGGGGGCGAATTTGAATTCCTTGTTTGAGCCGAATCAGGGTTGCACATGGTTTATTGAACTCCTTCTGGAGTTGTAATAGTGAACTTCGTTGACATTAATGAAGTATTCCGACATTTCTGTCTGACGGTGTAGCAAATCTTGGTGACCAGTCACCAGCCATGGCAAGTTGCTGTACGCATCAACCGTAAGCCTTTCCAGTCTATCTAAGTGGGCAGGGGACAGGAGTGAGTGGGTTCAGCCTCGACCTACTACAGTCATATGCATAGGCTCAATTTATGTAACTATCTGTCTCAACTGATGCAGTAGACAGTTCAGAAAAATGCGACATAATTGTATATGCAGATTCTTTTTAAACATATATATTTTGATTTGTACCGTAAGAACAATGGCTGGTCGGTCAGTTGGAAAGTGGTTAAGTGGTCTGTTATGCTTACATAGGATTCATGATGACTATTTTTATCTTTTATGTATAACCATGTTCTTGCTTAGCATAAATTGCTCTGGATTAACCTCCTAAATGGCTCAATTGTAAATTAGGCTGCAGAGTGTTTGTTCAGTAAAAGAAGTCTCTCTTAAAAAACCTAAAACTACTGTACATAGCCGGGTGAGCTTGCCAATTTCTGCTCCAGTTCCAGGCCCAGGCTGGGAGGGGCCTGGAACCTGAAATGGTATATCACTTTTAACCACTAGGTGGAGGCATAGCCTTTATTATTACAATATACAATAATATAAAATAATCATTGAACTGCACTGAGAGCTTGTAGATATGCTACTCTATTCATACAATTTCTGCTTCTTTCTTAGGTAATATTTGATACAGTATGTTTGCTTGTTTCCTGTTGAGTGAGAAAACAATCACACACATTTTCTCTATTAAGTGCTGGAGTATGAAATTACTTGTTGACTATCTATCACTCAGCAGCCCATATGTACCACCTGCTTTGAATTTACACATAATGCAGGATGCAGCAGAAGGCTGCTTTACTGATAATGAATGCTTCCACACTCTGAGGTGCCATTCACACCTTTAAAGCACAACTTTAGTTATTTTTTCCACCAATGTTCATATTTTAGATTGTTATTAGGCAAAGTAAAGGTGAGGTTGAATTTATTTAAATTTGCTGCTTTCATTGGTTTTAGCGGTTTTAGCTATTTTTGACTTCTTCCATTAATTTCTTTTTAAATATTTTCTATACTTCTACTAGACCCCAGTAAATTATATCTGTCTACAAAGGTTCACATGAACTATCCTACCGAATGCAAGAGTAGAGGTACTAAATGGGGTCCCATACTGTGTTTAATAGGCCCAATTTCTCTTTTCCCTTTTTTACCTCCACTATGATTTTACCTCCATGATTTGCTGCTTCTGATTTTACTGAAGTAGTTGTTTTGTATGTACGGTATTTGAATGCCTCAATGAAATGAACAAGTTGGCCAGTGTATGCTTAACTAGTGTGTCCAATCAGCTTTTTCAGATTTGATGCAGTTGTACTTGAATTGTACTGTAATTCTCCAAGCTGTCATCAGTTTTGTTGCAGTGTGTACTTGACTTGTACTGTAACTCTCATCTCTGTTAGTAAAAATTTCATTCATTCATTCATTCATTCATTCATTCATTCATTCATTCATTCATTCATTCATTCATTCATGGCAGTTTGTCACATCCAGTAGATCCTGTCCTCTTTTGTAGACTGGACAGCTATAATTGCCTCGGGTCTAGCAGGAATATAGTAAATAATGAAAAAAAAAGTAAAGAAATACATAGGCTATTTAGCCCCATGTTCGAATGCCCCCCCAAAACAGTTAAAGATGCTGAAACAAGTCACGTGACTCCCATTAGAAAAGTTGTTATCATGGCTGATTTAATAAAACTTTCTGGATTTACCAAATGTAATAGTGTGAATTCGGCCCCATGCTTTCACGTTTATATGGTGAATTTTTATGAAACACAAACGTTGGACATCAAATGACAATAACTCAAGCATTGCGTACAGCTGCAATATGAGTTTTACGTTGTTTAATGCAATCGGGTAGGACTTTTCTGTTTGGATGTACAGGCTGTCAAAGCCTGATGGCAGAGTATGAGCCCCCTCTCTCACCGGAAATTACCGTGCAGAAAGTTACAAGTTGCTGTTCACATGTAAACATTATAAATATCTCTCATGTCACATAGTGACATGACCTAGTTTTGGAAGTGGGCGAGTTTTGCTTATTGCTAGGCAGGGTGGACACTGGACACCACCTGGACATAATCATCCTGCAATCAAGCTAGCCCTATTTAAGTCCCAGTTTGACTAGTGATTTGTTTTTCCACTCCAAGCAACAGCACAAAGGAAGCATTAGCAAACAAGCAAACAAGCATTAGCCAACAAGCAAGCATGGAACCAGATCAGGGAACACTAATCAATATTCAGGAGTCTACCGACTGTTGTAGTCTACTGACTGTTCTAGTTTGTTGGAATCTTCTCAATGGCCCCATTAGTACAATCGAGGGACTTAAATGCATGGGCTTATTTCGACCTCCCATTGTTGCGACCTCCCATTGTTCCGAATTTACTAATGCTGCCTCTAACCTTCACCATAACCGTGAGCACATTGCAGTGTGGATAAAGGTCTTAAAAAAGGCAAGCAACTTGCTGTGTTGATTGTGGATTTCCAGCACATTGGGCTAATGAGACTTTGGATCTTAGATCGGTTCCCCTGCCCATATATGTGAATTAAAATTAAATCGCCCAAATAAAATATCATGCTAAATTGCAAGAAGTTTTTCACAATGAAAAGAGATTTAGACACTGTTGTGAAGTGTAAAACAACATCCAATGATGACATTAAATCACTACGATCAATTGGACAACCAGCGTCAAGCTCAAACTGTTTTAAGTAAATATTTATTGGATGTGGAAAAAGTGAAAAACAATGTTTTACAAAAACCTTGCAAACCTTGCATCACGATGCTGTTGAAATGGATAATAATTATTGCTGCGTTAAGCCATCTTCAACCACTTATCCGTAGTAAGGTCACAGGGACAACAGCTCGATCAGAGAGCTCCCGACTTCCACCGATGATAATGGATAGTACAGGGTAATATGTAGCTGGTGGCTGGTGAAAGATAGTGGCTCTCTTGTGTTACACAAGCTCTGCTGCCTGAAGAGATGCTCTAATTGTTTGGCTAACTCAAACACCTCTGGGGAGGGACAGCAAAGGGCACCTGCTTTGTATTCTTGATATTTCACAGTCTTTACAAATATTGTCGTTCTTCTTTTATCTCACGGTTTTGTAACCCTTTTTTTGCCAATGACCTATGTGATCCTGGGTTTTCACACTCCGCCATGCTTCGTTGTTGTTGTCGTTCTTTTTGATGCCATGTGCACGGTAGCCAGCTAGTGGGTAGAGAATGTTCTTTTGGGTAAATTCAGGTGCTGTTGCAGCATTTCTGTCTTTCAGTACAATTAATATCACTCCCTCTTCCCAGACAGCTCCATCATCTGTGAACTGAGACAACACAAATCTTGTGCATTGTGAAATCAGCTTTCACAAAACGGCTTTTCGATGTCCTAAAACATTGCTACGAGTTCCTCTTTGTCTATCATGGCCTTCTTAATACTAGACTCTGGAATCTATGATGACTCACAGATTCCATGGTGCCTCTACCTCTACCGAACCCCCTCTGTGCTGGATTAAACCTCCCCTGCTTCTCAATCTTATATCCTTGTCTGTCCAGCCTGTCCTTCCATTATTTTGCGCAATACCGCTGTCATTCGCTATAGGCCCATGGGCCAATATATCTTCCAATAAATCTTCTAATCTCTTAAAGATTTTGTAGCTTAACAATCTTTTCCTGATGCTGTTTTCCCCGCATTCTTTATTGCTCTTTGTAGTTCTGTCATATAGAAATTCTAATTAACAGCTTGGAGTTTAGATTTATGTTGGCTTAACATTTCATTATTTTTCTTATATCCTCATCTCCAATATTCATTCCACTATGCAGAAGCTTAAACGTACTTTCACACATTATTGTTTTTGGCCACTAACCCTTTCTTTTTCTAACAACATCATCCCTCCTTTTCACTGCTGACACTGAGGTCTCAACTCCTATGCCTTTACAGTAATTTCTCCAACCCTCCCTTTTATCTCTCTTCTAGCTCTAGCCCTGAACCTTTTGTATTTTATTGCATTTGTCTCTATCAAGCTCCTTCTCAGTTATCAATATTGTTCCCTCCTCGTTCACAGTGTCTTTGTCATTGTCACACTTTTCAGCTTGATCTTCGGCCA
The DNA here is from genome assembly GCA_039105355.1 of Benthosema pterotum. NCBI lineage: Eukaryota > Metazoa > Chordata > Actinopteri > Myctophiformes > Myctophidae > Benthosema > Benthosema pterotum. Next base: position 21,887,950 of record CM076973.1, on the reverse strand, counting down.
CCAACATTTTCCCAAACCTCACCAATAGTGGGTAGTGATCACTGCCTATTGTGTTGTGTTCTGTGTACAATATTCCCCATTACTGCACACTTGCCTACTCACTGGTTTCTATTGTTAGATCTATACAAGACTCAGCCCCTGTGACATCAAGCCTAGTTGGCCTCCCATCATTTATTCACACCAATCCATATCTGTCCATGACCTCCTCCACCGTGTCCCCATTACCGTATTTCATCCTGCTGCCCCAGAGGGGGTTGTCAGTTAAAATCTCTCCTGTTTGTTCTTTTCCTGTCTTGCCTTATACTCTCATACCAGGGGTGGACTGGGAGCTCAAAACGTACCGGGCAATTTTGTCTCAGAGCGGCCCTCAGAGCGGCCCTCTGAATCTTTGTGGGGGCTCCGGGGCCTGAGCCCCCATGAGAATTTAAGACATAAGGGGCTCTGGGGCTCGGGCTAACTAAAATTAGTTAGTTAGTTTTAGTTAACTATAAAAACCCTGCAATAGGCAGTCTCATTTGAAGAGGACAGAGGGCCGCCAGCACTGATTCGTGGGCCGGTTTTGTGCAGATTTTTTTTTTTTAATTAAAACACGACATTAACGGCCCCCGGGGGGGGTCGGCCCACGGGAAAATGCCCTGTATGCCAGACTGTCAGTCCACCCTTGCCTTATACTCTCATACCAAGGCATCATGAAATCTAGACAAGGTCTGAGCCAAGTTTGTACAAACAAGGGTTGTACGAGCGATCTTACTAGAGTGAATTTAATAATGCCTTAGACCACTTTTAGACCACATATGTGGTCATTATGTGGATGCCAAAAAAATCATTTTGTTTACAAACCATCACAAATGAGCTTGGGAGACATATACAATATGATATTAAGTATTAAAAACAAATTTCAAGGATTGTATGTTATTTGAGAGAGAAGTCAGGCTGAGCTCACTGATGTGACTGATGAGAACAACAACAGAGAAACAGGCTGAAGCCTTCGTCAATTATTTACAGGAAATCACTTGGCGAGAGAAGAGAATCTCTGAGCTGATCGCAGATCCACCTCCTCCAGAGTGTTCCATCTGCAAACACAGCGTGGAGATCCATCAAGGTCTGGACAAATGTCCACCATTTTGTGGGGACGATGAGGACGCTGGTGATGTCTCAGCTGGAGAAGACACTCAGTCAAGAGATGAAGAAGAAGCTGTTAGGCTGAAATCCCTACAGAAATATGCAGTGAACATACAGGTAACTCTGGAACCTGATACAGCACAAGTGAGTCGTGGAATCATAGTGAGGAAATCTCCTGTTTTCTAAGGAAAACAAAGCTTCTCCTCCGGAAGCTTTCACTACAAGGTACAGGTTGGAGGGAAGAGTGGCTGGAATTTAGGAGTGGCCACTTCCCATGGATCACAACCAACCAAGAGAGTTTGAAAACATGCCTGATGACAGAAAACTGCCATACCTATTGGGCGCAGTACAACAATGTGCAAACAGCAGCAAAATTTCTGAGCTGCTATGACAGGAGAAGAATGGCAGATGCAACACAACCACCCTAAAGAACATTCATTGTGTGTATTCTTGCCTCAAATGAACTTGGTACATTGAAATTGATTTATTGATGATTCTGACTCTGAAATAGATTGTTATTGTATTGGTCGTATTTGTATTGTTGTACTGTTGTATTGTATTGTTGTATTGTTTTTTGCTTTGGCAATGTAAATTCAATTCATAAAAGCCAACTGAATTGAATTGAGTCGATCCACAGGAAGAGATGTTTTCTGGACTATGCAGCTGCGAATGGAAATTAGTACAAGGCTGGTGTTTCTGTATTTGTGGATTATGAGGAGGGCCTTTTTATGATGTGAAGACCGGAGTTCATCTCTACTCTAACACTGGCTGCACCTTCACGAAGAAACTACATTCAATTATTAAATTTAAACCTCTGACATCTGTGACTTCTGTGACTATGATTAATTTTGGATTAATATAAAAACAGAAATATCAGAAATTTTATCCAATGGCTCCACCAATTATGACATAATAGCTATCTTAACTGGTAATATAAATTTGCATCTGGACACTGATTCATTAAAGTATTACACACATTTGATTTTGTTCAGCAGGTTGTTGGACCAAGCATGGCCATACTCTCGACATGGTGCTATGGACAGGATGATCTATGGACAGGACGTTTGAGCCTGTTGTGTTTTAATATGACTGCCTCTGGCATAGAGAAATACAACAACAAGAAGTTAAATACATCATATTACGGTTAGCAACTTAATGAGACGCTGGTGCTATAGTGCAAGAAGTATAACCTTCATTCACAAAAGGGTCTCTACACTGATGTACTGTATATTCCCTTCGCAGGTCAATGTATCACTGCATCATTTGAGAATTTTGGGAGCTGGATGCAGTTATAATGGCCTTATCTAAGAGCCCACTGCTGCACCGGACTACAGCCATGGCTATATCCTTTGAAATAGAAGCCATAAGGGATGCGTCTCAAACTGCTTGCAGTCATTAGACCATCTGGTGTAGAGGATCTCAGCTGTCGCATATTCAGGCCTAATAAGTCTGCGGGGGGCTTGTAGACTTATTGGACTTAAGTTCTCCTTCTAACTTCTTGTAAATGCTCCAGAAAGACGACATAGGTTTTGTAGCATTTATATAATGTTATAATATAATATCTGACCTAAGCGTGTTCTAGTTATTGTAGACAATAATCTTTATTTCACTTCATTTCAAAACATTTACACACACACACACACACACACACACACACACACACACACACACACACACACACACACACACACACACACACAAAGAGAGAGATAGTACATAGATAATCGTATTTAGTTAGTAATATGCAAGCTATATTAGGGGTTTTCAACAGGTGGTCCGAGGACCACCAGTGGTCCCTGAGAGGATTCCAGGTGGTCCCCAGCTAAATGGAAAGTTGGGTAACCGGATGTAAGTCTTGAGAGCGTAAAAATGTTTACACTCTTATCATGAGACACACTATTCATCATGAGAATTAGCCCCAAGTCTACACAACTAGAGAATGTAGAAGATTAATGGTCATTTTTATCTATTTTTTTGTCTGTTTTGTTTCTGAAATCCAGCCTGGAATTGAGCCATGGACCAAGTGGTTGTCCGTGGCTCAAGTGCTGAATAAATAGTGTGCCCTGGTAGGTTGAAAACCATTGAACTATATGAATAGGTAGGAATACCCAACCTTTTTTGACCCAAGATCTACTTTTCAGCAGCCAACCCCTCCGGGATCTACCAGTCCAATATCAACATTTCAAACCACACGCATCGTTGCCAGCCTGCAGTAACTTCATAACAACACAACACTACTTTGTTTTACCAGTTTACTTTATGTCCATATAAGCATAAAGTACAACAGACTTGTCATAAATAGGCCTACAACAGTACAACATAAGTACAACAGACATGGACAAACACTGCCATTGCAAATGCATCACACACACAGACGAAAATCGCTCTTTTTTTCTTTTCCACCCCATTTTTTCTTCCCCACATCTCCCGAAATCTACTTGTGATCAGGCCGAAATCTACCGGTAGATCCCGATCTACTGGTTGGGCTCCCCTGAACTATAGGAATAGCCACCGCTTGGCGTAATGTTTGGCGCTGTCCGCGGTGCTGAATATGCTTTGCAGCTCAGAGCTTAGCCCTGGTGCACAGCGTTGTGGACCAGCATGGCTAGTGTTTCTGCGACGGATTGTGTGCTGCTTAATGTGTCGTTGTCTCAAAGAGAGAAATATAGTCATTCGTAAATTGTCCCGCTCCTTTTATCTGCCACTACTTTCATGAATAACATCATCTTAGTAGTATACATTTTACGGATGTGTGTCGTGACGATAAGCTCGGTCCCTCTGCGCGCTCTGCTTCGACGTCGGCGGTCTCTTTAAAGGGAGGCCGATCACGACCGAGCCTACGTCACGGGGACGCTGTGTACGTACGACCAGTCGTCCGATCGCCGCGGCTTTACCTCACACAGCGGCGCTCACAGGAGATTCCTTACGAACAGACACACACACACAGGGGCTTGCCTTGCTCTGTCCACCCACCATCACCACCACTACCGCAGACAGCACATTGGGACCGAGTCATTCCTTTACTCACTTCACTCAGCAGTCCTCCATCCGGCCGGCATCCGTTCACGTCCTAACCAAAGAGTGCAACCATGTCTGTAGCGGGATTCAAGAAGCAGTTCCACAAAGCCTCACAGGTAAGGAGGATTTACAAACACGTAGCGTGACTGTTGCAAAACTGGCCGTTGTTGGAGAGTGCGGTAATGATTTCATACGTGGGGTCATTTACATAAACTATGTCGCAACTCGACAGGCTTGGTGCGCACTGGTCAACGTGGGAACAGTGTGCACTAGTGAATTACAGTTGCTTGTAATTGTTTTGGCACGGCGGTTCTATTTCTGTCTGTCTGCTTACCGGTGATGTTGTGTTTATGTCTGAGCAGAAAATTGGATTCTCTTGATGCACTGTTATGCAGTGCTAGCCTGACACATGAAAATGCGATATGCTATGCATGTCTGGTGGTGGTGATTTTGAGGTGTAGTGCCTAAAGGGGAAAAAAAAACCTCCCGCCTCTACCCTTCAGATGACATTCGCCGTGCAAAACGGCATTCGACTAGCACTGGAACTGTCTTTAGAATCACGAGATGTTACATAATGTAGCAAATCCTTCTTTAACCTACCGTAACGGATGTCCTCGCCGCCCTCTGAATGCTCGACACACGCATCTTTCACGGTCTACACTCGGACCGCTAGAACTATACGTGTTGTTTGTTGGTCTCTGAGCTGAATGGGAATCATCTGTCTTTCTGAAATGCTATGCAGGGGTAATCAATTCAAGGTGACTGAGATTGATTATGTTGTTAATGCTGCATTATCAGGAGGAATGTTCTGGAGGGATGCACAACTGTTTCTTCTTTTTTTGCATTACCCGTGCATTTATAGGCTGCTCCCTATAGCATTGTCAATGATCATATTTAGAAGGTCATCTTTATTAGCCATAGGCCTATTTGGGAGGCATGGTGTCAAACGTATAACTGTAGACCTATATTTTATATTTTTGTTCATGTGTGTTTTTTATGTATTGCTAAGTTAGATCCAGCCTGTTTTGGGACCTTTCAGTACAACAATGAGCTTCTGCCTTCTCTCAGATATAGGCTTAACACATCTCTTATGATTTGTATTGTATTCTGGTTCTCAACCTGTGGGCAGGGGCCACTGATGGGCTGTAGGATATTGCAAAAATAGTAGTAAAAACAAATTGTGAAATATAAAAAAAAATCATACAAAAAAAATCATACAATAACATTATTACAAAAAACAGCTGTCAGTATAACCATCGCAGCAGCCAGGGAAATTAGAAAAGGTAAAAAAAAAAAAAAAAAAAAAAAAACACTGCTTGGTAGGCAGGGGGCCGCCTGCCTGCCTGTCCATTTCGGTCAGAGACTGTGTGTGGCATGTTCAAATCAGCTCACACTAGCGAGACCGGCAGAAGGCCTCTAGCTGGGCTGACTCACAGTGCATCAGTTTGGACCATAATCTTTGACAACCAGCCTCTGCTGCTTGCTTTGTGACTTTCTCCTTTCCATTTCCCTCTGCCTCTCTATGTCTCTTTCTCTTTCCTTGTCACTCGCCCTTTCTCACATTACCTTTCCACCCCCCACCCCATTTCTCTCTTTAGCAGTCACCCATTATTTATCTAAAGAGCCCTTGCCTGTAAATGGCAAGCACTGCCTGTGTGCATCTCTGTCCATTTCCTGGAGAGTTCAGTGTGACAGAGGAGGACACAGGGGGTGAGTGCATAAACAGACTAATAATAGCCAGGAGTCGACTGGATGTCAACTTCTGCACCGGCGGTCAAAGGTGTAATTTAATTCAACTATATGACGTTTATGAATGAACCAAAAGAGTCAGATGGCCTATAGTCTCGCGTCATGTCTGGGTTGCATTAGCCTCGACATCCAGGCTTTCATTTTCGTCAGCGTTGCGAGAAAATGGAAAGCCTGGACTAATTTATTAGCCACAGTGGTCTAGAAGTGTGAGTCAATCTTTCGGGGTGGGCGTCGCTCCAAATGATGTGACGTAGAACAGCAGTGGATGGGTGGGGGAGGGGCCGGGGATGACGACACGTTGGTGAGATCAAATCAGATCAGGACAGCACCCCAAACCCCTTAGGCCAAAATCATTTCAGGCTAGGCTATAGGCTAGGGTTGCATTGAAAAGATGAAAACCAGGAAATCCTCGTTCAGCATGGCCGGTTGGCCGCCTTGTTTTAAGCCCTGTGTCAGCATAGCGACGTGCCTGCGGTTATGTTTAGGATTAGGCTTAGAGGAGGCAGGTATATTGACCAAAACAACCACAATAAAGTAGCTGAATGTGAGTTAAAACGGACTCCATCGCGACATGCTTGCGGTGCAGTAGGCGGCAGCCAATATGCCTGGTCGAGGAACTTGGCTTAATAAGCAGCCTACTGGGAATACTCGCTTCATTTTCGGTAGAACCCGCTGATGTGGCGGCCTCTGTCGTCATGCGGAGCCACAGCCCAGGGCGGATTATAATTTTCACTTCTCCCTCAACAGCCACACAGCTAAAGTCATGGTATCAGGCGCATACAAAACAGCCAACTTTCATATACAGTATGTGCACAAAAGGGGGCATGCCCAATTGCCCATACGTGGGAATATACTGGTGATCAATGACGTGTGTAGACATAAAAGGGACAATGATATACAGATAAAGAGATCCGGTTTTCTATAGCTGTCCACACCATATACTTACTGTATGGTCAGGACTCTTATATATACAGGTACGTATATGGGACCAGGCGACTTCGACCAATCGGCTTGGCATGCACAGCGACAACTAGACCAGCAGTTTCTGTTTGCAATTGCAATTTGGGCACTTTGCTGTATCATTGCCAGAGAACCTCCATGCAATGTTCTTCAGTAACTAAACTACCTCAACCTGCTGGTCTGAGATTTTTGGGCGTCTGTGTGAGACAGATATTTGCTATCTCCATTTCCCTGCTGTGTGACAGCCAGCTCAATATCACTTCTCCAGTCTGGCCTTTATGAAGCAGAACCCTGTCATAAAAGAAGGGCCATAGCTAAGCAGAGAGAGGTTTTAGAGGAAAAATAAACTAAATTGACTTTTTAATTGCCAACACTGATGCTTTGTGCACGTCCTTCTTCATCAAGGCTCCAGCAGCCAGTTTCATTAGTCATCTTATTTTCTGTGAGGTTTTATAGGACTCGCAGGCGCGTCTGCATTACTTCTGTCTGGCCTCAGTCAGTTCATCCATCACTTTTATGTTTTTCCCTTGTATTGCATTCACTATCTCACATTTTTTCCCTTGTATGCCTACACAGTACAACACTATAGAGACCATCACTACGCAGTTTACAGAAAACACATCTCAAGGACATTGGATCTCAGCGTGGTCCCTTTAATAACGGGTGTCATAATGTGAAGTAGAGTAAAGGCATGGGGCATGAAGGGTAAAACCCCAGTAGCTCCACCGGAAATTGCTTTTTCGGCCAACCAACGGACCAACCAATCCATGTATACGACCATGAGGTCATTATTCTGCATATACTGTACCTTCAGTCATAAATCACAGTTATAATCACCTGTTATAATGACCTTTTTTCCCTGATAAGGCCTTTGGCCTTGACTGTGGCATTTTCTCTCCAGTCATATCTTAACAGCGCATCATATAAGCAGGCAGATTCTTTCCCCAGATACAGTGGCTTGTGTCTGGTATTTGTTTAGAGGTGAATGCTGTTATGAAATCCGTCCACTCTTCCACTTTGCCCCAAGCAGGAGTTATGATGACTCAAATGAGCCTCACTGGAACAGATGGAGAGATGTACAAATAGTTCTCAACACACGGCAGAAGAGACATAACAGGCGTGTGTGTGTGTGGGAGGGGGTGTTGCCTGTGTATGTGTATGTGTGTGTGTGTGTGTGTGTGTGTGTGTGTGTGTGTGTGTGTGTGTGTGTGTGTGTGTGTGTGTGTGCGCGCGCGCGCGCGCACCAGCGTCATGCACAGGCACACGTGCTCACACGTGAAGTGTGAACTGTATTTGCATCCACTATAATTATAGCTGTTTTAGTCACTTAGACCCTGCCATACCTTACGATAACATGTGCTTTATGTAAGCAGTTCTGTTTAAAAAACATACTTTCTCTGGAGGTTGAGGAAAGATTTACTTATGCATGCATGCATGTCTCCCTTCCTCTGCCCTTGGGTACCTGACCTTCCACTGTATATGGAATATGTAGATATAAAAAGGTGAATAGGAGTTGTGTTGATTGCTGGCAAATACTGTATCAGTTAAACAACAACCAGCTTGAATTTGATTTGTTAGCAGGAGGCCATGAGCTCCACGTCTACCTCTACAGATATAACCCATCCTTTTGTCAATGTAAATTATTCTATAGCAGCTACAGTGTACTGTATATTAGTATTGGAAGATATTTGACTTGTTGACCGTCTGTAGATAGGTTGACTTTCACTGATGACAGTACAGCCAGTGTTGATCTGCTGTGATGGATCATGGAGATTTATTTGTTTCCCTGGCACAAAGGGGAGAAGGCGGAATAACAACGCAATAACAAAATCACAAACAAGTGACGAACTGATAAGAGGAAATTCAATGTTTTTCGTGGCACTTAGGCTATCTCTTCCACTGCTGTTTGTTTCCCCCTAGCTATCTTGTTTGATAAAAGAGCTGAACAGCTTCACTACAAGTACATCATGAACGATGCAATGATAGTGGGGTGGCAATGGCTTATAAAAGATCAAGGGGCCAGATGGCAACTGCAAGGTTCCCAGTTTGAACCTGGCCTCTTCCAGAGTTAGTGTTGAAGTGTACTTGAGCAAGACACTGAACTCTTAATTTCTCCCGATGATGCAGGTTGGTATGTTGTTGCATGCTTTCCTTGTTGTATTCATGTGATGTGGCTGTGAAAGGGAGTGTAATGCACAATCTATGTAATGTGCCTCAGATAAAGGTACTGTCTGTGCACCATTTACCATTTATGAAAAACTTTTTCTAAAAAATCTATAACAAATAATTTTGCTGATAGGGATTATATGATTGTGGCTCGCATGGTTTCAGTATTGCTAGACCTACTGTAGTGCACTATATATAATTATTATTGAAGTTGTTGAAGCGTAAAATTGCATGACGGGTGACAGGATAAACGGTCAATAATGGCGTGCAAAGAAAGTAACTAGAATACATGTTAAAATACCTTCACATCTGTCTACATTTGTGGTCAAACAAATGTTTTTATGCCAAAATATCATGCATAAAATATGCGAACAAGTACCAACAACTACTAACAAAAATGCACGATGAGGATTGCGGTCAAATGGTTGTTGAGTGTACAGTCATAACCGGCGGGGTGGGGGTGCCATTTCAGAGTCTAGGACGACTGGAGCGCTCTAGGTCTAGGCTGTTGAGTCGATTAGCTTAAAAATCATCATTATAATGTTTAATTGTCTGCTGAGTCAAATGATTATTCACCCGTCTGCTTTCAAGTACCTATTAGAGTACCCATTTAATAGTCTTCAGCCAAGTGGCTAATCATGCGCGTGCACACACACACACACACACACACACACACACACACACACACACACACACACACACACACACACACACACACACACACACATACGCACACACACACACCAGAAGCCTTAATCAATTATGAAACGGCAATTAAGTAAAATAAATACTTCAACATGGTTGACATTACCATACTATCCAGCATCTTGATGATTCATGATCATAAAACAACTAACAATAGTGTAGTTCACGAAAATATTGTGCATTACTAATAAATATCCTTTGTTTTGCACATTTTGTTTCTCTCACAGAATCAAATGTGTTATGGACATGAATCACCAGGATTCTAGATGGCTTAAAATAATTGATTGCTCAGTCCTATTGCTACTATTGTGCTGCTAAGTCCTATTGTGAATGATATTGGCCTGGAATCTCAATATTCTAAATCCCTCTTACCATTATTATACTATTTATATGCTACCAGGTGCTTGGGGCATCATTAGATTGAGGGAGGCTTAAGTACAGTAATATCACCAGCATTCTGAAGGCCGGCATTCTACCGCATCGCCATTCTGCTGCCATTTGGAGCTGAAACTGCTCTGCCAAGCATTCCCTCATTTCCTCTTATCAGTTTGCTGTGTGAACTGTATGTGCTGTTTGGGAAATTGTTGTGAGATTCATGAATGACAAAAAAAGGCTTGGCTCCATGTGACGGGTGCTTTCAGAATATATAGCGCACTGAAAGCACTGTGCAATACATACCAATACTGTATGTGAGTCCACTCCTGGTGCACCATAACTGAAACGCACCCAGTATGAAAGCAACAAAATCAAATCGCTGCAATTGCAGAGAACAACTTCCAATGCACACTGCAGTAGTCCTACATGACATGTGTCGGTTCCAGTCCAGTGTATTTTGTGATGGCACAGCAATGAGTTAACAAACCCAACAACAACATTGTGCGTCCCTGGAATGTCCAGTATAATAACATGAAGGACCATTTGAGTGTAGTGATGATGAGTATGATGTATTGATTTTTGAGGTGCGGAGATAATAAACAGAATCTCCATATTCTCGTGTGTGTGTGTGTGTGTGTGTGTGTGTGTGTGTGTGTGTGTGTGTGTGTGTGTGTGTCTGTGTGTGTCTGTGTGTGTCTGTGTGTGTCTGTGTGTGTGTGCTTGCTGTGCTTGCATTTGTGAGTGTTTGTGCGTGTGTGTGCTAGCATGCATGGGTGTGCTTGCATTCGTGTGTGTGTGTGTGTGTGTGTGTGTGTGTGTGTGTGTGTGTGTGTGCTGCATGTGCGTGTACGAGCGTGTGTGTGTGTGTGTGTATTTGTGCGAGTGCCTGCCTGCCTGCCTGCCTGCCTGCCTGTGTGGTTCATCCAAAGCAAAGTGTGAGCCTAGAGGGGGAGCAGCACAGGGGCCCCTGTGTATGTGGCTGACGCCTGCGGGGCTTTAGGGCAGCAGATTGTGTGAGGGTGACTCATCCAGCCATGGCTTGATGCCTGTTAGTCCTACTGCAGTGCAAAGCACAACAGATCCAGTTGGCAGATAAGAGAGAGTTGGAGAGAGACAGAGAGAGGGAGAGAGAGAGTTAGAGGGAGAGAGAGAGATGGAGGTCTGGGGGAAAGAGAGGCAAGAGCCAGGATCAGGCCCGCATGTAACCTTTCCCAATTGGGGAAAGGTTACATCCCTATCTTATATTTTACATATTTTCTTTAGTTCTGTAACCCACAAGGTCTATTGTACAGGACTTATATTAGGCAAGTAAGCATCAATAGTAGCATCAGTTGTTGTTGTTGTTGTTGTTACTGAGGTGATGTTTGCAACAGGCACGTTTATGAGGTGATGTTTGCAACAGGTTTATAGGGGTGCGGGACATGAATTAGAGACAGATGGGGTAGAGAGTGGAGGAAAGAGAGAATCAGAGATGGAGAGAGAGAGAGAATATCAGGCACAAAGAGAGACATGGATAAGTGAGTGAGCAGCGCAGAGAAACCAAATGACAGACTATGTTGTCACACAACTGTTGTCACGTTTGCAGCATGCACCACCCACATGTTTGACCCGTGAAACAAGGACGTTTTAAAAACATTTTTTTTGTGGTGAAAAAGAATGAGAAGCCCTGGTGAAGAAGGCCGCAGAGGGAAGAGGCAGACATGAAACGCACCAGTCATCACTGGACAGATGGTCGATACTAACCCTGCAGTAGACGGATGGACGCACAGGTCTGTGGACATACACTCCACACCATCCAGTCCTGTTGAACACTAGCATTCCTATTCTGGGGGGGGAGTTGCTGAGCTTATAGATCTGATATTTTCAGCGAAGAGAGTTGGAGATGGAGCAGAGCCAGAGCATACTTGCTGTATTGATTTGCCAGTGTGAACACTGTTGCCTTTAATCAATGGATAAAGGTGAACAGTAGCAGTTCACTCATTATCACCTGGAGGGAGAAGCAGAGCATTTTAACGGTGGATTTATCACCCATTTAGTTTGAATGCAAATGAGGACCGCTTCTGGACAGCCTGTTCCAACTTTGACCTTTTTTTTTCCTTTTGATCCCATCTTACAATAAATATGCAAATTTTCCAACTTGGCAGACATTTATGAGCATTTATGAGCACGGCAATATAGAGGTATCGGCATATACTAATGATAGCGATCTCTGTGGGCATAAAATGGACACAGGTAGACAGACAGCCTCTACATTGCTACAGTACAGTACAGTACAGAAATATGCCTGCATTCCGGCTTAGAGAGGCAGGTCGCAACTCACATTATCGCACACCCTGTTTGGAAGTCAAACAGGGTACTGTGCTACGTCATCTGGAGTGACGCCCACCCGGAAGGGTTGACTTCCACTTTTAGGCCACTGCAGCCAATGAATTGCTCCAGGCTTTCACTTTTTGTGCAGCGCAGACAGAAATGCAGGCCTGGGCGTCAAGGTCAAGTGCACACTAGAGCTGCGTAGTACAGCGGCACTGAGTAGCTCCACTCCAGGATAACTGGTTTGCTCAATAACATCCGCTGATGGAGACCAACATTTTCCCTATCTAGACTGTTTTGCTTTCCAAGTCACAAGCTCATTCCTAACCTCTAGGCTACTACTGCCACTGAACATGTTTGCTGCACTGCAGCAAAAAGGGCCATTCCATAACACCTGCCTGTCCTGTTATGTGGATTTATTCATGCAATCATTTCCCAGTCGTTTGTCTTCCCTCAGGGGAAAAGCAGCATATTTGTAGATACAGCATTAGGGTCCATTTTACTGAAATGTTTCCATTATGCCTGAGACCTCTCCCTGGGGCCCCACACATGTGTTCCCCTGCTGGGTTTTTCTAAAAAAGAAAAGCATTAATTTTGGCCAGCCACCCGATAAGCACTCGGCCATATGTTTTGCTCACATCTCCCATGCTGGTTACCGGGGACAAATGTCTTATCCCGAGTTTTCAAAAGTGCACATTATGTCTTTGTAGCTTTCCAGCATCTCATTGATGCAAAAGTGACAGTTTGCTGACCAGAGTGGGTATAAAATAGCTACTTACTTCTTTCCTTACAATGGACTATTACTGGTGTTGCCTCTAGCTGTCCTTTGCCAGAGAACTGCAGTTGATTTCAGCTAACATGATCCATCATCCCCACTGACATTACAATGATGGTCTTGGGACACATGATGACTCTAACACATACTATGAAATGTAGAGAGCTGTTACTGTACTTCACGCTGGATAAATGGGACCGGGGTGGGGGCATGAAAGTGGGTGGTACAAAATTGTTGTTTACATTCAGGTATAATCAGTATGTGGGCACTGTGGGAATTGACAGCAAGGCTGCATTTGAAGTTGTGAATGCCCAGGATCAGTTTAGACTAGCAGAATGGCTGTGGAAAGAGGTGGGTTCATTGGCCTGGAAGCACAGTCGGAAACAAGTCTTCTGTAGAGGTCTTCTACAACCTCTTCTACTACAGTGAATGGGAAAGTAACTTATATAGTCTGCTCAGACATTACTTTTTAAATTAATTAAGTCTAAATTTACCAAAATGCCCAGAATGTGTGTAGTTTATGGCTGCTCCAACAGTAGCAAAACTTTCAACTGAAGAGAAACAGAATGCCAAAATGCCCAAAAATACACCATGGTGGCTAAGACCAGAGACTTAGGGCTCCATTTTCGTTACATGCTAAACCCCTTATGCCATATCCCTTATTTCATTTTCACTATTTTGAAAAACTTTTTTGGACTATTTCAACATGTCAATCTATTAACACGTTGTGAGCTTGTAGACTGGCCATTTGAACTACTGAGAAATGTTTTTTTTTAATAGTTTAAAAAGGCAAAGAAGTTAAGGGATAAGGGGTATAGCGGTAACGAAAATCTCAGACTTACTGTAGTAACGTTTGAAACAAAGCATTGAACCTCCTGAAAAATATAATGTTGTACGAACACAAGGTTGCCATACTTCATACATACTTTAAATGCTTAGTATCAGGTATAAAGTACAGCAGCCTTATATTCATACCAGTTAATTGAGACAGGCAATGTACTGTATATCCTCCCCAACGTTTTAGTACAGCCCTGTGCAGTCGCATCATTGCATGACTGACTGTGACAAAGTAAGTAGCATGTGCTTAAATTAAAGTTATATTTAGAAAATGTTACAGATGTAAAAAAAAAAAAAAAAAAATAGTTATAAAATCTCTGATGATGGAATGATGATGGAACCTTCTGAAAGCTTCATGGTCAGAGATAATCAACTTATGGTTCTAATGCTGCTGCTACACTGGGTTGGTAGGTTAATGTTAGTACTGAAAGATGAAAGTCATTCAAACACGCTTGGGTGCTCAAGTTAAGCTCTTGAAAGAGGTTGTCTGAGGGTTTCCTTCTAAAAAAAGAACCTGGAGTTAAGAAGTGTTAATCTTTAATGGACAGATAAAGGAGATGTGTGATTACTGAGCTGAGGTGAAAATGAATGACGGTGTGTATTTATGAAAGAACTTCCCATCTGTCTCTGAGTGTGGAAATGAAGTATTGGTGAGGTTGGTTGTCTGCTTCCCTCTGTTTTAAACACCTCTAAAGAAGCTCCTGCTGGGAGATGGATATTCACCCTATGCTTACCAGCTCCTTCCCTCTTTTTAGTTCTCTCCCTGAATATCTCCCTCCTTCCCTCTTCGATGTCTGTCCCCCTGTGTCTTCCTTTTCTTCTCCCCTGTCCCCCCAGCCTCCTGTCTTTCCCTCACATGCTGTATCTCTCCCAGCATCAGTATTGAGGACATCACCAATGTTTTATTCAGAACTACTGGATTATATATTCCGAGCAGCAGACACTGCAGCAAACACAAGCTCCAGAACAGAACATCATACATAGCTGCAAATACTACAGCCATCCATAATGAGAAAATAGGTTATAATTAGTCATACTCTACAGCAGTAGGCTACTGTATATGATTAAAAAGAAATATGTTAAAAATATATCCACTATTAACCGCTCATGTGTGTGTGAAGAGTCACGAAGGGGAATTAGTAATGAGAGGCAGCCTTGGCTTTTTGACGCACACATTTATTCTCATAGGCAAAGGAAAGGAGCCTGGCCTGCCGTGTGGAGACTTCCTAATGCTATTGGTGAATCGCTCTGTCTGTCTCGGTGTGCCAGGCCCCATACCCTCCTCCCTCCTTCAGACACTCAATCTGGTCTGTTCAAGGCCCAATCTCAATGTCCACCCATGAACCCTCCCTCACTGACTTGAATTAATGCCAGCTGGCGTGTTCAGCATAAATCCATGAGTACAAGAGGGCGCAAGGGCTCAGGACGTGTAATAAATATGAAGAATGGGATGGCAGCACTTTATGACATTGTTAATGCTGACGATGGCAGTTCTTGTGCCAAATTCATTTAATTGGGGCTTGGCCTGTTATCCTGTAAGACTAGATAAACTTGTATTGATTCCCAGAGGTGTTATATAGCAGCAACAACTCTGAGAGGAAAGCACAGGAGATATGAGTGGGAGTCAAAAAAACAAACCAAAAAAACAAAGAAAGAGAAATAGAAAGGAAGTTTACACTGCATCTTTTCATATGCCACTCAAAAATCGGCCACTAATTTCACATAGCGATCTAGAAGAATATGCATATCAATTATGTTAATCCATTATGTGGAGAAGAAAAAGAAAAGAGAACAGTTAAAAAGATATTTATAAAATGTAGCATAATCATAAATCAATGTTTAAATGTAATTGTGTACTGTTTCTCCCTCTACATCAAACCTCTTTGCCAAAAATGGCTGGCGGATGCGACGATATACTGTAAGTGGTTAATGTCAAAATGTAAAAATAAAGTCATCCCTCCCTTGCAGTATCTCTGAGGACCCCCTAAGGGTCCCTGGACCCCCTGTTAAAGACCCCTGTCCTAGATAAAGAAATGATCTTGGAACAAAAATAAGTCACACTATACCATGCATTCATGTGCGCGTACACACAGACTTCTGATTGAGGGACATTGAGGTCATAGCATTATCACCAAATCCCATTAGAGACCCACCATAATTCCATTACACCAGTCTTCCACAGTCGGTGTCATTGCCTTTTACTGGTCCCTGTGTGGATAAAATAGGGTGCGATAAACTATGAATTGCATGGGTGGGCTTGCATATCTGCCAGGCAATCCACTGTGATCTATTACGGCATTTACCCAGAGTCAAAGGTGTGAATGGAGCTAGGTCATGAACCCAGTGAGGTGATGGGAAGGTCAAATCGATGGCGCTCTTGTACAGTCTATTAATCTTCCAATGTGTTATTCATGGCAATGATATTGCCTTGACATGCCATTTTGTGATTTAAATCCTGCTGAATTAAATGGCCATTCATGCTGAGTATTATAACTATATTGTCATAGTTGTGCTGTGAACTCTGCAGGTTAAATGATATATTCCTTATAATTATAGTTGAAGTGCTCCGTGTGAACACCTTTAGCACCGTTAATTACAATACCACATAATGATATGACTCAATATCGTAGACGGAGAGGTTAATGTTGGTGATCTAGGAACTGCATGATTCTTCTATGGTGGCACTTGTAGTAGCTAATTGCCTGATGTAACGCAATCTAATCTAACACACAGTAGGCCAACAGCTGTGTATAATTATATCCAATTACCCAGCTGATGTTGACTTCTACAGTGCCATGTTGAAGAGGTGAGAGGATTCATTAATGCAGAAAAAGTAACTGAAGGACAAGATGAGGGAATTAATTTGAATAGAAACGCATTACAGGCAGAAACAAAGGTGAAGATTTTGAGGGAGCGTTAACATGTTCGAGGTTCTCAATGTGGGAAAAATCTATCTATCGTGGTATTTTTTCAAGCAGTATCATGATACACAATATTATCATTTTTCATGGGTTTTTGTGCTTAGTTACTTAACGGTACAACAGCGTAGGTTACAAGGTAACAAAAACTAAAAGAAAATGATTAAAAGACCAAAAGACAAAAAATACTTCTATAGGACCGTAAAGTAAGGTATAGAACTGCAAATCATAGAATGCATATTCACGGTATCACAACATATACAATATTGCTGAATATTCGTATTATGGAGACATTGTATCGCCATTCTACATTTTGCATTATTCTTTGACCATAGTAACTGCATTAGAGGTCTGGAAAGGGCAGTTGACATCAAAGGGGGCTTCAGCCGCCTTTGATGTCACCTAAAAGGTCTGCACATCCCTGCTAGATGATATTTGTCATCTTATCACGTTTGCAGGAAAGCAGCAGGGGCCGGTGGGTTGTTAGAGTCACTCCGACAGCCATTATTCCAAACATGTCCGGTTAGTGTTAGATATGGGTATAGGCTTCCTTATAATGTGCACAGTCGGATCCATGGTAATTGGCAATGGTAAGAAATGTAAAAGGACAGGCTGGTGGCATGGCGCTGTGTGAATACCAACACCAGAGGAAGGATACTGTGAGACAAGGAGGGATGGAAGAGGAGGAAGTCTGGTATGAAGAAGATGAGAGCTGTATCAGGCAGCTGGCTCATAATGGCTGGCTATAGTCTAAAGCCCAATTAGCTTGTCAGCAGCAAAGATACATGGAAAGATGAGGGCTTGATCACTGGCAAAGATACAAACCACCAACCGAGTGGCTTTCTGTCTGTCATTGTGCATGCATGTGTTGGTCTTGAATGTTTTTTTTTCCTGCCATAATGTGCCAATTTCCCCCCTGTGCAATGCGATAGATTAACGTGTTTATTGTGTGTGTGTGTGTGGGGGGGGGGGGGGGGGGGGGGCAATCAGATTGCCTAAAGGGCACAGACACAGGATGCCAGCTGGCATCACATGACTCATCCGTTTTTTTAATGCACTAGAACAGTGGCCGTTGGTCACTGACCTACTCGAGAACCATGCAAATGCATGTCGGTGTGTGTGTACCTTGTTGTGACCACACAGTATTTTGATACTTCCACATGTCTGTCTTTTTACGCCCATGGGAGATGTTCTGAAGTTACAGTATCAGTATATGGCCATGTACTGTATGGCTATACCCACATAAAAATGGCATATAAGGTGATCACTGCACCTCTCCTTGTGCAGTGGTAAACGTCTGTGGAGAATGTGTGCAGAATGTCTGAAGAGTGCCAACTGACTGTGGAAAGTGCATCTGATAGGCTATACTAACTGGCTGGGGTGTGGGGACTGAGGATAGAGTTGCCATGGTAATCCTCCCTATTGCCTCATTTGGGCGGTGATGGACAACTACCTTATTGAACCCCCAATTCGGCCCGAGCCCGGGGTTGGCTGCGATGTGTGTGCCGAATTTGAAGTTGGTCGATCGTGTGGTTCTCGAGATACACATTTTTTTGTGACGTACGTACATACGCACAGAGGTTCCCTGCCCTTATTGCAAGATGTGAGGTGAATGCTAAATAGTCCAGGGGCAAATGCCTGCATTATGCTTTTGAGCATGCACACGTGTGAGTTTCGATACTCGCATGTGTCTTATGTGTTTCCTTTGTGTCAGCCCTGCACCATTCGACAGACAGACAGACAGACAGACAGACAGACAGACAGACAGACAGACAGACAGACAGACAGACAGACAGACAGACAGACAGACCCTGGAGACTGGAATGGCTCTGGAGACTGGATGGATTGGCAGGGATTATAGGAAGATTAATCAAAGCATAGTGATAGGCACAGTGGTGGATGTGACTCAGAGTCACACTGCACAGCTGCATTAGTAAGCCAGGAACATGCACATGTGTCTGTCTAGGAAAAAAACATGTTCCATGTGATACCGACATTATAAGTGCGTAAGGCTTCCTCTATCCTGTTTTGTTATTCCTATATTAATCCACTATGGTTTGCTATACAGCATAATTGTGTTAATGGTATTGCATATGGATAATGGTTGGATTATGAATCATGCCGTTCTCTATATTATCTATTTGGCTCTTTTTTACAACAACGAGACCTTAAGCTTGTTGTGAAACATGCAGTCGTTTCCCTGCCAGTGCTGCACATCCTTGAATGTGGCAAACACCCCCTGTAACACAGAATAAATGATTGTTTAGAAAGCTTGGGTACAAATTAACAGAAAGACACTTCAAAATAAATTTAAATATACCTTGAGGCTTTTCTCATCCTTGGGTGCGTGCAACATTTGCTGTGTACAGTGTGGGAATGGAATAGATGGGGGAATGCATTGTACACTACATAAAAAAGGTCAAAATGTTAGAAGCATTTAATTTAATTGCAGTATGTTGACTTGAGTTTTTCTTCCAGTGGAACTGTTGCGGTGTACATGAACCCAGTTGCCCTGTTGAATGTGATGCATTATTTAATGTAGTGAAGCAGGTAGAGATCTTTACTCTTTGCGTGTGCCTGCAGGGAAGGATAAAAATCGATCACCAGTGTCCAGTTTACTGTTGTTTTCTACTACATCACCGTTATCATGGTCTATCACTACAGCTGGGATGTTTATATAGAAAGTGCCTGTACCAACGGTAAATCATTTTCCTGCTGTTGTATTGCTGCTATACAGCATTGCACTGAAAGCATTGTTGTTGGAGAAGATGCATAGTGATTTGTCGTTTATATTTGATGTGAGATGGAGTAGCTGTCGGCTGTTGCATTGTCTGAAAGAAGCCATAACAAAACAAGACAGACAATGTTATTCCAGAAGTCACTTGTCATTTGTCTATGGGACCCGGCAAGCACTGGCCAATCTGGGTAGAGCAACGTCGGACAAAAAGATAAATATAATTCTTTCTTTCCAGGCGATACTTCTGAGATTTAGGCAATATACAATTAAATCCAAGCAAGTAAAAGCAATCAGTCACCTGCTGATGTAATAATACAAGTACAGCTTTGTGCCCTTGAACCTTAAAGACACATTTCTATTATTATCTTATTGTTTCTGTATTTCACAAATCTAAATGCGATTATAATGGGATACTTTAGCAGTATGAAAATTGAATTTCCGTCACGAGTCACAAGATGATATCTTATTTATGATTATGCAAAGGGAATCATAATGTTACAGTACATATTACGCACATCTTTCTGCTACCCAGCTACCCCAACTGCAACCGTAAAGTTTTCCATTTCCTCTCTGTCATGATGACAATTTGCATACAGAAAATCCAATCAAGCCAAGTTTGAATAGCGCCAGTCAATAACGCGGATGAAATGTGACTTGAGTAAAACAAGGTGGTTTTCAAATATAATAGTTCATTTGAGTCACATTTCAGTCATCTGCCTCGTTCTAAATCCTATTTATATTAGGGTTTTTGTTTTGTGTCTTCTTCTCATGGGCAGGAGAACTGCAACTGCTTGAGTATCCGAGGTATAGCATTGGTAGTGTATACTCCTTTTGATAGGATGAAGGATCTGCTTTTGCTGCAGTATTGATTTTTCTATTCATGCGTGCCTGGGTTTTTTGTAAGCCGCCATTATTCTCCTGTCCTGGTCTGTATGGGCTGTTAGTTAGATACAGGAGAAATAACAAGCATTTGTCTTCGTCAGCTGTGAGCGTGTGCTAGCTAGCATGTGGCATTGTTTCAGAGCGCCTCGGTCAGTTATTAGGAAACAAATCACCGGTTCAAAGGGTGTTATCCCGCTTATTACATGGCTTAATACACTAATAAATAACTAATAATTGACAGAAATAGTACATAACACGGCTGCTTTTATTTACCTGTAGTAACTTGTGTAGGCTAACTTCCTCCGCGGAAGGAGGTCTGTTGTTGAGCGGAGCGGTCGGTTGTTGTGACATACAGTATGTGACCAGAACGCTGGCTTCTGATTGGAGCGATGTACAGTATAGTATACAGTGTGATGTACTGTACTGTATAGTGTATAGTACTGATTTACCTGATTTATGCTACATAAACAAGTGTGCTCTAGGTCAAACAGAACCTAGTGGAGATCTCCTATTTTCTGTGTGAAACACAGTACAACTACAGTACATACTTGTCCTTAGCGCAACTGTGTGTTGCTCTTTTTGGAGGAGATGTGTAATAGTGATATGCTGTTTGCTGGTGAGATGAAGCATCTGTCACTGCTAGGCTGGAGGATTTCCGCTTCAATAGAAAGTTCATTCTGTAAAGTGGATAGCGAGAGAGATGACGTGACAGACTGTACACTACCGTATTCAGATTATAAGTCGAGCCCTCCACATCATTCCCCGACCTGAACCTGTGCTTACATGGTCTGTTCTCCACCCTAAAAGTATCCAATAAAAATGAAGATAAATCTATTTTCTAAATGAATTGTCATTGGCATAGGTTGTTCACTACCCATTCAACATAGCACATAGTAATAACCATTGCTTGACTGTTAGTCCGTGGTGACAGCTCCTCAGTCAGTGATAGTTTTGTCTGCTGGCTGTAGAACCCTTCCACAAGCCACAGCCATTATTTACTGCTCTGTAATTCCAGGGCTGCTGGTCTGTGACAGAACCTTGAGGCTTCTATAGTCACGACCCACATCCATCCACCCACGCTGATTTGCAGTTGTTTAGTCCTGACAAATCTCCTATACGGATCCTTTTCTTTTTGTCCCTGTACTGTGCACACAGCCGTTGTTCACTCCTGTCACCGTGCCCTTGATCTCTGAGTTTACCTTCATCACACAGCGTTCACGTATACCCCAATGCACCATCTCTCCTCACTCCTCTTTTGCTAGATTCTCTCAACACTACTGACATATACTCTACAGCAGGGGTCGGCAACCCTAGGCACGCGTGCCAACGATGGCACGCCGGGTGGTATCAGCTGGCACGCGGCCAGATTCTGGGGGAAGTTTTTTTTTTTTTTTTTTTTTTTTTTTTTTTATCTCAGTAATAATTCCTATTCCTATTGAATGTGCACGTTGTAAAATAAAAGATTACAGGCCTACTATTTCGCTAAGGCTTCAAACCGAAATTGCGATTTGATTAGCAAATTGCAACGGCCGCGATTATTAATTAATTTAATTAATATTCAACCGGAGCGAGTCTGATCCAGACATCCAGTGTTGACACTTGCTGCGCTCTGATCAATCATAAGGGCGTGCACGGTGCACGCACGTGGAGCTCCGTGTCCAACTTTCCTCCAACACCAGTAAAAAGTAATCCTCCTTGGCATGGCGTCTGTGTCTGCCCTGCAGAACCCGCGGACCTGCCGTCATGTCAGCCTAACCAGACAACGCTGAAATTATTGCGTTTTGACTGGTATGTGAATATTGTTAGCATGGCTAGCTTGTAGCAGAGCTATCCTTGCGCATTGCAAAGGCTGCGTCGCCTGTGTGTGTGTGTGTGTGTGCGTGCGTGTGTGTGTGTGTGTGTGTGTGTGTGTGTGTGTGTGTGTGTGTGTGTGTGTGTGTGTGTGTGTGTGTGTGTGTGTGTGTGTGTGTGTGTGTGTGTGTGTGTGTTTCTGTCGGAGCAGAAAAACGGCTTGTTGTTTGAGGGTGACCAGATGTCCCTGTTTCTGTGGGACAGTCTCAGGGTGACCAGAGGTCCCTCTTTATGTGGGACAGTCACTCATTTTACTTTTCAGTCATCCCACAAATTGACACCCTGTCCCACATTGTGACTGACAGACTACAGTGGTCAATTGCCCTAATAGTCCCATTTCTGTTTTCTCTCACTGTCTCTTTTTTGCTAGATGTGTTTTAAGCCTGTTAAAATAACAGGAGAAATACAAACCAACATGAATAAATAACAAAATGATGGGCACTATTAGGACAAATTGTGGACAAATATGGCAAGAGGCATTTTTAATACCAACTTAAATAATATATTGCTACCCGTAATTAACTGTCCGACTTTACCCTCACAAGTAATAGGCCTACTTGTCCTCAAATGAAGAGTTTTGGTCACCCTAAGTCTAATATGGCCTAAGCATGACATAAAACTGCAGAAAATGGACATTAAATATGTAAAAACCGTGAAAATGCTCCATTTATTGACTCTAGGCCTATTTTTTTATTTATTTAATTTATTGTAAATTTTACTGTGGCACTCGGAGGGTCAACGAAAAAAATCATGGCACTTCATGTCGAAAAGGTTGCCTACCCCTGCTCTACAGAATACTCTACCGTATATTCTCATCTCATAGATCACTGAAGTCTGTAATTTATGCATCCTATCTGGGTCATCGTGTTGTGTTGTTTTCTCTCCATTTTGAATTCCATAGATGTGTGGCATATAAGAACTGTGCTACAAATGAACCCTGCTGTTTCACTCTAGCCTGGAAACCAGCCCAAACCGCCACAGGGAAAAAAAGAATCCCTGGGCATATTGGGTCTGGTGCTCCTCAGTTTGAATTATATTTACCTCAGCACAAAATTGTGATGGAATCAGATTTGTTTTTGCTGTGACCTTGGAATCTGTTTGGAACTGTCCTTCAGAAGTAAGGCCTCAGCACAGAGGTCCCAGACTGATACATATAGTGATATTATAGTCTGGTCCATGTTAGGCTAGTTTGACTCATTGATACGATATGAGATACATCAATATCTCATACTGATGTCCGTTCTTCCAGTCTGTGAAAGTAGAGTTCAGTGGAAGAATCGTAGCTTCTCTCTTTTACACTATCATGCCACCAAATCAGCTTGTTCCCACTGTGTTTTCACAATTCATCATTCTCTCTCCGTCCTTTCCAGTGGATGCGTTGTGAGTGAATCACACCACTATCTAGATAACTGATAACCTGCCACTTTCATCGCTGCTGTCCTCCTCCAAACTCCAATCACTGTCTGGGGTGCAGTCTTGTGGCTCCGCCAGCTGGTGCATAGCACACCCATTATGCTTCTTGTGGGCGTGAGGACCCGTGTTCGACTCCGACCCCTGTCTTGTCTTGGTTCCTCTGTGATTGGGCATTAACCAAACACGTTTTTTGCTAGTCGAATCGAATAGTTTGGTAGTCGAATAATTGTCGACTAGTCTATAGTGATATATATATTTGTTTTTTAGCCAATAAAATGTGTGATTCTGGACTTCCCGTTGAAAAAATACATGCCTATTACACTACTGTAACTCAGTTACATTATGACATGAAAAATGAGCAATCAACCTACAATTACTACCAACACCACAGCACACATCCACAATGCCTGCTGCAAAAAATTGAAAAATATATATAAAAAATTATTATTACCGAATAACGAATAGTGAATTAATAGTCGAATAGTGTTTTTCTAGTCGAATAATCGACTAGTCGAATATTTAGTTAATGCCCTACTCTGTACAGACTTGAGGATTGTTTGTGTGCTACGCTAGTATGTTTTTAAACCTCATAATCACTGTGCAGATACTGTACATAGACTCACAATGCACCAGATTCGTGGCACACTGGAATCTTATACTGTAGATCTGCTGTTTATTGGAGCACAACACCGGAGCAACCAAGAATGAATCAAGTTTTAGTTTGGTGGATAAAGGACACGTTGTGTGAAGAAGAACAGCCGACTAACTGGTACACACACACACACACACGCACGCACGCACACACACACACACACACACACACACACACACACACACACACACACAGCAGAATGTACTCATCATCCAGCTCTGCTTCGTTTTGAATAATCCATGTGCAAGGAGAGATCCCCGGGCCCTGGGAGGTCAACGGAGCCAGGGGTTCAAGATGTTAAACACAGAGCTGCTGGGCTAATAACATACCACATAATGTAGGAACACATTAAAGCTACACTAAAGTTACACACACGCCACACCACTACCGCCGCTTAACACGCACACACATTAAAAGAATCAAATCCTATTGCTGACGGGGTGACCATTATGGAGGCATTAAGATAAAGCCTGTGTGATGATATACTTTGTCTGCCTGTTGAATACTGTGCTCTGTGAAGTCAAGGCCTCTATCATTATCTCCCCTCCGTGGTCCGCCCCCCTTCTGAAGTGAAGATTGCAGCTTAGAGTGATGACACTTCAGCAAAGGTGTGTTTGCTGCTTTCATGTTAATCCGTATGGTGTTAGTGTACACAGTGCAGTGTGGGCTGTGTGCAATATTACTCACTGCTGAAGGAACTGTGTGAAATACATGGGCAGAACTACCACCAAACACAGTTGGTACGACCAACCCTGATGCCAATGAATTACATTGACATTGGGTGCAATTCCCGATCGCTGTGGTGTAGCCAGGTATGGTGTAAGTCCTCTCATTGGCTGCATGGCAGCAAATCAGGTTTGGGGCCGTGTTCATTGGCTGCATGGCAGCGAATCAGGTCTAGGGCCTTGAGGTAGGCCCGAAAGCCTATACCACCAGGCCTGGGCCTACCAAATAATTATCCATAATAATTAAAACCAGTCATCAAGAGCTTCAACTCATGATGAACAAAGCCGGGGAGTACAGTAACATTTTTAATTGGGGGGTCAGGTGATTTCTGGACCTTTTGACTTGCAGGTTTTAATTATTCTGTGTAATTATTTGGTAAGCTCAAGCCCAGGGCTGGTGGTATAGGCTTTCGGCCTAACCCAAGGCCCCAGACCTGATTTGCTGCCATGCAGCCAATGAGAAGACTTACACCATACCTGCTACACCACAGCGATTGAGAATTGCACCCATTTACTGTACCTAAGAAATGTTCGAGTATATATTCTATACTTTACTTGACTATTATGCATTTTTTATACATTTGAAAGGCAAAAATGACATAATCATTGGTACTTGGTTATAAAATTACCATTACATGTTACATCTGTGTTATTTCAGAACATTTTTAACTCGCTAGCCCTTCTCAACGTGAACTCTTCATCGTTGTAAACAAGTGTTGCCCTCAATGCTTTTAAATGAAGGTGACTTTCATTTGCCTGGGTAGTTCCTGTGTGTGTGTGTGTGTGTGTGTGTGTGTGTGTGTGTGTGTGTGTGTGTGTGTGTGTGTGTGTGTGTGTGTGTGTGTGTGTGTGTGTGTGTGTGTGTACACATTTAGTCCCTTGAGTCTGTCTTTATCTCAACAAAATGAATACGTAAATGCAAATGCACTTACACCTACACCTACCTTCTAATGAGAGTTCAACATCTCTCCAGGAAGAGACACCCATCATTAAATCTAATATACGGCAACCAGGCGTTTTAGTCTGATCCAGCAGAACACAGTTTTCCGCCCACTGCTACAGAGCTGAAAATGAGCTTATATCTTCCATCCTTCCATCTCCAGAGGTGGAGAACTGTCGTTCCCTGATGTCATCGCTAGTAGGGACGTATGCATCAGTAAGCATGAGGAATGGCTGTGTGTGCGTGCATGGGTGCGTGTGTCGTGTGCACATGAGTGTCGTGAGTGATTCACTCAGTGTCCTGTTAGAATCTGATTGATCATCTTGGCTCTTGTGACGTACAGTATTCACCCCACCGCCCTCACTCTCTCCTTTTCCCTCTCTGGTCTTTAATAATCTTGCGCCACCATTGCCCCTTACCCTTACATTTATTTGCCATTTGTTACTATTTTGAAAAGCCTTGAAAAAAAAAATAGTTAGCTGATCTACAACTCACAACGTGTCAGTCATCTAGTTGTAGTATTTCATTATGATTTTTTTTTTTTTTTTTTTTAATAAAAAGGCCAAATATAAGTATGGACAAAGGATAAGGAATGGTTGAAGATAGGGCCCAGTGTCTCTTCTTCTGTCTCTCCATCTCTACCTTGGGGCCCCTGAGCTTGAACGTCCGCATGACCACAAAGAGGCTCAAGTTGGGTGGTGATGGGTGGAGATCCACCTGAACTGAAGCCACACCCACAGCTTTAATTGTAGGCCACAATACTAGAGGGGCAACAACAGTGATCTGGTGCCACCTAACACAAACATGCCCTGAAAATGCCACCTTTCCCTGGG
>CM076973.1:21848482-21855982 GCA_039105355.1 Benthosema pterotum | reverse complement strand
TATTAACAAATAACAATGCTCTCATCGGCAGACCAGAACTCTTCAAATGCGCTATAATGCGTGCCAGTGCTTTTCAATACAAAGTATTTTCGCAAGCCGTTTCCATACCTCATTTGCGCATTAGACTCTTTCGATACGCTCCAAAATACGGCACCTTTCAGCGAGAAAATATTTTTGCGCAAAATGGAAACTTATTCGCATTTTGAAGTGTTTCCATTCAACATTCTCTTCGCAAGAGCCGTTTTTGCGCAAAAAGAGGGCTTATGGAAACGTGCCTAGTGACTCTATGCAGCTCTGTGCAAGAAAAGAACACGCATCTCCAAAGGTAACTTAAGGACACAGAGGCCTCAGAGACCTTTGGCAAACACAAGGAGTGGGAAGTGTAAGGAAAGAATGTGGCGTGTGAATCGATAGAAAAACAAAGGAATCGGTATAGAGATGGGATTACACCACACACTACTGTTCTGCTCTGCCGATATGTGGGGGTAGGGAGACAGGGAAAGATAGGCAAAATACAGAGGATAATTCAGGTGATTGGCAATACAAACAGCGTACAGATAGAGATGTGATAGTAGAGAGGAATCACTGCTCCAACTGAGTGCACTGTAGTTACAATTCAATGAACTTAATGACATGGCAGCCATCTCTCTCTTATGTCATACCACCAGTTTTCCAAACCAGATTATGACATAAGCAGTGATGTTGATTGCCTGCATCCTGCATCCAAAAATGCAATTTATACTGGATGCAATTAAACAGCAACCAGTGCATCCAGGGATGCAGTAATGGTACTGAAAATATACAATAAAAATAATTCACCCTGAAAAACAATCACCAAAAAATGTACATTTTCTCCTGCTGTGTGCTGCCCATAGATCCTTGCAAATATTGTTTCCAGATTTGGAATTGTGTCCATTTCCTTCAGATATCATACACTAATCTCTTTAGATAGAAAACCTGTTTACATCACTGCATAAGGACAACATGGGCACTGCATGAGCATGGTCAATAATATGGTCTTTCTTTTCATCTCATACTGAGGTAACTGGCAGAAGGGAAAGGTGGTTAGAAGAAGGAGGTGCTAATGTGGGCAGATAATGGTGAGAAGGAGGGATAAGTTATGCTGTCCGGATCACACAACAGAGGAGGGGAAGGCTGGAGGCACCAACATTTCAAAAGGACGTGGAGAACCAATGGAGCGGAAGTGAGGATAGGATAACTTAAAGCCTACTCCAGCACTGGCCTGAAGGAAGAAAGGAATGAAGTGAAGGAGGGGTGGAGCAACAGTTCCATTTGTAAGGATTAGGAAGGAGACAGCTGAAGGGAGGGAGGGACGAGGTGACGTAGCTGGACGTAGGAATCAGGTGCTGTGTGTTATTGCCCATCAGCCCAAGCAAGTTCCCCCCGCGTTATTAGCCTCACTAATCGCTCTTGTCATGGTGTAATCCATTCACCACAGGGTGTATTTATGGTAGCCATGATGTGCCTGGTCCAGAATTAGACCAGAGAGAGTAGCCGGTGAGGGAGGCAGGAAGGAGGGGGTGGGGCGTGGATAGTAGGGGTAGCGGAGGAGAGGGAGATGGCAGCAGGTTTGTACGTGTCTCACATTGGGCGCCATGTGAGCTGCTGTGCTTCTCTCATGCTAATGCTGATGTGTGTTTTAATGTAAGAGACAAACCACTCCTATATGTGCCATGATGAGAGACACTTTTTTTTTTAGTTTTCAACTATAATATTTGAATGCTCAATTGAATTACACTTTCATGAAGACATCTAGCATCAGCTAAGGTTACTAGGATGACAGTGACTCCAGTGTTGTTGTCGTCAAGCCTGACGATAACTACCGCCTCTTTTGTCAGGACAAGGCTAACGTTGTCAATCTAAAAAAATAGCCTTTTCATGATGTCGACTAAAACTATAGACTAAAACTATCATTTATAGAAATGGCTAAAATGTGACTAAAATGAATGAGAATTTTGTCCGAAAGACTAAGACTGACTAAATCTAAAAAAAAAAAAGCCTGCTAAAAACAACACTGAATGAGGATTCTGCTACAATTCCTGAATTTGTTTAATTATATTTTCTTTACTAAAATGAGACTAAAACCTCCTCGAGTGTCAACCAGTTAAAATTATACTATCAAGGATAGAAATGGCTATAAATAAGTATTTCGTACAAATTACTAAGACTGACTAAATCTAAAAAAGGCACAGGAACAGGCCCTGACACTGTCAGAAAAACGAGAATGAAGAATATGCCTAGTGGCATAGTATTAGTAAAGTCTAATACCCTCGATAAAGACTACATGCAGCCAAAGTTAATAGCCGATTATCAACATCCAGTCTAAAGAGAGTGACGAGGTGAAAGGCCTGTTGATGAAGTTGCCCATAACATTAAACCAAGATTTTATTAATTGTTTTGGTGGCTTTAAATCTTCTGCCCGAATAGACTCATGGTTCATAAATATGAAATATGGACACGTTAGTGTTGTGTTTGATTTGTCCAGTGGCCTACTCTAGCTGGAGTAATTGATGTGTCTATTATGGAGGAAGATAGCTTGTGTGTTTGAGAGATTACGGTAGATACTGTATCTGAGAGAAGAGTTTCAGTGAATGCTGTCACTGGCCAGAGATTGAGAGGGCTAGGTCATCTGAGGGAAAGGAGATAGCTCCACACACAGCTCCCTTCTGAAAACAGACCATGTTGGAAAGGAATATTTTCTCTTGTTAAATAAATACAGGAGATGCGATCTTGGTTGTGTGGTTGTTTGATACCAGTATCAGATTTCAGTATCAAGTGGTTTAGTTTGATAAACCGTGCTGATTTAATGCTACACATTTGACACATGCCTGTCTCTGTGTGTTTGTGTGTGCACGCCACGTGCATGTGTTTTCCTGTGTGTGCATGCGTGACTTTGACGCACAATAGCCATCATTGACTTCAGCTTTCACCAATGCTCATGTATTGTTGTCCCTCAAGAGAATTGTTGTAAACAACCCATTTAGTTTTTAATTACCAGGAAAGCTGAGCTGGATCAAATTTCAACCTGCAGCAACTAATTTGCATTTATTTGGCTGTTGGGAGAGCTGGAAAAAACATACACTTCTTTCATCGATCCCTCCCAGGGTGCTCCACAGTGAATTATAGAGATACGTAAGCAAGGAAGCAACAAGATATTGTGTAGTGTGTACATCTACTGTACATACAGTACATTCTTCTAAATCTAAATCCCCTTTCTTCTGGAAACCTTTCGGCACAGATCTGCAAGCAAGGCTGTGTACTGCAAAGGGTTGTTTACAAAAACTATTTCATGAAAAATAATATTAGCAACAGCACAGAGACTGGGCAGATTCACTCTCTGGATGCACAGCTGGGACCAACATGTCAGATGTTCTGATAGTGTGAATTCTGCGTAGCCGGGAGCCATTCCTCAGACCGCATGGAGGTAGTCTCGGGACAATCTTAAGTGTACTCGGATACGCATGGCTGCAATGTGAAAGCGTTGAATACAATAGAATGAAGTGAATCAAGGCCAATGTGAATCAAGGCCAGTGGGGAGTCGGAGACTGTAGGCAATCATTCTGGAGCGGTTTGAATCAAATGTCCTGTTACGTTTGTAGATCAATAGCTTAAATAAGTGATGGGTTGCACTCAGTGACAAGAGTGAGTTGACTTATTTTATTTCTTAATAATAAAGCTGTCCAGCCTTCGTCAGCTCTCAGGCTTTAATGAAAACTGACATTGCTCCAAATAATTCCCTGGCTTGAATAAATAACCAATGGCGTAAACCACCTGTGTGACATGCCGATAATATAAATTATTGCATTTCTCACGGTGTTCTTCTATCGTCCCTGCTGTATTGAGGGGAGCAGATGAGGACATGCGTTGGTGACTGACATTGTGATGATATATTGTGAAGATATTTCTGTGGATGTAGCAGGGGCCAGGAAACACCAGAATGAAGATTCTGGGCTATGAATTCTCTCCTTCGCATTTATCCTGGC
Organism: Benthosema pterotum; assembly: GCA_039105355.1. Classification (NCBI taxonomy): domain Eukaryota; kingdom Metazoa; phylum Chordata; class Actinopteri; order Myctophiformes; family Myctophidae; genus Benthosema; species Benthosema pterotum. The sequence continues at coordinate 21,851,978 of CM076973.1, read as the reverse complement.
CCGATTTGGCACGGCATCTTCGGTCACTGCAGAAATCGGGGCTATAAAACTGAGGAACGGTTCTCCTCTGACCCTGACTGTGGCAGATTTACGCGGCCAGTTCATCAAACGGTTTCTCTTTTAACAGAATAGTAATCCTTCTAGAACTGTGTCTAATTTCTTCCCCAATTCAGTCATTGGTGTGTCCCTGTGTGTTCTGCCGTTCCTGTTGCTGCATGGCAACAGGGACTGCAGATTGCATCCGGATGGTGAGTAGTTTCACCGGGAGAGTGCACAGAGGTTCATGCCATCGCCCCAGATCCCGTCCCCATTGAACAGCCCCCCTGGCCAACCCACTATACGAGTCATGGCAACAAGAAAACAAACCCTCGAGGGCTCTCCCCCTGCCACAAACACTGCTAATGGCCTGTCCATGCCGGAGGCACTGCTTCTAGGAATCGAACCAGAGTACTGTATATCTTCTTTTCTTTTGTACAGATCAGTTGTGAAGGATAGAAGAGAAGTGAAGACTCTGTTGGGCCCACAATCCTTGGTCAGAAAGTCACATGTTTGGAGCTCATCCAAGGGGTCTTTACAGTGCCTCGGGCCTTGTAATGTAAACTGACCTTGCACCATGCTTTCACACACCACCGGTATTATCCAATTCAATCCATCTATAAGACCAACCAGTGCCTGTAAAACCCTTTATTTCCCCCTCAATGGCCTTCACTGTTTATGCATGTATTGATTTATTCATATATATATATATATATATATATATATATATATATATATATATATATATATATATATATATATATATATATATATATATATATATATATATATATATATATATATACTGTATATATATCTGTGTGTGTGTGTGTGTGTGTGTGCGCGCGCACACATCTGTATGAGAGAATAATAAAAACAGCCTATATTATGTCACTGCGGTTGTTTTACTGAAGTTTTTTTCACATGCTGCGTCACCAAGAGAGAGAGACAGAAAGAGATGAATATGTTTGTACTGTATGGGAAAGGTAGGGACAGGAAGAAAAGAACAGGATAGAGGAAATGCACTACCGAGTGGACTGCCCGGCTCCCTGCTATTCATTTCAATGGAATAGAACTTGCTCTGTGGCATTTGAACTTTGAAGCACCCGGAAGAGCTCCCTATACTTACGCATATTCTTGATTCATTCATGCACCTGTACTGTGCTGACTCAGACATGCAGATGAGGTCAGAGATGTAGCCGGGTTATGACGGGAGGGGGAGGATCACTACAGTGTGCAACAATGTCCACACAAACAAACTCACTCTCTTGTACATAAAGAGGTTTACAGGGCCACTGGGCCAGCAGCGTAAACAGTTTGTGCAGTCCACTGGGTTGGAACGGCCATCAGAGCATTTCATCTGCATTCATGTGCAGTCCCAGTTCTGCCACTGAATGGTCCCCCACCGGCCCTCCCCGCCTGATTGACTGCTATTCATTCATTTATCTGCTTAGCTCATGAGATAACTGCTGGCTTATACCATCTCTCTGTGGCTCCCTTCGTGGTCAGGCTTTTCCCAGAATGACCTGTTATAGCACCACCAGGAAGCACATTTTGCACATTTTTACCTAGAACTCCACCGATCTGTGTGAAACAGTTAATTCACAATCCATAGAGGCCAAGGAAAAACCTTTGCCTGCCCTGCATTTTTCCCATATATGCCCTTTATAGTGCCACCAGGAGGCCAACTTTTGTAAAACATTTTGATCTTACTTTCTTAAATATCAAAATTCCATCTTAATTGGCTAACACTTACTTAACACTTACTTAACACTTAAATACAGTGTGCATTTTCTCAAATCATCTTATCACTTATGAATGGGACTCTGCCTTGTAGTTTCCTGCTTGATGACTACAAATCTGACGTAATGTTAGCCTCCGCTCAGGACCAATTCACATGGGGTTTTTGGAACACACTCCAGGCTTTCCTGCTTGGTGAAGAGCCTGGTGACGCGAGGTTAAGGCTATACTATGCTGTTTATGTTACAATGTGAGACCGTGGACTAACCGACACCAACTCCAGGACTCCTGGATTGCTGGCCTCTGATCCCTCCTCTCCAGCATCAGGGTCTTGAGCTCTGCACTTCTGCTCTACTGTCACAGCACAGTGTCTACAGTGTGGAGGTGTGTGCTGTTTTTTTCCTCCTCGCTGTCACTTGGGTTGGGTCCAACAGTGTCAGTTTGCTCACCACGTGTCAGATCTGGGTGCTTAATTCACACTGTGCCCAGACAGCCTCTTGTTCCTTTGTCCGTAACCCGCACAGGTCTCTCTAGACTAGACTAGGTCCACATTACTTCCATTCATAGTATTCCTGTCCCACTTATTAGAAGTACATTGATACTACTATAGCCACCTCTTATGGACATATCGCTATCTCAGATTTCAAATAAAGATTTATTGTTCTTTACGCATACTCCTTTTCCCATGCAAGGTATTTCAACCAGACAGTGGCCTTGTGGTTAAAGTGTCCGGCCTGAAACTGGAAGGTCGGGGCTCAATCCTCGCCCGTGTCATACCAAAGACTGTAAAAATGTGACCCACTGCCTCCCTGCTTGGCACTCAACATCAATGCGCTGGACTGAGGGGTCAGATCAGCGAATGATTCCCGGGTGTGGCGCACGCTGTGGCTCACTGCCCCACTGCCCCAGTCAAATGCGGAGAACAAATTTCACCATGGTGAACATGTGTCACTCACTAATCGTGCGACTTCGATTTCAGGCTAGTGTACTGGGGACCTTCATAGCCTGTTCCATGTAGGCAGTTCAGTCCCATCCCCACCTCACTCCTTTAAGTAATTACCATCAATATTGTGACCATCCATTCAGATTGTGTACACCTAGCAGAGTGTTGTTCTCTGTTGGATAGACAGAACAGCACAACTAAACAAATCCGCAAACAACATGCACGGGAACATGCACGCATGCACGCACACATGTACGCACACAGACACGCACACGCACACGTACACGTACACATATTTTTAGCCTGTGTCTTACCAAGCACATCGTTCAAATGTCTAATTGATATTTCATACGGTGACTTTGATGTTCTGGTGGAACATTTGATTATGCAATTATGCAATGACAGCTCATTTACAGTAGCAGCAATAACAGAGTCAGAAATGTGTCAGTATTATTTGTGGTATCAGTGTTTTAAATAGGTTATTCCTCTGTGTTAATAAGTATGTGCAGAAGGTGAATCTTCTGATACAAGATAACATGACTTTAGCCTGCTCTGGTGGAGGCTTACCCCCCTTCCCCCTAAGCCCCCCCTTTCCTCCTCGCCATAAACACATTTACTTACTTACAGTATACAGTATATAAACAAAAAATCATTAGCCATTCCTCTAAATAGCCCCCAGTCACTATCTCCACCAGCCAGCCAGCCCATCAGCATGGCTAACATAATGAGTGATTGAGCAAGCACAAACCTAGGCATAGGACACCTTCAACATTAAAT
>CM076973.1:21823482-21845982 GCA_039105355.1 Benthosema pterotum | reverse complement strand
AAGAATGTTGCATGTTCTTGAGCAGTGAACTTAGAGCAGTGTTTCTCAAGTGGGGGGGTGGGGTATGTGGAGATGCTTCAGGGGCTACATGAAACAAAGTGTACAGTACATGGGGGATTATTATTTGTATGTGTAATGATAAAACGTAGAAAGGCCACGTACGTACCCCAATTTGCAACCATAGATAAGATAATTGTAATGATGTTTAGTTAGGATATGACAAACTTTCCTGTTTTTTATGTGTGTAAGGCTCCCTATTCTCCACAATTAAGGGTTGTATTATGGGCAGAGTATTATCGCCCCGTGATCTGAGGACACAACTGACGATGTGTCCCAGTGGCTAACCAAGGCCGTAAAGCAGCAGCTCCTCTCCACTCAGGTATGCGGTCAGGCGCAAGCTTGGCTCAGGGAGGAGGACGCCCCTGCCATGCATAGTCCCAGGGGATCTAGTCCTAGTCCTTAATTGATTCTATTATAAATAATTAAAATACTCAGCAATCCAGGCAAACTTTAGACAAAACACACAGATTTCCTAGTTTTTCTTTCCATATACCCATAGAGATACCCTGTGATCTCTCTACTCAGTTTGGTCCATTCTATGTCATATTGTGGTCTATAGAAGGTGGACAGCACCTCCAGGGCAGTGATGGACATCATGACCAGGACTAATGAATACCTGCAGCCCAATCCAGGTGAGACCAAATGGACTGGACTTATGCAGGAACATTTCAGTGTGGTTTGGCCATATTGTTAAAGCATTAGATGCAATCCACAGTAATGTATTACTTAGTTAGAAACAATCAACAGTAACTTAGAAGGGAAGGTAGTTCATCATTGTACACGGAAGCACACAAATTGTGACAGGGATTGAACCAGGGACCTTTTAGCTGCAGAACAGTCTCACTAAACTAAACATGGGCTAAATGTGTGGTTGGATTGGTTTGGGATGGTTTGTTTGGGCCACGGTGAGTTGGCTAACTGTCGTCAAACTGGTATTGTGTTTCTCCAGCCACTAGAGCCAAGATGACCATGATCAACTCCATGTCTCGTATGCGGGGTCAGGAGAAAGGTCCAGGCTATACTCAGACAGAGACTGTGCTGGGAGACGCCATGGCCAAGTTTGGCAGGGAGCTCGGAGAGGAATCCAACTTTGGTAAAGTTTATTACTGCTTAATGTAACCTGTTCTGCTTGAATGAATACTGACCAGAATTATGAACCAGACAACAAATATTATGTCGTAAACCATCTGCAGGGTCGGTTTTAGGCATGAATATAAGCGGTCGCTTAGCGCCACAACGAGTAAGTGGCCACATCCAAGGGGGAAGATTTATTTTATTTTTTCTGCGTCCCCTGCCCCATACACAACGACTGGCATCCTGGGAGCCTGTGGCCCCAACCTTAGCTTAATGTGTCACACAGGTTAATACTGATATACTCATATTATTGTTACAGTTCCAAATGGGCTACCGACAGCCTAGGGGCCACATACATAGCAGATCTACAACATTGTACGAGCAACATGTCACAGTCTAAGCTTGTATATCAGTTATTTTTGTCCAGGCTAAATGCATTGTAGCCAATACAAGTGAGTGTGAAATATAGTGGCCAATTGTTGGCAATAGCACAGCAAAGATGATGATAATCTAATATTATGTGTTGCCAATGTTCATGTTTTCTGTATTTATTTGCCTCCCTCTCTCATGAAGTAATCTCACATAGGGCCAACTTACTCCTAGAACCGGCACTGATCATTTAAAATGGTAAATGGTAAATGGTGCATTTATATAGCGCCTTTATCCAAGGCGCTTTACATAGCGTGTGCATCACATTCACCCATTCACACACACATTCATACACTTATGGCATTGGAAACCATGCAAGGTACCTACTAGCACATTAGGAGCAATTAGGGGTTCAGTGCCTTGCTCAAGGACACTTCGACAGTAACTCTGCGGGAGCCTGGGATCGAACCGGCAACCTTGTGGTTACCAACCCGCCCGTTTTACATTTACATTCAAGGGAGGAAGTAGCATAGTAACAATGTTGGGGGGAAAAAGTAAGAGCTTGTTATCAGGACTTGACAGCTGAGGTTTGTCTGAAATGTCAATGTTATTGAGAGAGGGAATGTTGGCAGTGAATTAAATTTCTGTCCATATGGGTGGCGGTGGCTCAAGGGTAGAGTAGCCGATTAGTAAACGCAAGGTTCCCCCAGTTAGTGTCGAAATGTCCTTGAGCAAAGCACTGAATCCCTAATTGCTCCTTATGTGCAGGATGGTCTTGCATGGTTTCCTGTGTCATTGGTGTATAAATGTGTGTGTGAATCGGTGAATGTAATGTAATGGATCAGCATAGATGTTCTTATCTTCTCCCCACTTTTCTTTTTGTATATAGTTTTTATGTACCCTCATAATATCTTCTCCCAATGTGTCCTCCTGTCCGGTGGGTGTTTCAGGCCTTTCCCTGGTCGATGTTGGGGAGGCCATGCATGAGCTGGGCGAGGTGAAGGACGCCCTGGACATGGAGGTGAAACAGAACTTCATCGACCCGCTGCAGAACCTCCATGACAAAGACCTCAGGGAGATCCAGGTAAGAGGAGCATGTGAAGACATTCACCAGGCCCTTAGTACCTACCGGTATGCCACAAATTTGCAATACAACAATTGCACTACTGTCTTACGCTATTAGGTGACCATTTTCGTCTCCTTTGCAGCACCACCTGAAGAAAATGCAGGGTCGTCGCCTGGACTTTGACTACAAGAAGAAGCGTCAGTCTAAGATGACAGAAGACGAGATGAAACAAGCACTGGATAAGTTTGATGATTCCAAGGAGCTTGCAGAGCAATGCATGTTCAACCTCCTAGAGGCTGATGTAAGGCACTGGGAGTAAAGTGAATCTACGTAAAACAAGATAGTGGCCGCACACGCCGATAGCCAAAGTGCCAACTTTTATTTAGGATGCAGCAGGTTAAGACATATCCAACGTTTCGGTGGTTAAGCCTCCATCAGGGTATTCATCACCAGTGTTGGGTATCGTTACTTTATAAACTAACGACGTTAGGTTATTGGACTACTGCCCCCTAAAACTAATCTCGTTAAGTTACAAGTTACTTTCTATAAAAAGTAACGTAATAGATTATTTTCCGTTATTTTCCGTTCCTGAACACAATTAAAATACTCCTTTTCTCTTTGTTTTTAATGTATGCACAATTTAGTTGCATTGTATTATGAGTCGCACACATGAACCACCATCACCACCACCACCGACAACAACTGTAGGCTACTCAACAGTGACACCATGTCACCCATCACCCACTATGAACTAGGTTGCTACAAAGTAGGCTATGTCAGATTACAGTAGGCCTACAGACAATATTATGCTGTACGCGGTACAACCAGACAGAGAGCATGATGATGCCCTCTCCACGCTGCGCAATGACAACAACCTGCAGGCTTCTCTTCCCATTGTAACCCAGCCTATGAACTACACAGTAGTCTATATAAGACAAGGCACGGCGGCCAAACAATGAATTAAACATTACTCACCTAATAACGCAGCCAGAGTTTATAGCCGATTCCCAATCGAGAGTGCGCGTGTTAATCCAAAAGTTAATCCAAAGTGTACGGCGTCATTGTTTACAAGACTTTTAGCAAGTCGCGCCTAGAGTAGCTGTGTCACTATGCAAGCAGCCAGCGGACTTCCTCTTCCTCTTCCTTTCAAAATAAAAGATTCATACTAGAGTATAACTAGACACTAGCTAGACAGTAGGTTTACTTTTATTTCTTAGGCGGCCGCGGACTTACAGGATGTGCAGACAGAAAATGTAAACTACGCACATCACTCGCAGAAGGATGAAGCCACAACGCGCAGTCGGCTTATTCTACTCTAACAGAAGGAGGAATATAGACTACAACACCGGGCAGTCTCAAGAAAATGAATTGCGACGAACTATAGTAACGAGTTACTTTTTTGGAAATGTAACTAAGTAACTAACTACTAAATTGCAAAAATAACTCGTTAGGTTACTCCGTTACTAATAAAAGTAATCTGATTAGGTAACGTCGTTATTGATAACGCCGTTATCCCCATCACTGTTCATCACCATTCTCTGATGAAGGCTTTTTTCAGTCAAGTTTCCCTATACTTCTCTATACTCCTTTTTATGACCTACTCCTGTAGTCGAGTTTGACAAGAAAAAGAAGACAACGATTCCCCAGTGCAGTTCACTGCCAATAATTCCAAAAATAATTCAGGATGTCTCTCAGATGTCTCTCACGCAAAGAGAGACATCTGGTCACCCTAACTGGGAGTTCAAGTACACCGAAAGAGATGTTGAGCTGCCATGAACAGCTGAATGTTTCACTAAAGAAAGTAACACATACGTGCCATATCTAATAGCCTGTTGTATTTGCAGATTGAACAAGTGAGCCAGCTGGCTGCACTGGTCCAAGCTCAGCTGGAATATCACAGCAGGTCTGTTGAGATCCTCACACAGCTCAGCAGCAAGATGGAGATGCGGTCAGTAGTGGTGACAGCTAAAGTGTTTTGTTTAGAATGTGTGCTAGCAACAGTGTTACAGTGTTACCTACATTTTAAAGTAATATGAGCAAGTGTAATATATTAATATTACTATTACTTTTTTTTTCTTTACAAAATATATAATTAAACATTTAGTATAATTGAATATTGCGTAATATTGCATAAAAAAAGATGTCCACACCTCAGGGGCACCCTCGACCCCTGTCGTCCTCATTGAACCACAGTGGGAGAAGGTGGGGACTGACCCATGCATACCAATGACTTAAAGGGTGGGTAGAGGAAAAGTTAAAGCAGGAAGGCTATTGGAATTTGTCCCTGATTATGACGTCACATTAGGAAAGAATCTGAGAGGGATCATTCACACACGGCCATTCAGAACAGATTTTTCAATGAAGGTCTGGCTGTTAAAAAAAACAAGTGCAATGTAAAAAATACAGTGGGGAGGCTAAAAATAACAAAGTAAAAAAAGTAAGTAGCCTTGCCATGTCAGGAGGCCCGGCTGAGCCATTGAGGCCCATATAGGTCAGGAGCCTATCTCCTGTTTCGATGTACAAGTACACCCCCTGGACATGACGCTAGTATATCGCAGGGACTTGCCCCCAATCCAACCCTTGATGCCATCTTTGGTATGACCCGGCCGGGAATCAAACCCCGTCCTCCCAGTATCAGGGCGGACACTCTAACCACAAGGCCACTGAGCTGGTAAAAAAAAAAAATCTTGAGAAATTTCAAATTCAGGCTGTAGCCCCTTTAACTGTACAGGAACTGTCTGCATGGTTGAATGAACGAATGAACAAATGAATGAATGAAATCTCTGCTTGCGTGCTGAGTGTTTGTGTCCCATGTTGCAGGATAAAGGATGCCGCTGACAAGCCTAAGAAAGAGTTTGTTCCTAAACCTCGTATGTCCATGGACCTTTCCAACATCGAGAGTTTCAATGGAGGAATCCACAGTGGCAGCGCCAGGTCCCCAGGTGAGCCCAAAGAGACATTTTATATGAATGTGAGTGAGTGGCAAAGTGATTAACGTTGCTTAATGTTATGCAATCAAACCTGACTTTTTTGTTTGGACGTCCATATTTAGATTTAGATTTCCAGGTATGATTGTGATGTCATGACCAAATTGATGAGCATCATCAATTGATTAAAATTTAAAATCAATCCAAATGCATGCCCTTGTATATGTCGACGTGGAGGCACATCACTTCACTCAAGCCTAAAATATTTTTCGGGCAAAAATACTTTTTTTGACTCGCTATTTACTTCATGCGTATGATTAAGCACTGTTTCTAAATAGGCCATACACATATGCATATTTTATAGTGTGTGTCACTATGAAACGTGTATGCAAATGCGCATGCATGTGGGTGTCGATCCCCACTTCTGAAACTAGCACTACAACACTAGACACACTAGACAGCACCCTGGAATGTTGTGGAACTCCTCTACTCTTTGAGCCCCCTTTTTCCATCAATGTCATCAGCTGCAGCAAATCCAATGCAAATTATGACTGCTGATGTTTTCTTTGCTTTACACTGTACCCATTCATCTGCAACCGCTGAACACAAACATTGTGTTCTTTTGTTTCCCTTTATATATATATTTTTTTGTTCATTTCTATAGGAGCAAGGTCACCAGGTGAGCCTATGGATTGGATGTTTTTATATTTGTGGTGTGTGTGTGCGTGTGTTCGTGTGCATGTGTTCTTCATTGCATCACATCTTTAACACCCTTTTCCCACCAACGTCGTCATCATCAGAAGAAAATCCATGCAAATAATGACAGCTGTTCTATTTTCTTTGCTTTACACTGTTGCTTTTTTGCTTTTCTTAATTTAATTTCTATAGGAGCAAGGTCACCAGGTGAGCCTATGGGTCGAATGTTTTTGTCTTTGTGGTGTGGGTGTGTGTGTCAGCATGTGTTTTTCGTTGCATCACATCTTAACTGCCATCCTTTTTCCACCAACGCCATCATCAGCAGAAAGTCCATTGCAAATTATGACTGCAGTTTTTCTATTTTTCTTTGCTTTAAACTGTCCCTATTTTCTCTAAACCCCTTTTGCAGCCAGGTCCCCAGGTGAGCTCTGAGTAAATCCTGGAGAGATACACCAATATCTCTGCTTTCACTCTGTCAGTGTCTGTCTGTCTGTCTGTCTGTCTGTCTGTCTGTCTGTCTGTCTGTCTGTCTGTCTGTCTGTCTGTCCATTCATTCGTCTGTCTGCCTGCTTCTCCATCTGTCTACTAAGACAGTGCACACTGAACAGTGTCTTAGTGGGCTTGGGTCAGAGTTACCATTTGACCCAAGAACTGAACAAAAGAAGCAAGCATGGACAAAAATAACACTGCTATCTCATCAGAAACATTTGTATTTGTGTTTCTTTGCCGTTCACATCTATCCATCCATGTAATCATCTGCCCATCACCCATTCATGGCTTCATCCATTCTGTACTTTTGTTTGTGCTGTGAAGCATAAACACTGAAGTTCCTCTTAACATCTCTTCTTCTGTCCTCTCTTCCTTTACAGCGAGATCTCCAGGTGAGCCAAGAGTGAATTGAGAGTCACTCTTGTCTATATCAGTTTTCCCCTTATGTCCTCTATATGAGCGTTTCTTTTTTCTGTGATGTTTTAACTGGTATTCAACTTTTTTCCAATTGTTGTTTTGTCCTCATCTTTATTTTATTTCCGCAGTTCAGCTACAGTTGTAACCAATGCAGGCTCTCGGCCCTGCATACAGTATCTAAAACAACCACACTCCCTCCAGCACAAATAATACAATATATGCAGGCTAAACTCATAGAGGATGATATCTATACTACATTGGCTGCAACTGTAGTCTGCGATGCATTTATATTATTTATTTAGACCCTTTTAAAGTCATACTGTGTAACCTTTTCAAATAACCATTCTTCATTCAGTACAGTGGATGTGAAACAGTATTAAGCACCATTTTTATTTTGCAAGTGACTGCCTGAGCACACAAACGCATGCACCTTCTACTGTTTGTTCATTTCCATATCCTCAGGCACTAAAGTGCTCTGCGAGGTTCCCTTTTCAGCAGTCTATGGACAAAAGAGGTGTCCCCAAAACAGCCAATAAAATTGATGTTACACAGTACGACTTCAATTGCCGTGGACGGGCGTATTTATCCCAGTTTGTTTTGTTACAAACCTGAAATTCTAACCCTTGTTTTTCCCCCACACTTCCGTCTCCTTCCGTCACCTGTCCAAGTTTCAGATTTTCTGTTCCTTAAGTTTGTGTGCCAAATCAATAATCAGCTGCAATATATTTTCTACTCTGACCTCCCTCCCTCCCTCCCTTCCTCCCTTCCTCTGTCTCTCTGTGTCTCTGTCTCTCTCTCTCTGCCTGCCTGCCTCTCTCTCTCCTGTTCCACTTTCAGCCAGGTCCCCAGGTGAGCCCTTCATTTCTGGAAATAAGACTAAATACTGTATCTCACTTTGCCTCTTATTTCAACCCAATCTCGCCCCAAGTCGTATGAATAACATGGAGACACTTTCCATAGGTAACCTATGAATAGAACCAAAATTCTGTATAGTGTACTGAAATATGTCCGTTCATGCAATACCAGTGACAATGACTGAGTGGCGCCGTCTCTACCGTTTGGTAGAGCCGACTTAGCCGCACTCCGAGTTAGGATGTGTTATGGACAGTAAATAGTTTAAAACCCAAATGCTTCCAGCCCGAAACTTCATTTATAAAAGCCACGCCTCTGCCCTACAACCTAAATACTGTATATGAACAGACTTGGGGTACATATGTTGTATAGTCCTACTCTATAAACGGAACAGCTGTGTGTAAGTCCATGCTATTTATACGACTTGGGGTGAGATTGGGCTGCTTATTTGGGCATTTTTAACCTGTGTCCATGGACAGTATGCTCCTCTTCCAGTCTAATTCTCCCCTTTGGCTTTCGCCTCTCCGTCTCCCTCTCTCTCCCACCCTATCCAGCACCCATGGACCAGCCGTGCTGTCGCGCGCTGTATGACTTTGACCCTGAGAATGAGGGTGAGCTAGGGTTCAAGGAGGGCGACATCATCACCCTGACCAACAAAATCGATGACAACTGGTATGAAGGCATGCTGCACGGCAGCTCAGGGTTCTTCCCCGTCAATTACGTGGAAATCCTGGTGGCGCTGCCTTAATAAGGGCAACCGAAGAGCCCCCGACCCGTCAGGATGACGACCGACGCCTCGTTGGCGTGAACGGAAAAACAAAAAGCAATTGATTCCTAGGCTCTAATCATCCGCCACAAATAGATTTCACTAGTTTTCCTGATCCTTAAACATGATCCTACATGATATATTCCTGCCAGGAGAGAGGGATACACAAATCAGTATGTATATATATATATATATATATATATATATATATATATATATATATATATATATATATATATATATATATATATATATATATATATATATATATATATATATATATATATATATAATTTAATTTGAGAATGAAAACAAAATATTTCTGACAGCCGCCTCAACAAACTCCGACTGTTCATAAGGTAAAACCCAACAGATTACACATGCCAATTTGGGGTTGTACTACCGTATTTAAAATGTTTTTCTCTTCTTTTTGAGTTACCCCACGGCCATCAGGCTCCAGTACTAACTGTATCCATATTACGTCCTGTTTTATGTTGGCTGTTACTCAGCAGTTATTTCAATCTCTTTCTCTCCTCTGTACTCTGTGGACACCTCTTAGCTAAATTAGCACTTTGTCTTCCTCATTCTGACATTAAGTGGGAATATCTGGTCCATATACTATATACTTCATATTTATTAGAGAAGTTAGCTTCAGCATGTTTTCAAATGTTTGATGTTTTATCGTATCAAAATCAGTTTGAGCTCAGCTCACTGTGTTCTGTGAAATTGCTGCTGTCTTCAACCCATTTAGGACCGAGACTGAGAGGCTTCTGCAAAAAAAAAAAACACGTTTTTATGTTGGTGTTTATCAAACCTTTTCATGTCAAGGACACCAAGAATTATATGTATGCACCCAGGGACTCCAATCAGAAATATGTTGTTCTATTCCCCCCACGGGAGCAAAGACTTGATTTAAAAATATTTGCTGTAAAAGAATATAAATTAATATTAAAATGCACTGATTTTTGGCAACTTCCGTTAAACAAAACAAAACTGATGCATTTCTGTCCTAAATGGGTTAAAGTCCTAAGGTTTCTGTGTAAATATGATGTGCTTGAAAAAAATGATGATAGTTTAACAAACCTGTAGTACAGATTATTATTATTGTTTTTTTTTTCTTTACTGGACTAGATCTCAAAATCGAATCAGCACCACAGATGCATCGAGCGTCTAGTATGTGATATTCAAATACCAAACTTTAGATTTGCATTTTGACAGCAAACAGATGTCAGTCACAGAGCCACTTGACGCTATGCAGGGGGTTATATCTAGCAATTTCAACCATTCTTTTGGTATAGGGAAGTTTATATTCAAACATGAGTAGGCTATGTGACATTATTTAATAGAGACTAGTCTCTTAATCTAGAACTGAAATCATGAAAAAACTAAACGCACAAACCACCTCTTTGAAGATGATGTAAAGAGACATCCTCAGCTTGGTCTCTATATGAAGTACATTTAAAATGTCTGATGTGTATTTTAATCAATGTGGAAATACTTGTGAAAATATGGTTGATGTATCGTGCTATAATATAACTCATAGGAACTATAGTACTGCTTACTGGTTTATCTGTTTTCTCTGCAGCGGACGGCGTAGGCCTAGTAGCTGTGTATGATTGTCTGTTACCACAGTTCAGTACAGTAGTGCTCTGTAATTTAGCCATCTGTAAACCAGGGATACGATTATAAAAACTAGACCTAGCAGACTATGTTCTCGGTTGAAGGAGGATGCTGTGGGAGTTTCCCCAAATTAATGGCTCAGTGGAAAAAAGGCACCCCCCCTTTAGAGACTGTGATGTTGTTTGTCAACAACGTGACAATTGGAGATACGATGTTCAAAATGTGCACAATCAGTTCTCCCATCTATAATACTGGCATTTGGGAAGTGCCATGAGCTTTGCTTATCTAATGTCAGATTAGTTGTTTGACATACAGTACACCGATATCATTTATTATGGCATTGTGGCCCTACTTCAGTAATAGTCATGGAGAAGGGCTCCACCCTTGTACACCTTGTAGCAGGTCCACTAACTCAAAATGAAATGTCTTGAGTTTGTCAATCGTCTGTTTTTGGTCTGTTCCCTCAAGAATGGACACGCTGGGGTTCAAGTGGTTAATGTCATTACAGGTGGGTAACACAGGGCATTGCTGTGTCCCAACGCATTACATCATGGGAATAATGCCAGTAAAGTGCATATACTGTTAAATACAGTATGCACCCTGGTTCATTTCCAATAACCTGTTATGTTCTTTTAGAAATGATATAGTGTGCTCCCAGGGGATCATGCAGCTTCTGCAGTTATTGTCCTTAGGATTAGGACATAATATCTTCATCACTTGTGCACTTGAACGCTGCTGTTTCCACACTTTATGCCTATTACCATTTCAGGGACGTAATCCATGAATCCTGAATGGCTTTGTCTGTAAATGTATCACATTTCTGGAAAAAAAAAAGATGAAAAAATGAAAATCTGTGAGTGTGGAGCAATAATGAAAAAAATAATAATACAATGAATTGCATGATAGCTTAATATCTTGTGATTATGTGTGTTTGGGTAAAGGCTGTGATATGGGCAACTGTACAGGTGAGAGAATATTGAAAGGACCTACACGCACCTCCAAAAATGAGGTGTATATTAATGTTCTGCTGTTCCAGGAACTATTTATTTGAACGCTGGACATGTACAGTAGATGTTCCTTGGACACATAGGACCAAATCGGTACAAATAGGAAATAAACTACAGTATATAATTTACACCTGATTTATACTTAGTTGCGCACCGAAGTATAACTCAGGATTTAGGGTTGCACCTCTATGAAAATGATTGGCTATACTGCAGTCTATACTGGCGATTTAAAAGCTTTGCTTTGCTAATTATCACACAAGTGAGATGATTACACACCAAGAACAGAAGTATCACTGATCTAGAAATGACGTAGCCAAAGACGAGGTTTGTCATCTCATCTGGTACACTGGTGCAACTCTGGTGTTAATGCAAAACCCATGTTTAATGTTTTGTTCTTTTATTTGTTATCAAAGCAGCACATTCAAGAGAACACATTATTCTGTGGGTCAGGGTAGGAAATATAATGGTCAGAGCTTGAAAGTGTTTGTGCATTTATTTTTTTTTTTTTTAACTGTTTTAAACTGTGCGTGTGTGTGTGCGTGCGTGTATGTGTGTGTGTGTGTAATCTTTGCCCTCAATGAGGACTGTACAGCTTTTGTGTGTTCTGTTTTCACCTTGTATGTATAGTCATGCTTCCACAGTATTGTATCTTATTTTTGTAATAGTGATAAAATATACACATACTGTAATAGATGTATATACACCTACCGTATACAATAATACAGTGATTATAGAGGAGCAATGTGAAGAGGATGGGATTCTTCATGCTGCACATCAGTGTAGTTGGACACTGTCACTTTGGTTGCATTTGACCCATTTTCATTCCATCCCTGCACTGGATTACAAGACAGTACATTTAAAGGTAAAAAAGAAAGGAAAAAGACTGACAAAACAGTGTAAGTTATGTTAATAAAACAACAGACATGGTTAATACCAATGATGATCGTCTGACTTTTTTTTTTTGCATACTAAGCAGTGTTGGGAAGTAAGTGAAGTAAATTCATTACTTGATGTAATGTTATTAGATTTTTCCAGTAACTAGTAATAGAACCAATTACTTTACAAATTGAGTATTAATACTACTAATATGTAACCATTTTCCAAAGGTAACTTTTTACTATTTTCACAAGCCTAGGAGTTGCTGTAGGATGCTGGGTTTGTATCGGAATGTTACGCGGTAACTCAGGTTCTCTGAGTGGAGAGACTGGCTCTCCACTACATATTGATTAGGATGTAACCTACTAGTGGAGAGCCAGTGTTGAACACAATGGAGAACGAGTTGCTTTTCAGGCTGCTGATCCGGTCTAGATCTAGAACCCAAAGCGCATGTGAAAACAATGTAGACTAGTCTCTATGTGTGAATTATCAGGCCTTAAAACACCTGTAATGAACTGGCAATGTCACAGGATGCATTATTGGGGGTGAGGAACAAAAGACCCACTTCCAAGTAAGTGGGTATGACCTTTGGGCAAGTAGTGGGCCTAGTTTTCAATGTCACAGGAGGACGCCGGCAGTGTTGGGACATGTGCACTACATAACTTAATATATTACATAATATATTACCAAAATGCAGTAACTTGTAATATAAATATATTACTTAACTAAAACAATCTAATATATTATACTTTTCTTTCTGCATTACTGCATTACTTTCAATATTACTTTTTGTCAATCTGTCTCATTGAAAATGTTCTTGTGAAATTATATTGACAACTGCAGAAGTTAAATAATTACTTATTTTCTATCATTTGTCATGAAATTCTTTATTCAGGAGTGACGTTTTTTCAAGTTGATTTCATATGGATTTGGCCAGATATCCAAGTGTGCTTGCTTTATTGTAGGTATGCCACTGCCCTACGCAATATTTGATTAATAGTGACACTAAATATTTCATTATATATTTTGTAAAAAGTTGTTTTTAAAGTAATATGTAATAGTAATATATATATATTACAATTGCGCAGACAGTAATATTGTAATATAATATATTGCTTTAAAATGAAGGTAATAATTAATAAGTAATATATTAACAAGGTAAAGTAATATTACCAACACTGGACGCCGGGAACATTCAACATTAGGCCAGATCACAGCCCATATGGGGATGATCTTTCCGTCATTCCCAGGACACATTCGACAATTTAAATAATAACGCTTATTCTGGGCCATATTATCTGATGACTGATTTAAGTTAGTCTTCAATCTGACTCTGATACATCCCGGGACGTCCGCCTTTAGGATTTGTGTTGGTTGAAATCAGGTATTCTGGGCCAGACTTGACTAGTCTTGGATTGCCTTGACCTGGTGATGTATATTTTGGATCATATAGTACTGGATATATGATATGTGATGACATTGACTCCTTTGGTGTTTGTTCTGTTCTCTGGCTCCATAGTCGATTCTGGATCTTCTGATAACTAGTCCAAAACCTTAAATAACTATTTTACTATTGTTACAGGTCCTGTTGGTTACATTCCACTTCAACCTTTCTTCTTCGTTTTTAGGCTTATGAAGTTTTTTTAAGACCATGGCCTGTCATTTTTCCTTGATTTGGTAATTTTTCAAATGCATACAAATTAATGTGATTGCTGTTAAACCTGTAAATGACAACAAAACTAAAACTAAGGCACTGGTTGTAGTACTTCTGGTTTACCGGAACAGGGTTCAACTCCCTGTGGTGCCCTGCTAATATGTTGCATTTACATGGTTTATTTTTATATCATGCTCATTGTGTTGACAAAAAATGACAGTCCATGTCTTGGCATACTATAATATGTCATTTTTAGTTGTTTTTGAGGATTTCGGAAAAATGATGAAAACGACGAAAAATCAATGGCTATACTTCATGGTCTCTGACAATGAACTATAGCCTAAACTATAACAACTATAGCATATTTTAGTCATTTTCGCAATGGCTATACAATTCATGGTCTCGGACCGAGACCATGAATTGTATAGCCATTTTTTTTTTTCCCCGAAATTCGTCGAAAATGACTAAAATTACATACCGAGACTCTCGGTATGTATTTAGTCGTTTTCGACGAATTTCGAAAAAAAAAATTACATGATCGAGCAAATATGGTACGGTATAGTGGTATATAGTTCATGTTTTTCAGCTACTATACTCTTATAGGCTACTGTAGTATATTGTTTTTCATCATTTTCAAGGATTTAAAACAAAAATGAAAATCATTTTAAAAAATGAAATGGGGTATATTGTCAACAATTGTGGTATATCACTCTGGCTAATATTGCTATCAAGACATTACATTTTACATTGGGTTGATAAAATCTGGTAATTGTTGCAGTTGTCACCTGAAACAGGGAATAGATGTAACTTCTATACAACTGCCATGCTACAAATAGTTCCTTAAAGAGGGGGTGCCGTGATGTTTGTATTGTTTCTAATTTTGTACATGTTTAAGAGGTGACAGTATGTAAATAGACCCCTTGGTGTGTTTTTTATGTGCAATGATGTCTTCCCTTTGTATTTAGGGTTTCTTCCTGGGGGCTGAACCTTTCCAGTCAAATGTGCCAATGAAATTAAGTTCAATATAGTGACATCATGTGCTCAGTCCCTCCCCTAACTCCTCCCCCTTTATCATGCAACTAAAGCTGTGGGTGTGGCTTCAGTTCAGGTAGATCTCCACCCATCACCACCCACCAGGCAAACCAGGCATACTTAATGAGCTGGTGGGGTGGAATTATAAAAATGACAGTTTAACAAACACTGTACACTTTTTTGGGGGGAAAAAAATCTTACTTTTCATATAACATTAATACCTGATGATCATGTTTTAGGGTAGAAAAAATCATGGCACTTCATCTTTAATGTGTCTATATGTAAGCGCTGCTGTATCATGTTGACTCTCTGGTCATTTCTAGGGATCTGATTATGAAAAGCATCATCCTTTGAGAAAATGCATTGTTGTAGTTATTTCTTTTTCCACTTGATGTCAGCAGATGCACAGAATTATACTACTGTTGTCTAATTTATAATTGGCTATGGGACATTGGCTCTGGCATTAGAGCCACCTAGCAGAAAAATTGGTTAATGGAGATGCACGGTTGTCCTGTTTCTTAGAAGTCTATAGAGATGCGCAGTGACGTCACCGCCCCTGTTCCACTAGTGCATTCCCCATTCATTTTTCTCATAGACTTTTCGAAAATAATTTATATCAAGACGATTACGCCTCGGACAAAGCCAACTCGAGTCGTGACGAATCATGATGACACACGCAAACTTTTGGGACAATAAAATAATTTCTAAGATGAAAAACGAAACAAAAAGTCTTGTATCATGCCGTTTTTCCTAATTATATATTATATGACAATATTGTGTTTGTTGTCATGATTTGTCACAACCCGAGTTGGCTTTGGCCGCAGCGCAATCGTGTTTTTATTAACCATTTTCGAAAAGTCTATGAGGAAAATGAATGTGGAATCCACTAGTGGAACAGGGTTTGTGACGTCACTGCGCATCTCTATATAGAAGAGCCACCATTGATGATGTCGTAACAATGTCTATAGTATACTTTTAAGGCTCTGAGCAGCCTCTGAGCTGATACCTTTCTGGTACCGATACAGTATTTGCCGATACCGATATGAACCGATATGACAAAAAGGGCCGATATGATACTTTTCCCGATACCGATACAGTATCAGGACATCCTTAGTTATAGTGTTTAAGAATAATGCACTTAAAATGAAAAACAGAGGGGGAGAATTGTAAGGCGAGAATTCGAAGACGTTTTTAAAACAGTTTTTGGGGTTTGAGTTGACAGTTTGTAGTGTTGAGTTTAGTCTCTTGCACCCAAAACTAAGAACATTCACGTTTTTGTCCTCAATTGGGAAAGAGAACTGGAAAAACATTGGTCATGTTGTCTGAAACCATGTACCATGTTGTCCGAGACCATGTAGTAGGCTATAGCCTTTGCTTTTCCTTCGATTTAAACATTTTTTCAAAAATCCTCAAAAACGATGAAAAGCGGCATCGTCTGAGACCATGTACTATAGCCTTTGGTTTTTCTTTGATTTCGACATTTCTTCAAAAATGATGAAAAATGGCATAATATAGTATGTTGTCCGAGACCATGTACCATGGTTTTTCTTTGATTTTGTCATTTTTTAAAAAAAATGCTCAAACACAATGATCAACGGCATGCTATAGTATGTCGTCCATGACCATGTACTAACTATAGCCTTTGGTTTTTCTTCGGTTTCGACATTTTTTCAAAAATCCGATGAATAACGGCATACTGTAGTATGCCGTTATGCAACCTTACAGTTCATCGTTTTGAGGATTTTTGAATTTTTTTGAAAAATGGCAAAACCTGCCATAAACGCGACGCTATAGCCTTACAGTCTTGCACAGCATGCTGTTTTGAGGATTTTGCAGGATTTTTGAAAAATGTCGAAATTTCTAGTGTAGTATAAATTTCATGAAAAAAACGCAAGGCTATAGCCTTATGGTCTTGCACAGCATGCCGTTTTTCATCATTTTGAGGATTTCTGAGGATTTTCGAAAAATGTTGAAGGAGTTGTTGAGGAGTTTTGAAGATTTCCAAAAAATGACAAAAACTGGCAAAGACGCAAGGCTATAGCCTGATGATATTGCTCAGCATGCCGTTTCTCATTGTTTTGAGATTTTTGAGGATTTTCAAAAAATGTCGAAACCTGGCAAAAACACAAAGCTATAATCTTACGGTCTTGCACAGCATGCCGTTTTTCATCGTTTTGAGGATTTTCCAAAAATGTTAAAAATTCGAACAAACAGTAAGGTAAGACTATAACATTACCGTTTTTCATCGTTTTGAGGATTTTTGGAGATTTTGGAACAATGAGGAAACCTGGCAAAAGTGCAAGGCTATAGCCTTACGGTCTGGCACAGCATGCCGTTTTTCATCGTTTTGAGGATTTTCGAGGATTTTCAAAAAATGTCGAAATTTATAGTATACAACGTACTATTAATTCCATGAAAAAAAACGCGAGGCTATAGCTTTATTGTCTTGCACAGCATGCCGTTTTTCATTTTTTTGAGCTTTTTCGAGCATTTTCTAAAAAATGTCGAAATTTCGAGAAAAAAAAAACGCAAGGCTATAGCCTTAGGTTTTTTCATCATTTTGAAGATTTTCGAAAAATGACAAAATCTGGCAAAAGCGCAAGGGTATAGCATTACAGTCTTGCTCAGCATGCCGTTTTTTCACCGTTTTTAGCATTTTCGAGCATTTTCGAAAAAATGTCGAAATTTCGAGAAAAAAAAACGCAAGGCTATAGCCTTACGTTTTTTCATCATTTTGAAGATTTTCGAAAAATGACGAAATCTGGCAAAAGCGCAAAGGTATAGCATTACAGTCTTGCTCAGCATGCCGTTTTTCACCGTTTTTAGCATTTTCGAGCATTTTCGAAAAAATGTCGAAATTTCGAGAAAAAAAACGCGAGGCTATAGCCTTACGTTTTTTCATCATTTTGAAGATTTTCGAAAAATGACGAAATCTGGCAAAAGCGCAAGCGTATAGCATTACAGTCTTGCTCAGCATGCCGTTTTCACCGTTTTGAGCATTATTGAGCATTTTCGAAAAAATGTCGAAATTTCAAAAAAAAGCAAGGCTATAGCCTTACGTTTTTTCTTCATTTTGAAGATTTTCGAAAAATGACAAAATCTGACAAAAGCGCAAGGGTATAGCATTACAGTCTTGCTCAGCATGCCGTTTTTCAGCGTTTTGAGCATTTTTGAGCATTTTCGAAAAAATGCCGAAATTTCGAGCAAAAAAATGCAAGGCTATAGCCTTACGTTTTTTCATCATTTGTAAGATTTTCGAAAAATGACGAAATCTGGCAAAAGCGCAATGGTATAGCATTACAGTCTTGCTCAGCATGCCGTTTTTCACCGTTTTGAGCATTTTTGAGCATTTTCGAAAAAATGACGAAATTTCGAGGAAAAAAAAACGCAAGGCTATAGCCTTACGTTTTTTCATCATTTTGAAGATTTTCGAAAAATGACGAAATCTGGCAAAAGCGCAAGGGTATAACATTAAAGTCTTGCTCAGCATGCCGTTTTTCACCGTTTTGAGCATTTTTGAGCATTTTCGAAAAAATGTCGAAGTTTCGAGAAAAAAAACGCAAGGCTATAGCCTTACGTTTTTTCATCATTTTGAAGATTTTCGAAAAATGACGAAATCTGGCAAAAGCGCAAGGGTATAGCATTACAGTCTTGCTCAGCATGCCATTTTTCACCGTTTTGAGCATTTTTGAGCATTTTCGAAAAAATGTCGAAATTTCGAGAAAAAAACGCAAGGCTATAGCCTTACGTTTTTTCATCATTTTGAAGATTTTCGAAAAATGACGAAATCTGGCAATTTCGCATTTTCGAGCATTTTCAAAAAAATGTCGAAATTTCGAGAAAAAAAAAAACGCAAGGCTATAGCCTTAGGTTTTTTCATCATTTTGAAGATTTTCGAAAAATGACAAAATCTGGCAAAAGTGCAAGGATATAGCATTACAGTCTTGCTCAGCATGCCGTTTTTCACCGTTTTGAGCATTTTTGAGCATTTTCGAAAAAATGCCGAAATTTCGAGAAAAAAAACGCAAGGCTATAGCCTTACGTTTTTTCATCATTTGTAAGATTCTCGAAAAATGACGAAATCTGGCAAAAGCGCAAGGGTATAGCATTACAGTCTTGCTCAGCATGCCGTTTTTCACCGTTTTGAGCATTTTTGAGCATTTTCGAAAAAATGTCGAAATTTCAAGAAAAAAAACGCAAGGCTATAGCCTTACGTTTTTTCATCATTTTGAAGATTTTCGAAAAATGACTAAATCTGGCAAAAGCGCAAGGGTATAGCATTACAGTCTTGCTCAGCATGCCGTTTTTCACCTTTTTGAGCATTTTCGAGCATTTTCAAAAAAATGTCGAAATTTCGAGAAAAAAAAACGCAAGGCTATAGCCTTACGTTTTTTCATCATTTTGAAGATTTTCGAAAAATGACGAAATCTGGCAAAAGCGCAAGCGTATTATAGCATTACAGTCTTGCTCAGCATGCCGTTATCACCGTTTTGAGCATTATTGAACATTTTCGAAAAAATGTCGAAATTTCAAAAAAAGCAAGGCTATAGCCTTACGTTTTTTCTTCATTTTGAAGATTTTCGAAAAATGACAAAATCTGACAAAAGCGCAAGGGTATAGCATTACAGTCTTGCTCAGCATGCCGTTTTTCAGCGTTTTGAGCATTTTTGAGCATTTTCGAAAAAATGCCGAAATTTCGAGCAAAAAAATGCAAGGCTATAGCCTTACGTTTTTTCATCATTTGTAAGATTTTCGAAAAATGACGAAATCTGGCAAAAGCGCAATGGTATAGCATTACAGTCTTGCTCAGCATGCCGTTTTTCACCGTTTTGAGCATTTTTGAGCATTTTCGAAAAAATGTCGAAATTTCGAGAGAAAAAAAACGCAAGGCTATAGCCTTACGTTTTTTCATCATTTTGAAGATTTTCGAAAAATGACGAAATCTGGCAAAAGCGCAAGGGTATAACATTACAGTCTTGCTCAGCATGGAGTTTTTCACCGTTTTGAGCATTTTGAGCATTTTCGAAAAAATGTCGAAATTTTGAGAAAAAAAACGCAAGGCTATAGCCTTACGTTTTTTCATCATTTTGAAGATTTTCGAAAAATGACGAAATCTGGCAAAAGCGCAAGGGTATAGCATTACACGCGCGGCGCATGCGGGTGACGTCGTTTGTTGGTGGTGCATGGCCTCCAACTCCCAGAGGGGGGTTGGGGTGGAGGGAGTTGCCCGGCGAAAGCTGCACGGTATCCAGCCGAGTGGCCTCATGATTAGAGTGTCTGCCTTTGAACTCGGCTGCCCGGGTTCGACTCCCGGCCGGGGCATACCCAAATTCTGTAAACATGGGTCCGAGTGAATTCCAAAGCTTACCCGCCTTAAGCGGGACACGGTATAACTGCTCTACCGTCGTGCACGCCCACGCGGTAGCCCATAATAAGTAAGTAAAGTTCCGGCGCGGTGACACTTGGCCACCGCGGCCGATATCAAACGATGGCAGCAGTACGCTCGGCCGGCGGCGGTGGGGGGTGGTGGGTGGTGCATGGCCCCCAGAGGCATGGTCTCTGGGGGTTGGGTTAGAGTGAATGCCCCTGGACGGGGCCTGGTGGGTGGTGCATGGCCCCCAGAGGGATGCTCTCTGGGGGTTGGTTTGGAGAGAAGGCCCCTGTCTGGTGCACTTGGTACTGGCGGCAGTACCCTGGACAGACGGCCAGAGTTGTTGCAGTGTCCATCGGTATGGCCAGGGGCGCGGGCCCCGGCCAGAATTGTTTCAAAGTCCATCGGTATGGCCAGGGGCGCGGGCCCCGGCCAGAATTGTTTCAAAGTCCTACAGTATGCCCAGGGGCGTGCGGTCCGTGCGGCGCGGTACATCACTCTTTATGCCCCGAGAGGGGTGCTTAAGGGTGGGTGCACATGTTCGAACGGAGCGCCGGGTGGTGGCTCTCGGCCGGGAGGGTGCCTGACCCAGGGCCTGGGCCTGGGCCCCCGCCCGGCGGGTCAGTGGGCCCTGGGCCTGGGCGGTGGCCTGGTGGTTGTGGTGCATGGCCCCCAGAGGCTGTCCTCTGGGGGGTGGGTCGGAGAACGTGCCCCTGCACGGAGGTGTGCCTGGAGCACTGGGTACTGGCGGCAGTACCCAGGACAGGCGGCCTGGTGGCGCCCTTCGGGGGCGGCGGCGTTCTGGTAGTGGTGCATGGCCCCCAGAGGTTCACCTCTGGGGGTTAGGTTGGAGAAAGAGCCCCTGGACGGAGGTCCTCTGGGGTCCATTTGGTGCGGGGCGCAGTACCCCGTGCGGCCGCCTGGTGGCGCCCTTCGGGGGCGGCGGCGTTCTGGTAGTGGTGCATGGCCCCCAGAGGTTCACCTCTGGGGGTTAGGTTGGAGAAAGAGCCCCTGGACGGAGGTCCTCTGGGGTCCATTTGGTGCGGGGCGCAGTACCCCGTGCGGCCGCCTGGTGGCGCCCTTCTGGGGCGGCGGCAGTCTGGTAGTGGTGCATGGCCCCCAGAGGTTCACCTCTGGGGGTTAGGTTGGAGAAATTGCCCCTGGACGGAGGTCCTGTGGGGTCCATTTGGTGCGGGGCGCAGTACCCCGTGCGGCCGCCTGGTGGCGCCCTTCGGGGGCGGCGGCGTTCTGGTAGTGGTGCATGGCCCCCAGAGGTTCACCTCTGGGGGTTAGGTTGGAGAAATTGCCCCTGGACGGAGGTCCTGTGGGGTCCATTTGGTGCGGGGCGCAGTACCCCGTGCGGCCGCCTGGTGGCGCCCTTCTGGGGCGGCGGCAGTCTGGTAGTGGTGCATGGCCCCCAGAGGTTCACCTCTGGCGGGTAGGGTTGGAGAGAGTGCCCCTGGGGTCCATTTGGTGCGGGGGCGCAGTTCCCAGTTTGGCCACAAGGCGGCGCCTGACCTCCAGCCCCCCCAGGGGGGGCGAGCGGCCGGCTCATGCCCGGCCGAGGTGCCTGCTTAAACGTGGAGTTTCCCCCTCTCCGCATGAGCAGCCTGGAGCTTCGCATGTGCAGCTCTCCCCCACGTGAAAGTGGCCGGAGCCCCGAGCTCCTGGGCTCTGCTTCCCTCTTCCCCCCTCTGTGCCCAAGGACCCCCAGAAGCCCCCGACTTGGGCCATTCCGTATGTAGGAGAGCGCTCCTCCGGCCCTTGCCGACCCCCGGGCGGCCCCCCGAGCCGCCCCGGGCCTGGAAAAAAAAAAAAATTTTGGGACCTCCAGAGCTCGCGCCGAGCACCCAGGCGCCGCGCCGTTTCTACCCAGGGAAGAGTGCCTGCTCGCTGGGTGCGAGTGCCTGCTCGCTGGGTGTGAGTCCTGGAAGTCCGAAAAAATCCGAAATATTTCTAAGCGCTCCTCCGGCCCTTACTGACCCCCGGGCGGCCCCCAGAGCCGCCCCGGGCCTGGAAAAAAAAAAAATTTTGGGACCTCCAGAGCTCGCGCCGAGCACCCAGGCGCCGCGCCGTTTCTACCCAGGGCAGAGTGCCTGCTCGCTGGGTGCGAGTGCCTGCTCGCTGGGTGCGAGTCCTGGAGGTCCGAAAAAATCCGAAATTTTTTCTAAGTGTCTGAGCGCCCCCGGTGCAGCCGGGAGGCTTCCCCGGCGCGGCCGGCACG
>CM076973.1:21795982-21813482 GCA_039105355.1 Benthosema pterotum | reverse complement strand
ACTTTAAAGAAGTTGAGGAAACGGCCGCGGTGGGTGATGCATTGAATACCCGCGGCCGGCGTGGGTGGCTCCGAACGGCACATGAAGTCAAGGAAGGCCCGGACATGTGTCACCCTTTGAGACATGTTCCGTACCCTCTGTTGGGTGGGCCTGGACGGCAGCAGATCTGCCCGAAAATCCTCCAGGAGTGAGGCTATATTGTGAGCTAAGTCGTCCCCCCTCTCCGTGCTGCTGTGGGACGTAAAACATAAACATATAAGCGAGACCGAATAACCAAACTATAAGTTAAAGTTAGGCTAGCGTAAGTCAAACTCAAACCCACCTTTGCGTGTGGTTGGTCGGCGTAGGCGGCGGTGCTGGACCTGCCGCTTCGCTGGTGATAACATCGTGATCGTCAGGTAGCATAGTAAACAAACAGGAGAGACACCCGGCGCTTCCGCGTTTAAGTGCAGGCGCGGCGGTGACGTGGTGGCGGTGACGTGGTCAACGCGCACCGCCACACACGCTGCGGCTCCGAGGGCAAGCTGCAGCGGGCTAGACACTTGCCGAGCACCCGCATTACAGTCTTGCTCAGCATGCCGTTTTTCACCGTTTTGAGCATTTTTGAGCATTTTCGAAAAAATGTCGAAATTTCGAGAAAAAAAACGCAAGGCTATAGCCTTACGTTTTTTCATCATTTTGAAGATTTTCGAAAAATGACGAAATCTGGCAAAAGCGCAAGGGTATAGCATTACAGTCTTGCTCAGCATGCCGTTTTTCACCGTTTTGAGCATTTTTGAGCATTTTCGAAAAAATGTCGAAATTTCGAGAAAAAAAACGCAAGGCTATAGCCTTACGTTTTTTCATCATTTTGAAGATTTTCGAAAAATGACGAAATCTGGCAAAAGCGCAAGGGTATAGCATTACAGTCTTGCTCAGCATGCCGTTTTTCACCGTTTTGAGCATTTTTGAGCATTTTCGAAAAAATGTCGAAATTTCGAGAAAAAAAACGCAAGGCTATAGCCTTACGTTTTTTCATCATTTTGAAGATTTTCGAAAAATGACGAAATCTGGCAATTTCGCATTTTTGAGCATTTTCAAAAAAATGTCGAAATTTCGAGAAAAAAAAACGCAAGGCTATAGCCTTACGTTTTTTCATCATTTTGAAGATTTTCGAAAAATGACGAAATCTGGCAAAAGCGCAAGGGTATAGCATTACAGTCTTGCTCAGCATGCCGTTTTTCACCGTTTTGAGCATTTTTGAGCATTTTCGAAAAAATGTCGAAATTTCGAGAAAAAAAAACGCAAGGCTATAGCCTTACGTTTTTTCATCATTTGAAGATTTTCGAAAAATGACGAAATCTGGCAAAAGCGCAAGGGTATAGCATTACAGTCTTGCTCAGCATGCCGTTTTTCACCGTTTTGAGCATTTTTGAGCATTTTCGAAAAAATGTCGAAATTTCGAGAAAAAAACGCAAGGCTATAGCCTTACGTTTTTTCATCATTTTGAAGATTTTCGAAAAATGACGAAATCTGGCAAAAGCGCAAGGGTATAGCATTACAGTCTTGCTCAGCATGCCGTTTTTCACCGTTTTGAGCATTTTTGAGCATTTTCGAAAAAATGTCGAAATTTCGAAAAAACGCAAGGCTATAGCCTTACGTTTTTTCATCATTTTGAAGATTTTCGAAAAATGACGAAATCTGGCAAAAGCGCAAGGGTATAGCATTACAGTCTTGCTCAGCATGCCGTTTTTCACCGTTTTGAGCATTTTTGAGCATTTTCGAAAAAAATGTCGAAATTTCGAGAAAAAAAACGCAAGGCTATAGCCTTACGTTTTTTCATCATTTTGAAGATTTTCGAAAAATGACTAAATCTGGCAATTTGCATTTTTGAGCATTTTCAAAAAAAATGTCGAAATTTCGAGAAAAAAAACGCAAGGCTATAGCCTTACGTTTTTTCATCATTTTGAAGATTTTCGAAAAATGACGAAATCTGGCAAAAGCGCAAGGGTATAGCATTACAGTCTTGCTCAGCATGCCGTTTTTCACCGTTTTGAGCATTTTTGAGCATTTTCGAAAAAATGTCGAAATTTCGAGAAAAAAAACGCAAGGCTATAGCCTTACGTTTTTTCATCATTTTGAAGATTTTCGAAAAATGACGAAATCTGGCAAAAGCGCAAGGGTATAGCATTACAGTCTTGCTCAGCATGCCGTTTTTCACCGTTTTGAGCATTTTTGAGCATTTTCGAAAAAATGTCGAAATTTCGAGAAAAAAAACGCAAGGCTATAGCCTTACGTTTTTTCATCATTTTGAAGATTTTCGAAAAATGACTAAATCTGGCAATTTCGCATTTTCGAGCATTTTCAAAAAAAAATTCGAAAAAAAAAAAAAAAAAACGCAAGGCTATAGCCTTACGTTTTTTCATCATTTTGAAGATTTTCGAAAAATGACGAAATCTGGCAAAAGCGCAAGGGTATAGCATTACAGTCTTGCTCAGCATGCCGTTTTTCACCGTTTTGAGCATTTTTGAGCATTTTCGAAAAAATGTCGAAATTTCGAGAAAAAAAACGCAAGGCTATAGCCTTACGTTTTTTCATCATTTTGAAGATTTTCGAAAAATGACGAAATCTGGCAAAAGCGCAAGGGTATAGCATTACAGTCTTGCTCAGCATGCCGTTTTTCACCGTTTTGAGCATTTTTGAGCATTTTCGAAAAAATGTCGAAATTTCGAGAAAAAAAACGCAAGGCTATAGCCTTACGTTTTTTCATCATTTTGAAGATTTTCGAAAAATGACGAAATCTGGCAAAAGCGCAAGGGTATAGCATTACAGTCTTGCTCAGCATGCCGTTTTTCACCGTTTTGAGCATTTTTGAGCATTTTCGAAAAAATGTCGAAATTTCGAGAAAAAAAACGCAAGGCTATAGCCTTACGTTTTTTCATCATTTTGAAGATTTTCGAAAAATGACGAAATCTGGCAAAAGCGCAAGGTTATAGCATTACAGTCTTGCTCAGCATGCCGTTTTTCACCGTTTTGAGCATTTTTGAGCATTTTCGAAAAAATGTCGAAATTTCGAAAAAAAAAGCAAGGCTATAGCCTTACGTTTTTTCATCATTTTGAAGATTTTCGAAAAATGACAAAATCTGGCAAAAGCGCAAGGGTATAGCATTACAGTCTTGCTCAGCATGCCGTTTTTCACCGTTTTGAGCATTTTTGAGCATTTTCGAAAAAATGTCGAAATTTCGAGAAAAAAACGCAAGGCTATAGCCTTACGTTTTTTCATCATTTTGAAGATTTTCGAAAAATGACGAAATCTGGCAAAAGCGCAAGGGTATAGCATTACAGTCTTGCTCAGCATGCCGTTTTTCACCGTTTTGAGCATTTTTGAGCATTTTCGAAAAAATGTCGAAATTTCGAGAAAAAAAACGCAAGGCTATAGCCTTACGTTTTTTCATCATTTTGAAGATTTTCGAAAAATGACGAAATCTGGCAAAAGCGCAAGGGTATAGCATTACAGTCTTGCTCAGCATGCCGTTTTTCACCGTTTTGAGCATTTTTGAGCATTTTCGAAAAAATGTCGAAATTTCGAGAAAAAAAACGCAAGGCTATAGCCTTACGTTTTTTCATCATTTTGAAGATTTTCGAAAAAATGACGAAATCTGGCAAAAGCGCAAGGGTATAGCATTACAGTCTTGCTCAGCATGCCGTTTTTTCACCGTTTTGAGCATTTTTGAGCATTTTCGAAAAAATGTCGAAATTTCGAGAAAAAAAACGCAAGGCTATAGCCTTACGTTTTTTCATCATTTTGAAGATTTTCGAAAAATGACGAAATCTGGCAAAAGCGCAAGGGTATAGCATTACAGTCTTGCTCAGCATGCCGTTTTTCACCGTTTTGAGCATTTTTGAGCATTTTCGAAAAAATGTCGAAATTTCAAAAAAACGCAAGGCTATAGCCTTACGTTTTTTCATCATTTTGAAGATTTTCGAAAAATGACGAAATCTGGCAAAAGCGCAAGGGTATAGCATTACAGTCTTGCTCAGCATGCCGTTTTTCACCGTTTTGAGCATTTTTGAGCATTTTCGAAAAAATGTCGAAATTTCGAGAAAAAAAACGCAAGGCTATAGCCTTACGTTTTTTCATCATTTTGAAGATTTTCGAAAAATGACGAAATCTGGCAAAAGCGCAAGGGTATAGCATTACAGTCTTGCTCAGCATGCCGTTTTTCACCGTTTTGAGCATTTTTGAGCATTTTCGAAAAAATGTCGAAATTTCGAGAAAAAAAACGCAAGGCTATAGCCTTACGTTTTTTCATCATTTTGAAGATTTTCGAAAAATGACGAAATCTGGCAAAAGCGCAAGGGTATAGCATTACAGTCTTGCTCAGCATGCCGTTTTTCACCGTTTTGAGCATTTTGAGCATTTTCGAAAAAATGTCGAAATTTCGAGAAAAAAAACGCAAGGCTATAGCCTTACGTTTTTTCATCATTTTGAAGATTTTCGAAAAATGACGAAATCTGGCAAAAGCGCAAGGGTATAGCATTACAGTCTTGCTCAGCATGCCGTTTTTCACCGTTTTGAGCATTTTTGAGCATTTTCGAAAAAATGTCGAAATTTCGAGAAAAAAAACGCAAGGCTATAGCCTTACGTTTTTTCATCATTTTGAAGATTTTCGAAAAATGACGAAATCTGGCAAAAGCGCAAGGGTATAGCATTACAGTCTTGCTCAGCATGCCGTTTTTCACCGTTTTGAGCATTTTTGAGCATTTTCGAAAAAATGTCGAAATTTCGAGAAAAAAAACGCAAGGCTATAGCCTTACGTTTTTTCATCATTTTGAAGATTTTCGAAAAAATGACGAAATCTGGCAAAAGCGCAAGGGTATAGCATTACAGTCTTGCTCAGCATGCCGTTTTTCACCGTTTTGAGCATTTTTGAGCATTTTCGAAAAAAATGTCGAAATTTCGAGAAAAAAAACGCAAGGCTATAGCCTTACGTTTTTTCATCATTTTGAAGATTTTCGAAAAATGACGAAATCTGGCAAAAGCGCAAGGGTATAGCATTACAGTCTTGCTCAGCATGCCGTTTTTCACCGTTTTGAGCATTTTTGAGCATTTTCGAAAAAATGTCGAAATTTCGAGAAAAAAAAAACGCAAGGCTATAGCCTTACGTTTTTTCATCATTTTGAAGATTTTCGAAAAATGACGAAATCTGGCAAAAGCGCAAGGGTATAGCATTACAGTCTTGCTCAGCATGCCGTTTTTCACCGTTTTGAGCATTTTTGAGCATTTTCGAAAAAAATGTCGAAATTTCGAGAAAAAAAACGCAAGGCTATAGCCTTACGTTTTTTCATCATTTTGAAGATTTTCGAAAAATGACGAAATCTGGCAAAAGCGCAAGGGTATAGCATTACAGTCTTGCTCAGCATGCCGTTTTTCACCGTTTTGAGCATTTTTGAGCATTTTCGAAAAAATGTCGAAATTTCGAGAAAAAAAACGCAAGGCTATAGCCTTACGTTTTTTCATCATTTTGAAGATTTTCGAAAAATGACGAAATCTGGCAAAAGCGCAAGGGTATAGCATTACAGTCTTGCTCAGCATGCCGTTTTTCACCGTTTTGAGCATTTTTGAGCATTTTCGAAAAAATGTCGAAATTTCGAGAAAAAAAACGCAAGGCTATAGCCTTACGTTTTTTCATCATTTTGAAGATTTTCGAAAAATGACGAAATCTGGCAAAAGCGCAAGGGTATAGCATTACAGTCTTGCTCAGCATGCCGTTTTTCACCGTTTTGAGCATTTTTTTTTCGAAAAAATGTCGAAATTTCGAGAAAAAAAACGCAAGGCTATAGCCTTACGTTTTTTCATCATTTTGAAGATTTTCGAAAAATGACAAAATCTGGCAAAAGCGCAAGGGTATAGCATTACAGTCTTGCTCAGCATGCCGTTTTTCACCGTTTTGAGCATTTTTGAGCATTTTCGAAAAAATGTCGAAATTTCGAGAAAAAAAACGCAAGGCTATAGCCTTACGTTTTTTCATCATTTTGAAGATTTTCGAAAAATGACGAAATCTGGCAAAAGCGCAAGGGTATAGCATTACAGTCTTGCTCAGCATGCCGTTTTTCACCGTTTTGAGCATTTTTGAGCATTTTCGAAAAAATGTCGAAATTTCGAGAAAAAAAACGCAAGGCTATAGCCTTACGTTTTTTCATCATTTGAAGATTTTCGAAAAATGACGAAATCTGGCAAAAGCGCAAGGGTATAGCATTACAGTCTTGCTCAGCATGCCGTTTTTCACCGTTTTGAGCATTTTTGAGCATTTTCGAAAAAATGTCGAAATTTCGAGAAAAAAAACGCAAGGCTATAGCCTTACGTTTTTTCATCATTTTGAAGATTTTCGAAAAAATGACGAAATCTGGCAAAAGCGCAAGGGTATAGCATTACAGTCTTGCTCAGCATGCCGTTTTTCACCGTTTTGAGCATTTTTGAGCATTTTCGAAAAAATGTCGAAATTTCGAGAAAAAAAACGCAAGGCTATAGCCTTACGTTTTTTCATCATTTTGAAGATTTTCGAAAAATGACGAAATCTGGCAAAAGCGCAAGGGTATAGCATTACAGTCTTGCTCAGCATGCCGTTTTTCACCGTTTTGAGCATTTTTGAGCATTTTCGAAAAAAATGTCGAAATTTCGAGAAAAAAACGCAAGGCTATAGCCTTACGTTTTTTCATCATTTTGAAGATTTTCGAAAAATGACGAAAATTGGCAATTTCGCATTTTCGCAAGCATTTTCAAAAAAATGTCGAAATTTCGAGAAAAAAAAACGCAAGGCTATAGCCTTACGTTTTTTCATCATTTTGAAGATTTTCGAAAAATGACGAAATCTGGCAAAAGCGCAAGGGTATAGCATTACAGTCTTGCTCAGCATGCCGTTTTTCACCGTTTTGAGCATTTTTGAGCATTTTCGAAAAAATGTCGAAATTTCGAAAAAAAAACGCAAGGCTATAGCCTTACGTTTTTTCATCATTTGAAGATTTTCGAAAAATGACGAAATCTGGCAAAAGCGCAAGGGTATAGCATTACAGTCTTGCTCAGCATGCCGTTTTTCACCGTTTTGAGCATTTTTGAGCATTTTCGAAAAAATGTCGAAATTTCGAGAAAAAAAACGCAAGGCTATAGCCTTACGTTTTTTCATCATTTTGAAGATTTTCGAAAAATGACGAAATCTGGCAAAAGCGCAAGGGTATAGCATTACAGTCTTGCTCAGCATGCCGTTTTTCACCGTTTTGAGCATTTTTGAGCATTTTCGAAAAAATGTCGAAATTTCGAAAAAAACGCAAGGCTATAGCCTTACGTTTTTTCATCATTTTGAAGATTTTCGAAAAATGACGAAATCTGGCAAAAGCGCAAGGGTATAGCATTACAGTCTTGCTCAGCATGCCGTTTTTCACCGTTTTGAGCATTTTTGAGCATTTTCGAAAAAATGTCGAAATTTCGAGAAAAAAAACGCAAGGCTATAGCCTTACGTTTTTTTCATCATTTTGAAGATTTTCGAAAAATGACGAAATCTGGCAAAAGCGCAAGGGTATAGCATTACAGTCTTGCTCAGCATGCCGTTTTTCACCGTTTTGAGCATTTTTGAGCATTTTCGAAAAAATGTCGAAATTTCGAGAAAAAAAAACGCAAGGCTATAGCCTTACGTTTTTTCATCATTTTGAAGATTTTCGAAAAATGACGAAATCTGGCAAAAGCGCAAGGGTATAGCATTACAGTCTTGCTCAGCATGCCGTTTTTCACCGTTTTGAGCATTTTTGAGCATTTTCGAAAAAATGTCGAAATTTCGAAAAAAAAAACGCAAGGCTATAGCCTTACGTTTTTTCATCATTTTGAAGATTTTCGAAAAATGACGAAATCTGGCAAAAGCGCAAGGGTATAGCATTACAGTCTTGCTCAGCATGCCGTTTTTCACCGTTTTGAGCATTTTTGAGCATTTTTCGAAAAAATGTCGAAATTTCGAGAGAAAAAAACGCAAGGCTATAGCCTTACGTTTTTTCATCATTTTGAAGATTTTCGAAAAATGACGAAATCTGGCAAAAGCGCAAGGGTTATAGCATTACAGTCTTGCTCAGCATGCCGTTTTTCACCGTTTTGAGCATTTTTGAGCATTTTCGAAAAAATGTCGAAATTTCGAGAAAAAAAAACGCAAGGCTATAGCCTTACGTTTTTTCATCATTTTGAAGATTTTCGAAAAATGACGAAATCTGGCAAAAGCGCAAGGGTATAGCATTACAGTCTTGCTCAGCATGCCGTTTTTCACCGTTTTGAGCATTTTTGAGCATTTTCGAAAAAATGTCGAAATTTCGAAAAAAAACGCAAGGCTATAGCCTTACGTTTTTTCATCATTTTGAAGATTTTCGAAAAATGACGAAATCTGGCAAAAGCGCAAGGGTATAGCATTACAGTCTTGCTCAGCATGCCGTTTTTCACCGTTTTGAGCATTTTTGAGCATTTTCGAAAAAATGTCGAAATTTCGAGAAAAAAACGCAAGGCTATAGCCTTACGTTTTTTCATCATTTTGAAGATTTTCGAAAAATGACGAAATCTGGCAAAAGCGCAAGGGTATAGCATTACAGTCTTGCTCAGCATGCCGTTTTTCACCGTTTTGAGCATTTTTGAGCATTTTCGAAAAAATGTCGAAATTTCGAGAAAAAAAACGCAAGGCTATAGCCTTACGTTTTTTCATCATTTTGAAGATTTTCGAAAAATGACGAAATCTGGCAAAAGCGCAAGGGTATAGCATTACAGTCTTGCTCAGCATGCCGTTTTTCACCGTTTTGAGCATTTTTGAGCATTTTCGAAAAAATGTCGAAATTTCGAGAAAAAAAACGCAAGGCTATAGCCTTACGTTTTTTCATCATTTTGAAGATTTTCGAAAAATGACGAAATCTGGCAAAAGCGCAAGGGTATAGCATTACAGTCTTGCTCAGCATGCCGTTTTCACCGTTTTGAGCATTTTTGAGCATTTTCGAAAAAATGTCGAAATTTCGAGAAAAAAAACGCAAGGCTATAGCCTTACGTTTTTTCATCATTTTGAAGATTTTCGAAAAATGACGAAATCTGGCAAAAGCGCAAGGGTATAGCATTACAGTCTTGCTCAGCATGCCGTTTTTCACCGTTTTGAGCATTTTTGAGCATTTTCGAAAAAATGTCGAAATTTCGAGAAAAAAAACGCAAGGCTATAGCCTTACGTTTTTTCATCATTTTGAAGATTTTCGAAAAATGACGAAATCTGGCAAAAAGCGCAAGGGTATAGCATTACAGTCTTGCTCAGCATGCCGTTTTTCACCGTTTTGAGCATTTTTGAGCATTTTCGAAAAAATGTCGAAATTTCAAAAAAACGCAAGGCTATAGCCTTACGTTTTTTCATCATTTTGAAGATTTTCGAAAAATGACAAAATCTGGCAAAAGCGCAAGGGTATAGCATTACAGTCTTGCTCAGCATGCCGTTTTTCACCGTTTTGAGCATTTTTGAGCATTTTCGAAAAAAATGTCGAAATTTCGAGAAAAAAAAACGCAAGGCTATAGCCTTACGTTTTTTCATCATTTTGAAGATTTTCGAAAAATGACAAAATCTGGCAAAAGCGCAAGGGTATAGCATTACAGTCTTGCTCAGCATGCCGTTTTTCACCGTTTTGAGCATTTTTGAGCATTTTCGAAAAAATGTCGAAATTTCGAGAAAAAAAACGCAAGGCTATAGCCTTACGTTTTTTCATCATTTTGAAGATTTTCGAAAAAATGACGAAATCTGGCAAAAGCGCAAGGGTATAGCATTACAGTCTTGCTCAGCATGCCGTTTTTCACCGTTTTGAGCATTTTTGAGCATTTTCGAAAAAATGTCGAAATTTTGGAAAAAAAACGCAAGGCTATAGCCTTACGTTTTTTCATCATTTTGAAGATTTTCGAAAAAATGACGAAATCTGGCAAAAGCGCAAGGGTATAGCATTACAGTCTTGCTCAGCATGCCGTTTTTCACCGTTTTGAGCATTTTTGAGCATTTTCGAAAAAATGTCGAAATTTCGAGAAAAAAAAACGCAAGGCTATAGCCTTACGTTTTTTCATCATTTTGAAGATTTTCGAAAAATGACGAAATCTGGCAAAAGCGCAAGGGTATAGCATTACAGTCTTGCTCAGCATGCCGTTTTTCACCGTTTTGAGCATTTTTGAGCATTTTCAAAAAAATGTCGAAATTTCGAGAAAAAAAAACGCAAGGCTATAGCCTTACGTTTTTTTCATCATTTTGAAGATTTTCGAAAAATGACAAAATCTGGCAAAAGCGCAAGGGTATAGCATTACAGTCTTGCTCAGCATGCCGTTTTTCACCGTTTTGAGCATTTTTGAGCATTTTCGAAAAAATGTCGAAATTTCGAGAAAAAAAACGCAAGGCTATAGCCTTACGTTTTTTCATCATTTTGAAGATTTTCGAAAAATGACGAAATCTGGCAAAAGCGCAAGGGTATAGCATTACAGTCTTGCTCAGCATGCCGTTTTTCACCGTTTTGAGCATTTTTGAGCATTTTCGAAAAAATGTCGAAATTTCGAAAAAAAAAACGCAAGGCTATAGCCTTACGTTTTTTCATCATTTGAAGATTTTCGAAAAATGACGAAATCTGGCAAAAGCGCAAGGGTATAGCATTACAGTCTTGCTCAGCATGCCGTTTTTCACCGTTTTGAGCATTTTTGAGCATTTTCGAAAAAATGTCGAAATTTCGAGAAAAAAAACGCAAGGCTATAGCCTTACGTTTTTTCATCATTTTGAAGATTTTCGAAAAATGACGAAATCTGGCAAAAGCGCAAGGGTATAGCATTACAGTCTTGCTCAGCATGCCGTTTTTCACCGTTTTGAGCATTTTTGAGCATTTTCGAAAAAATGTCGAAATTTCGAGAAAAAAAACGCAAGGCTATAGCCTTACGTTTTTTCATCATTTTGAAGATTTTCGAAAAATGACGAAATCTGGCAAAAGCGCAAGGGTATAGCATTACAGTCTTGCTCAGCATGCCGTTTTTCACCGTTTTGAGCATTTTTGAGCATTTTCGAAAAAATGTCGAAATTTCGAGAAAAAAAACGCAAGGCTATAGCCTTACGTTTTTTCATCATTTTGAAGATTTTCGAAAAATGAAAAAATCTGGCAAAAGCGCAAGGGTATAGCATTACAGTCTTGCTCAGCATGCCGTTTTTCACCGTTTTGAGCATTTTTGAGCATTTTCGAAAAAATGTCGAAATTTCGAGAAAAAAAACGCAAGGCTATAGCCTTACGTTTTTTCATCATTTTGAAGATTTTCGAAAAATGACGAAATCTGGCAAAAGCGCAAGGGTATAGCATTACAGTCTTGCTCAGCATGCCGTTTTTCACCGTTTTGAGCATTTTTGAGCATTTTCGAAAAAATGTCGAAATTTCGAGAAAAAAAACGCAAGGCTATAGCCTTACGTTTTTTCATCATTTTGAAGATTTTCGTAAAATGACGAAATCTGGCAAAAGCGCAAGGTATAGCATTACAGTCTTGCTCAGCATGCCGTTTTTCACCGTTTTGAGCATTTTGAGCATTTTCGAAAAAAATGTCGAAATTTCGAGAAAAAAAACGCAAGGCTATAGCCTTACGTTTTTTCATCATTTTGAAGATTTTCGAAAAATGACGAAATCTGGCAAAAGCGCAAGGGTATAGCATTACAGTCTTGCTCAGCATGCCGTTTTTCACCGTTTTGAGCATTTTTGAGCATTTTCGAAAAAATGTCGAAATTTCGAGAAAAAAAACGCAAGGCTATAGCCTTACGTTTTTTCATCATTTTGAAGATTTTCGAAAAATGACGAAATCTGGCAAAAGCGCAAGGGTATAGCATTACAGTCTTGCTCAGCATGCCGTTTTTCACCGTTTTGAGCATTTTTGAGCATTTTCGAAAAAATGTCGAAATTTCGAGGAAAAAAAACGCAAGGCTATAGCCTTACGTTTTTTTCATCATTTTGAAGATTTTCGAAAAAAAAAAAAAATGACGAAATCTGGCAAAAGCGCAAGGGTATAGCATTACAGTCTTGCTCAGCATGCCGTTTTTCACCGTTTTGAGCATTTTTGAGCATTTTCGAAAAAATGTCGAAATTTCGAGAAAAAAAAACGCAAGGCCTTACGTTTTTTCATCATTTTGAAGATTTTCGAAAAATGACGAAATCTGGCAAAAGCGCAAGGGTATAGCATTACAGTCTTGCTCAGCATGCCGTTTTTCACCGTTTTGAGCATTTTTGAGCATTTTCGAAAAAATGTCGAAATTTCGAGAAAAAAAAACGCAAGGCTATAGCCTTACGTTTTTCATCATTTTGAAGATTTCGAAAAAAAACAAAAATGACGAAAATCTGGCAAAAGCGCAAGGGTATAGCATTACAGTCTTGCTCAGCATGCCGTTTTTCACCGTTTTGAGCATTTTTGAGCATTTTCGAAAAAATGTCGAAATTTCGAGAAAAAAAACGCAAGGCTATAGCCTTACGTTTTTTCATCATTTTGAAGATTTTCGAAAAATGACGAAATCTGGCAAAAAGCGCAAGGGTATAGCATTACAAGTCTTGCTCAGCATGCCGTTTTTTCACCTTTTTGAGCATTTTTGAGCATTTTTCAAAAAAATGTCGAAATTTTGAAAAAAAAAAACGCAAGGCTATAGCCTTACGTTTTTTCATCATTTTGAAGATTTTCGAAAAAAAAAAAAAAAATGACACAAAATCTGTGGCAAAAAGCGCAAGGGTATAGCATTACAGTCTTGCTCAGCATGCCGTTTTTCACCGTTTTGAGCATTTTTGAGCATTTTCGAAAAAATGTCGAAATTTCGAAAAAAAAACGCAAGGCTATAGCCTTACGTTTTTTTCATCATTTTGAAGGATTTTCGAAAAAAAAATGACGAAATCTGGCAAAAACGCAAGGGTATAGCATTACAGTCTTGCTCAGCATGCCGTTTTTCACCGTTTTGAGCATTTTTGAGCATTTTCGAAAAAATGTCGAAATTTCGAAAAAAAAAAGCAAGGCTATAGCCTTACGTTTTTTCATCATTTTGAAGATTTTCGAAAAATGACAAAAAATCTGGCAAAAGCGCAAGGGATATAGCATTACAGTCTTGCTCAGCATGCCGTTTTTCACGTTTTGAGCATTTTTGAGCATTTTCGAAAAAATGTCGAAATTTCGAGAAAAAAAAACGCAAGGCTATAGCCTTACGTTTTTTCATTCATTTTGAAGATTTTCGAAAAAAATGACGAAAATCTGGCAAAAGCGCAAGGGTATAGCATTACAGTCTTGCTCAGCATGCCGTTTTCAACGTTTTGAGCATTTTTGAGCATTTTCGAAAAAAATGTCGAAATTTAAAAAAAAAAAGCAAGGCTATAGCCTTACGTTTTTTCATCATTTTGAAGATTTTCGAAAAAATGACAAAATCTGGCAAAAGCGCAAGGGCTATAGCATTACAGTCTTGCTCAGCATGCCGTTTTTCACCGTTTTGAGCATTTTTGAGCATTTTCGAAAAAATGTCGAAATTTCGAGAAAAAAACGCAAGGCTATAGCCTTACGTTTTTTCATCATTTTGAAGATTTTCGAAAAATGACGAAATCTGGAAAAAGCGCAAGGGTATAGCATTACAGTCTTGCTCAGCATGCCGTTTTTCACCGTTTTTTTTTTGAGCATTTTTTGAGCATTTTCGAAAAAAAAATGTCGAAATTCGAGAAAAAAAAAAAAACGCAAGGCTATAGCCTTACGTTTTTTCATCATTTTGAAGATTTTCGAAAAAATGACGAAATCTGGCAAAAGCGCAAGGGTATAGCATTACAGTCTTGCTCAGCATGCCGTTTTTCACCGTTTTGAGCATTTTTGAGCATTTTCGAAAAAATGTCGAAATTTCGAGAAAAAAAACGCAAGGCTATAGCCTTACGTTTTTTCATCATTTTGAAGATTTTCGAAAAATGACGAAATCTGGCAAAGCGCAAGGGTATAGCATTACAGTCTTGCTCAGCATGCCGTTTTTCACCGTTTTGAGCATTTTTGAGCATTTTCGAAAAAATGTCGAATTTCGAGAAAAAAAACGCAAGGCTATAGCCTTACGTTTTTTCATCATTTTGAAGATTTTCGAAAAAAATGACGAAATCTGGCAAAAGCGCAAGGGTATTTATTTACAGTCTTGCTCAGCATGCCGTTTTTCACGTTTTGAGCATTTTTGAGCATTTTCGAAAAATGTCGAAATTTCGAGAAAAAAAAAGCAAGGCTATAGCCTTACGTTTTTTTCATCATTTTGAAGATTTTCGTAAAAAAATGACGAAATCTGGCAAAAGCGCAAGGGTATAAGCATTACAGTCTTGCTCAGCATGCGTTTTTTCACGTTTTGAGCATTTTGAGCATTTTCGAAAAAAATGTCGAAATTTCGAGAAAAAAAAACGCAAGGCTATAGCCTTACGTTTTTTCATCATTTTGAAGATTTTCGAAAAAATGACAAAAAATCTGGCAAAAGCGCAAGGGGTATAGCATTACAGTCTTGCTCAGCATGCCGTTTTCACCGTTTTTGAGCATTTTTGAGCATTTTCTAAAAAATGTCGAAATTTCGAGAAAAAAAACGCAAGGCTATAGCCTTACGTTTTTTCATCATTTTGAAGATTTTCGAAAAAATGACGAAATCTGGCAAAAGCGCAAGCGTATAGCATTACAGTCTTGCTCAGCATGCCGTTTTCACCGTTTTGACATTTTTGAGCATTTTCGAAAAATGTCGAAATTTCGAAAAAAAAAGCAAGGCTATAGCCTTACGTTTTTTCATCATTTGAAGATTTTCGAAAAATGACAAAATCTGGCAAAAGGCAAGGTTATAGCATTACAGTCTTGCTCAGCATGCCGTTTTTCACGTTTTGAGCATTTTTGAGCATTTTCGAAAAATGTCGAAATTTCGAGAAAAAAAAACGCAAGGCTATAGCCTTACGTTTTTTCATCATTTTGAAGATTTTCGAAAAATGACGAAATCTGGCAAAAAGCGCAAGGGTATAGCATTACAGTCTTGCTCAGCATGCCGTTTTTCACCGTTTTGAGCATTTTTGAGCATTTTCGAAAAAATGTCGAAATTAAAAAAAAAAACGCAAGGCTATAGCCTTACGTTTTTTCATCATTTTGAAGATTTTCGAAAAATGACGAAATCTGGCAAAAGCGCAAGGGTATAGCATTACAGTCTTGCTCAGCATGCCGTTTTCACACGTTTTGAGCATTTTTGAGCATTTTCGAAAAAATGTCGAAATTTTCAAGAAAAAAACGCTATAGCTTACGGTTTTTTCATCATTTTGAAGATTTTCGAAAAAAATGACGAAATCTGGCAAAAGCGCAAGGGTATAGCATTACAGTCTTGCTCAGCATGCCGTTTTTCACCGTTTTGAGCATTTTGAGCATTTTCGAAAAAATGTCGAATTTAAAAAAAAACGCAAGGCTATAGCCTTACGTTTTTCATCATTTTGAAGATTTTCGAAAAAATGACGAAATCTGGCAAAAGCGCAAGGGTATAGCATTACAGTCTTGCTCAGCATGCCGTTTTTCACCGTTTTGAGCATTTTTGAGCATTTTCGAAAAAATGTCGAATTTCGAGAAAAAGAAAAAAAACGCAAGGCTATAGCCTTACGTTTTTTATCATTTTGAAGATTTTCGAAAAAAAAAAATGACGAAATCTGGCAAAAGCGCAATGGTTATAGCATTACAGTCTTGCTCAGCATGCCGTTTTTTCACCGTTTTGAGCAATTTTTGAGCATTTTCGAAAAAATGTCGAAATTTCGAGAAAAAAAAAACGCAAGGCTATAGCCTTACGTTTTTTCATCATTTTTTGAAGATTTTCGAAAAAAATGAGAAATCTGGCAAAAAGCGCAAGGGTATAGCATTACAGTCTTGCACAGCATGCCGTTTTTCACGTTTTGAGCATTTTTGAGCATTTTCGAAAAAATGCAAATTTCGAGAAAAAAAAAAACGCAAGGCTATAGCCTTACGTTTTTTTCATCATTTTGAGGATTTTCGAAAAAAAAAAAAAAAAAAAAAAAAAATGACGAAATCTGGCAAAAAGCGCAAGGGCATAACATTAAAGTCTTGCTCAGCATGCCGTTTTTCATCGTTTTGAGCATTTTTGAGCATTTTCGAAAAAAATGTCGAAATTCGAGAAAAAAAAACGCAAGGCTATAGCCTTACGTTTTTTCATCATTTGAAGATTTTCGAAAAATGACGAAATTGGCAAAAGGCAAGGGTATAGCATTACAGTCTTGCTCAGCATGCCGTTTTTCACCGTTTTGAGCATTTTTGGCATTTTTTGAAAAAATGTCGAAATTTCGAGAAAAAAAACGCAAGGCTATAGCTTATGTTTTTTATCATTTTGAAGATTTTCGAAAAAATGACGAAATCTGGCAAAAGCGCAAGGGTTATAGCATTTACAGTCTTGCTCAGATGCCGTTTTTCACCGTTTGAGATTTTTGAGCATTTTCGAAAAATGTCGAAATTTCGAGAAAAAAAACGCAAGGCTATAGCCTTACGGTTTTTCCTCATTTTGAAAGATTTTCGAAAAATGACGAAATCTGGCCAAAGCGCACAAGGGTATTGCATTACAGTCTTGCTCAGCATGCCGTTTTCACGTTTTGAGCATTTTTCGCGCATTCTTCGGAAAAAATGTCCGAAATTTCGAGAAGAAAAAAAAAAGCAAGCCTATAGCCTTACGTTTTTTTCATCATTTTGAGAGATTTTCGAAAAAAAAAAAAAAAAAAAAAAAAAAATGACGAAATCTGGCAAAAGCGCAAGGGTTATACATTAACGTCTTGCTCAGCATGCCGTTTTTCACCGTTTTTGAGCATTTTGAGCATTTTCGAAAAATGTCGAAATTTCGAGAAAAAAAAACGCAAGGCTATAGCCTTACGTTTTTTCATCATTTTGAAGATTTTCGAAAAATGACAAAATCTGGCAAAAAGCGCAAGGGTATAGCAATTAAGTCTTGCTCAGCATGCCGTTTTTCACCGTTTTGAGCATTTTTGAGCATTTTCGAAAAAATGTCGAAATTTCGAGAAAAAAAACGCAAGGCTATAGCTTACGTTTTTTCATCATTTTGAAGATTTTCGAAAATGACGAAATCTGGCAAAAGCGCAGGTATAGCATTACAGTCTTGCTCAGCATGCCGTTTTTCACCGTTTGAGCATTTTTGAGCATTTTCGAAAAAAAATGTCGAATTTCGAGAAAAAAAAGCAAGGCTATAGCCTTACGTTTTTTCATCATTTTGAAGATTTCGAAAAAATGACGAAATCGGCAAAAGCGCAAGGGTATAGCATTACAGTCTTGCTCAGCATGCCGTTTTTCACCGTTTTGAGCATTTTTGAGCATTTTCGAAAAAAAATGTCGAAATTTCGAGGAAAAAAAACGCAAGGCTATAGCCTTACGTTTTTTCATATTTTGAAGATTTCGAAAAATGCCGAAATCTGGCAAAAGCGCAAGGGTATAGCATTATCAGTCTTGCTC
>CM076973.1:21791978-21795482 GCA_039105355.1 Benthosema pterotum | reverse complement strand
GGCCAGGGTCGCGGGCCCCGGCCAGAATTGTTTCAAAGTCCTACAGTATGCCCAGGGGCGTGCGGTCCCTGCGGCGGTACATCACTCTTGATGCCCCAGAGGGGTGCTTAAGGTGGGTGCACATGTTCGAACGGTGCGTCGGGTGTGTCTTCAGCCGGGTGGGTGCCTGACCCCCCGGGCCTGGGCCCCCGCCCGGCGGGTCAGTGCCCAGGGCGCGGGCCCTGGGCCTGGGCCTGGTGGCCTGGTGGTTGTGGTGCATGGCCCCCAGAGGTTCACCTCTGGGGATAGGTGGAGAGAAAGTGCCCCTGGACGGAGGTCCTCTGCTCTCTGGGGTCCATTTGGTGCGGGGCGGCGCAGTTCCCAGTTTGTCCACAAGGCGGCGCCTGACCTCCAGCCCCCCCGGGTGGGCGGCGGCGGCTGCCTCATACCCGGCCAAGGTGCCGGCTTACACTTGGCGTCTCCCCTCTCCTCTCGCCGCGGCGCGGGAGTAGACACTTCCAGGCTGCACATGCGCAAAGTGGAGGGAGCCCAGGAGAGAAGGTAAAATGAAAAAGGGGGAAGCCCGGGTCCCTGGGCTCCCTCACCCTCTCC
The DNA here is from genome assembly GCA_039105355.1 of Benthosema pterotum. NCBI lineage: Eukaryota > Metazoa > Chordata > Actinopteri > Myctophiformes > Myctophidae > Benthosema > Benthosema pterotum. The sequence goes on along the minus strand of CM076973.1, from coordinate 21,794,891 downwards.
CCCCTTCTCTACACGAACCCACAAGACCGATCGGAGCACTTTTCCCATTCCGGTAGTAGCAGTAGTCTTGGAGGCCGGGGCGACCTGTGCTTTCCCCGGCCTGGTGGGTCGCGCCCTTCGGGGTCGGCGGCGCTCGCTGGAAGTGGTGCATGGCCCACAGAGGTTCACCTCTGGGGTGGGGTTGGAGAAAGTGCCCCTGGACGGGGCCTAGTGGCAGTGCTTGATTATGGGCGGTGCTGGTGGTATTCCAGCCCGGCCCCAAACCCCCTATACCGGCTGTATTTATTGTGAAATAAGTGCGAGAGAACATCGCTCATATATACATAATTAATCTATATTAATAGTATGTTGAAGGCAATGTGTCAATCAGCTATCGCCTTCTGCTTCCCGCGCCGTCCGCGGGGTCTCTTGGTAGCCGGAGCGCTCTGCGGTGCTGGCTCTGGCTCCCCCAGGCCCTGAGCTCAGCTTCTGCGGGAGAGAGTAAAGAGCGCGAGTGACTCAAGCACTCGGAGACAGAACACATTGGAATACAGTGAGTGACTCATTTGGGGCTCACCTCCAAGGCGCCGGAGCGATACTCTTAGTACCGGCGCGCTGGACGATGCGGAAGCCGGCTGGCTGTTTCCCATGACCGCCGCCCGTTGAGCGATGCTGAGATGCGATAGTTGGCCTAGCCTCTTGGTTGGTCCTTCGGCGACAGAAATAGAACCCGTTCCGTGTTGCGAGTGAATGTCCCATTGATTTGCTGACATCTGTCTGTTCCTCCTGGCTCAAGGTCCGATCGGCGGCTGTGGCGACGGCACTTCTGATGTGGGTCAATGTAGTACCGGGGCGGTTCAGAAGCTTGAGTACCTGCGCCTTAACGTGGGTCCCCCATCTTCTCGAACGCGCGCCCGGTTGAGCTGAAGAAGAACGCTCCATCTTGTCGGGCGTAGCCGGCCATGTACCGCCGCTGTTGCAGGAAGCGGCGTAGCCATGTATACTCAGTATCTGTGAGCACAAGCCTCGCGGCTCCGTAGGTTCTGCGGGTCTTGTGGTGCTCTAAGCGAATGACATAGCGGCCGGGCTCGCTTGGACGGCGGAGGACACATCCGTGTCCCGCATGTATACGAAGCACCCGCGCCGCAAGCCGCTCACTGTGGCGAGATAGGTGGCGAGGAGACCTGTGGCACAGTGAACAGTTGTCAGGCAGCCAGGGTCTTCTTCTCAGCAGATCTAGTGCGGCTGGGATATGCCGTTTGCCTCGGCGAGTAATTGTTGCAGCTCTGCCGGGGTCATCGTAAGTTCGGATTTTCGGTCCAGGGTTCGGTTCCTGTGTTGTGCGACGGCGTCGGCGAGCCCCTCACGCTCCATCCGGAGCCACCGTAGAAGCCGTCCCTCCAGATCCGGCGCGGAGGGTATCGCGCACGCCGGCCCCCGCTCTTTGAGATAGTTCATGAATCTCCTCAGGTCGGAGATGTAGTTGATAACGGTGGTCGGAGCCCAGCGCGAATTAATGACTTTAAAGAAGTTGAGGAAACGGCCGCGGTGGGTGATGCATTGAATACCCGCGGCCGGCGTGGGTGGCTCCGAACGGCACATGAAGTCAAGGAAGGCCCGGACATGTGTCACCCTTTGAGACATGTTCCGTACCCTCTGTTGGGTGGGCCTGGACGGCAGCAGCATCTGCCCGAAAATCCTCCAGGAGTGAGGCTATATTGTGAGCTAAGTCGTCCCCCCTCTCCGTGCTGCTGTGGGACGTAAAACATAAACATATAAGCGAGACCGAATAACCAAACTATAAGTTAAAGTTAGGCTAGCGTAAGTCAAACTCAAACCCACCTTTGCGTGTGGTTGGTCGGCGTAGGCGGCGGTGCTGGACCTGCCGCTTCGCTGGTGATAACATCGTGATCGTCAGGTAGCATAGTAAACAACAGAGAGACAACCCGGCGCTTCCGCGCGTTTAAGTGCAGGCGCGTCGGTGACGTGGTGGCGGTGACGTGGTCAACGCGCACCGCCACACACGCTGCGGCTCCGAGGGCAAGCTGCAGCGGGCTAGACACTTGCCGAGCACCCGCATACACGCGCGGCGCATGCGGGTGACGTCGTTTGTTGGTGGTGCATGGCCTCCAACTCCCAGAGGGGGGTTGGGGTGGAGGGAGTTGCCCCGCGAAAGCTGCACGGTATCCAGCCGAGTGGCCTCATGATAGAGTGTCTGCCTTTGAACTCGGCTGCCCGGGTTCGACTCCCGGCCGGGGGCATACCCAATTTCTGTAAACATGGGTCCGAGTGAATTCCAAAGCTTACCCGCCTTAAGCGGGACACTAATAACTGCTCTACCGTCGTGCACGCACCACGCGGTAGCCCCATAATAAGTAAGTAAAGTTCCGGCGCGGTGACACTTGGCCACCGCGGCCGATATCAAACGATGGCAGCAGTAACGCTCGGCTCGGCGGCGGAGGTGGTGGTGGGTGGTTTGCATGGCCCCCAGAGGGATGCTCTCTGGGGGTTAGGTTGGAGAGAGTGCCCCTGGACGGGGCCTGTCAGTGGTGCATGGCCCCCAGAGGCATGGTCTCTGGGGGTTGGGTTAGAGTGAATGCCCCTGGACGGGGCCTGGTGGGTGGTGCATGGCCCCCAGAGGGATGCTCTCTGGGGGTTGGTTTGGAGAGAAGGCCCCTGTCTGGTGCACTTGGTACTGGCGGCAGTACCCTGGAACAGACGCAGAGAGTTGTTGCAGTGTCCATCGGTATGGCCAGGGGGCGCGGCCCCGGCCAGAATTGTTTCAAAGTCCATCGGTATGGCCAGGGGCGCGGGCCCCCGGCCATGGATTGTTCAAAGTCCTCGGTATGGCCAGGGGCGCGGGCCCCGGCCAGAATTGTTTCAAAAGTCCTACAGTATGCCCAGGGGCGTGCGGTCCCTGCGGCGCGGTACATC
>CM076973.1:21654478-21779478 GCA_039105355.1 Benthosema pterotum | reverse complement strand
TTCAGCGTTTTGAGCATTTTGAGCATTTTCGAAAAAATGTCGAAATTTCAAAAAAAGCAAGGCTATAGCCTTACGTTTTTTCTTCATTTTGAAGATTTTCGAAAAATGACAAAATCTGACAAAAGCGCAAGGGTATAGCATTACAGTCTTGCTCAGCATGCCGTTTTTCAGCGTTTTGAGCATTTTTGAGCATTTTCGAAAAAATGTCGAAATTTCGAGCAAAAAAATGCAAGGCTATAGCCTTACGTTTTTTCATCATTTGTAAGATTTTCGAAAAATGACGAAATCTGGCAAAAGCGCAATGGTATAGCATTACAGTCTTGCTCAGCATGCCGTTTTTCACCGTTTTGAGCATTTTTGAGCATTTTCGAAAAAATGTTGAAATTTCGAGAGAAAAAAACGCAAGGCTATAGCCTTACGTTTTTTCATCATTTTGAAGATTTTCGAAAAATGACGAAATCTTGCAAAAGCGCAAGGGTATAGCATTACAGTCTTGCTCAGCATGCCGTTTTTCACCGTTTTGAGCATTTTTGAGCATTTTCGAAAAAATGTCGAAATTTCGAGAAAAAAAACGCAAGGCTATAGCCTTACGTTTTTTCATCATTTTGAAGATTTTAGAAAAATGACTAAATCTGGCAAAAGCGCAAGGATATAGCATTACAGTCTTGCTCAGCATGCTGTTTTTCACCGTTTTGAGCATTTTTGAGCATTTTCGAAAAAATGTCGAAATTTCGAGAAAAAAAAACGCAAGGCTATAGCCTTACGTTTTTTCATCATTTTGAAGCTTTTCGAAAAATGACGAAATCTGGCAAAAGCGCAAGGGTATAGCATTACAGTCTTGCTCAGCATGCCGTTTTTCACCGTTTTGAGCATTTTTAAGCATTTTCGAAAAAATATCGAAATTTCGAGAAAAAAACGCAAGGCTATAGCCTTATGTCTTTTCATCATTTTGAAGATTTTCGAAAAATGACGAAATCTGGCAAAAGCGCAAGGGTATAGCATTACAGTCTTGCTCAGCATGCCGTTTTTCACCGTTTTGAGCATTTTTGAGCATTTTCGAAAAAATGTCGAAATTTTGAGAAAAAAACGCAAGGCTATAGCCTTACGTTTTTTCATCATTTTGAAGATTTTCGAAAAATGACGAAATCTGGCAAAAGCGCAAGGGTATATTATTACAGTCTTGCTCAGCATGCCGTTTTTCACCGTTTTGAGCATTTTCGAAAAAATGTCGAAATTTCGAGAAAAAAAACGCAAGGCTATAGCCTTACGTTTTTTCATCATTTTGAAGATTTCCGAAAAATGACAAAATCTGGCAAAAGCGCAAGGGTATAGCATTAAAGTCTTGCTCAGCATGCCGTTTTTCACCTTTTTGAGCATTTTCGAGCATTTTCAAAAAAATGTCGAAATTTCGAGAAAAAAAACGCAAGGCTATAGCCTTAGGTTTTTTCATCATTTTGAAGATTTTCGAAAAATGACAAAATCTGGCAAAAGCGCAAGGGTATAGCATTACAGTCTTGCTCAGCATGCCGTTTTTCACCGTTTTTAGCATTTTTGAGCATTTTCGAAAAAATGTCGAAATTTCGAGAAAAAAAACGCAAGGCTATAGCCTTACGTTTTTTCATCATTTGTAAGGTTCTCGCAAAATGACGAAATCTGGCAAAAGCGCAATGGTATAGCATTACAGTCTTGCTCAGCATGCCGTTTTTCACCGTTTTGAGCATTTTTGAGCATTTTCGAAAAAATATCGAAATTTCGAGAAAAAAAACGCAAGGCTATAGCCTTACGTTTTTTCATCATTTTGAAGATTTTCGAAAAATGACGAAATCTGGCAAAAGCGCAAGGGTATAGCATTACAGTCTTGCTCAGCATGCCGTTTTTCACCGTTTTGAGCAGTTTTGAGCATTTTCGAAAAAATGTCGAAACTTCGAGAAAAAAAACGCAAGGCTATAGCCTTACGTTTTTTCATCATTTTGAAGATTTTCGAAAAATGACGAAATCTGGCAAAAGCGCAAGGGTATAACATTAAAGTCTTGCTCAGCATGCCGTTTTTCACCGTTTTGAGCATTTTTGAGCATTTTCGAAAAAATGTCGAAATTTTGAGAAAAAAAACGCAAGGCTATAGCCTTACGTTTTTTCATCATTTTGAAGATTTTCGAAAAATGACGAAATCTGGCAAAAGCGCAAGGGTATAGCATTACAGTCTTGCTCAGCATGCCGTTTTTCACAGTTTTTAGCATTTTCGAGCATTTTCGAAAAAATGCCGAAATTTCGAGAAAAAAAACGCAAGGCTATAGCCTTACGTTTTTTCATCATTTTTAAGATTTTCGAAAAATGACGAAATCTGGCAAAAGCGCAAGCGTATAGCATTACAGTCTTGCTCAGCATGCCGTTTTTCAGCGTTTTGAGCATTTTTGAGCATTTTCGAAAAAATGTCGAAATTTCAAAAAAAGCAAGGCTATAGCCTTACGTTTTTTTCTTCATTTTGAAGATTTTCGAAAAATGACAAAATCTGACAAAAGCGCAAGGGTATAGCATTACAGTCTTGCTCAGCATGCCGTTTTTCAGCGTTTTGAGCATTTTTGAGCATTTTCGAAAAAATGTCGAAATTTTGAGAAAAAAACGCAAGGCTATAGCCTTACGTTTTTTCATCATTTTGAAGATTTTCGAAAAATGACGAAATCTGGCAAAAGCGCAAGGGTATATTATTACAGTCTTGCTCAGCATGCCGTTTTTCACCGTTTTGAACATTTTCGAAAAAATGTCGAAATTTCGAGAAAAAAAACGCAAGGCTATAGCCTTACGTTTTTTCATCATTTTGAAGATTTTCGAAAAATGACGAAATCTGGCAAAAGCGCAAGGGTATAGCATTACAGTCTTGCTCAGCATGCCGTTTTTTCACCTTTTTGAGCATTTTCGAGCATTTTCAAAAAATGTCGAAATTTCGAGAAAAAAAACGCAAGGCTATAGCCTTACGTTTTTTCATCATTTTGAAGATTTTCGAAAAATGACAAAATCTGGCAAAAGCGCAAGGGTATAGCATTACAGTCTTGCTCAGCATGCCGTTTTTCACCACCGTTTTTAGCATTTTCGAGCATTTTCGAAAAAATGCCGAAATTTCGAGAAAAAAAACGCAAGGCTATAGCCTTACGTTTTTTCATCATTTGTAAGGTTCTCGCAAAATGACGAAATCTGGCAAAAGCGCAATGGTATAGCATTACAGTCTTGCTCAGCATGCCGTTTTTCACCGTTTTGAGCATTTTTGAGCATTTTCGAAAAAATATCGAAATTTCGAGAAAAAAAACGCAAGGCTATAGCCTTACGTTTTTTCATCATTTTGAAGATTTTCGAAAAATGACGAAATCTGGCAAAAGCGCAAGGGTATAGCATTACAGTCTTGCTCAGCATGCCGTTTTTCACCGTTTTGAGCAGTTTTGAGCATTTTCGAAAAAATGTCGAAATTTCGAGAAAAAAAACGCAAGGCTATAGCCTTACGTTTTTTCATCATTTTGAAGATTTTCGAAAAATGACGAAATCTGGCAAAAGCGCAAGGGTATAACATTAAAGTCTTGCTCAGCATGCCGTTTTTCACCGTTTTGAGCATTTTTGAGCATTTTCGAAAAAATGTCGAAATTTGAGAAAAAAAACGCAAGGCTATAGCCTTACGTTTTTTCATCATTTTGAAGATTTTCGAAAAATGACGAAATCTGGCAAAAGCGCAAGCGTATAGCATTACAGTCTTGCTCAGCATGCCGTTTTTCACAGTTTTTAGCATTTTCGAGCATTTTCGAAAAAATGCCGAAATTTCGAGAAAAAAAACGCAAGGCTATAGCCTTACGTTTTTTCATCATTTGTAAGATTTTCGAAAAATGACGAAATCTGGCAAAAGCGCAAGCGTATAGCATTACAGTCTTGCTCAGCATGCCGTTTTTCACCGTTTTGAGCATTTTTGAGCATTTTCGAAAAAATGTCGAAATTTCAAAAAAAGCAAGGCTATAGCCTTACGTTTTTTCTTCATTTTGAAGATTTTCGAAAAATGACAAAATCTGACAAAAGCGCAAGGGTATAGCATTACAGTCTTGCTCAGCATGCCGTTTTTCAGCGTTTTGAGCATTTTTGAGCATTTTCGAAAAAATGTCGAAATTTCGAGCAAAAAAATGCAAGGCTATAGCCTTACGTTTTTTCATCATTTGTAAGATTTTCGAAAAATGACGAAATCTGGCAAAAGCGCAATGGTATAGCATTACAGTCTTGCTCAGCATGCCGTTTTTCACCGTTTTGAGCATTTTTGAGCATTTTCGAAAAAATGTCGAAATTTTGAGAAAAAAAACGCAAGGCTATAGCCTTACGTTTTTTCATCATTTTGAAGATTTTCGAAAAATGACGAAATCTGGCAAAAGCGCAAGGGTATAGCATTACAGTCTTGCTCAGCATGCCGTTTTTCACCGTTTTTAGCATTTTCGAGCATTTTCGAAAAAATGTCGAAATTTCGAGAAAAAAAAACGCAAGGCTATAGCCTTACGTTTTTTCATCATTTTGAAGATTTTCGAAAAATGACGAAATCTGGCAAAAGCGCAAGCGTATAGCATTACAGTCTTGCTCAGCATGCCGTTTTCACAGTTTTGAGCATTATTGAGCATTTTCGAAAAAATGTCGAAATTAAAAAAAAAAGCAAGGCTATAGCCTTACGTTTTTTCATCATTTTGAAGATTTTCGAAAAATGACAAAATCTGACAAAAGCGCAAGGGTATAGCATTACAGTCTTGCTCAGCATGCCGTTTTTCACCGTTTTGAGCATTTTCGAGCATTTTTGAAAAAATGTCGAAATTTCGAGAAAAAAAACGCAAGGCTATAGCCTTACGTTTTTTCATCATTTTGAAGATTTTCGAAAAATGACGAAATCTGGCAAAAGCGCAAGCGTATAGCATTACAGTCTTGCTCAGCATGCCGTTTTCACCGTTTTGAGCATTATTGAGCATTTTCGAAAAAATGTCGAAATTAAAAAAAAAAAGCAAGGCTATAGCCTTACGTTTTTTCTTCATTTTGAAGATTTTCGAAAAATGACAAAATCTGACAAAAGCGCAAGGGTATAGCATTACAGTCTTGCTCAGCATGCCGTTTTTCACCGTTTTGAGCATTTTTGAGCATTTTCGAAAAAATGTCGAAATTTCGAGAAAAAAAAACGCAAGGCTATAGCCTTACGTTTTTTCATCAGTTTGAAGATTTTCGAAAAATGACGAAATCTGGCAAAAGCGCAAGGGTATAGCATTAAAGTCTTGCTCAGCATGCCGTTTTTCACCGTTTTGAGCATTTTCGAGCATTTTCAAAAAAATGTCGAAATTTCGAGAAAAAAAACGCAAGGCTATAGCCTTAGGTTTTTTCATCATTTTGAAGATTTTCGAAAAATGACAAAATCTGGCAAAAGCGCAAGGGTATAGCATTACAGTCTTGCTCAGCATGCCGTTTTTCACCGTTTTTAGCATTTTCGAGCATTTTCGAAAAAATGTCGAAATTTCGAGAAAAAAAACGCAAGGCTATAGCCTTACGTTTTTTCATCATTTGTAAGATTCTCGAAAAATGACGAAATCTGGCAAAAGCGCAAGGGTATAGCATTACAGTCTTGCTCAGCATGCCGTTTTTAACCGTTTTGAGCATTTTTGAGCATTTTCGAAAAAATGTCGAAATTTCGAGAAAAAAACGCAAGGCTATAGCCTTACGTTTTTTCATCATTTTGAAGATTTTCGAAAAATGACGAAATCTGGCAAAAGCGCAAGGGTATAACATTAAAGTCTTGCTCAGCATGCCGTTTTTCACCGTTTTGAGCATTTTTGAGCATTTTCGAAAAAATGTCGAAATTTTGAGAAAAAAACACAAGGCTATAGCCTTACGTTTTTTCATCATTTTGAAGATTTTCGAAAAATGACGAAATCTGGCAAAAGCGCAAGGGTATAGCATTACAGTCTTGCTCAGCATGCCGTTTTTCACCGTTTTTAGCATTTTCGAGCATTTTCGAAAAGATGTCGAAATTTCGAGAAAAAAAACGCAAGGCTATAGCCTTACGTTTTTTCATCATTTTGAAGATTTTCGAAAAATGACGAAATCTGGCAAAAGCGCAAGCGTATAGCATTACAGTCTTGCTCAGCATGCCGTTTTTCACCGTTTTGAGCATTATTGAGCATTTTCGAAAAAATGTCGAAATTTCAAAAAAAAGCAAGGCTATAGCCTTACGTTTTTTCTTCATTTTGAAGATTTTCGAAAAATGACAAAATCTGACAAAAGCGCAAGGGTATAGCATTACAGTCTTGCTCAGCATGCCGTTTTTCACCGTTTTTAGCATTTTCGAGCATTTTCGAAAAAATGTCGAAATTTCGAGAAAAAAAAACGCAAGGCTATAGCCTTACGTTTTTTCATCATTTTGAAGATTTTCGAAAAATGACGAAATCTGGCAAAAGCGCAAGGGTATAGCATTACAGTCTTGCTCAGCATGCCATTTTTCAGCGTTTTGAGCATTTTTGAGCATTTTCGAAAAAATGCCGAAATTTCGAGAAAAAAAATGCAAGGCTATAGCCTTACGTTTTTTCATCATTTGTAAGATTTTCGAAAAATGACGAAATCTGGCAAAAGCGCAAGGGTATATTATTACAGTCTTGCTCAGCATGCCGTTTTTCACCGTTTTGAGCATTTTCGAGCATTTTCGAAAAAATGTCGAAATTTCGAGAAAAAAAACGCAAGGCTATAGCCTTACGTTTTTTCATCATTTTGAAGATTTTCGAAAAATGATGAAATCTGGCAAAAGCGCAAGGGTATAACATTAAAGTCTTGCTCAGCATGCCGTTTTTCACCGTTTTGAGCATTTTTGAGCATTTTCGAAAAAATGTCGAAATTTCGAGAAAAAAAACGCAAGGCTATAGCCTTACGTTTTTTCATCATTTTGAAGATTTTCGAAAAATGATGAAATCTGGCAAAAGCGCAAGGGTATAGCATTACAGTCTTGCTCAGCATGCCGTTTTTCACCGTTTTTAGCATTTTCGAGCATTTTCGAAAAAATGTCGAAATTTCGAGAAAAAAAACGCAAGGCTATAGCCTTACGTTTTTTCATAATTTTGAAGATTTTCGAAAAATGACGAAATCTGGCAAAAGCGCAAGCGTATAGCATTACAGTCTTGCTCAGCATGCCGTTTTCACAGTTTTGAGCATTATTGAGCATTTTCGAAAAAATGTCGAATTTTTTTTTTTTTTTAAAAGCAAGGCTATAGCCTTACGTTTTTTCATCATTTTGAAGATTTTCGAAAAATGACAAAATCTGACAAAAGCGCAAGGGTATAGCATTACAGTCTTGCTCAGCATGCCGTTTTTCACCGTTTTGAGCATTTTCGAGCATTTTCGAAAAAATGTTGAAATTTCGAGAGAAAAAAACGCAAGGCTATAGCCTTACGTTTTTTCATCATTTTGAAGATTTTCGAAAAATGACGAAATCTGGCAAAAGCGCAAGGGTATAGCATTAAAGTCTTGCTCAGCATGCCGTTTTTCACCGTTTTGAGCATTTTCGAAAAAATGCCGAAATTTCGAGAAAAAAAAACGCAAGGCTATAGCCTTAAGTTTTTTCATCATTTTGAAGATTTTCGAAAAATGACAAAATCTGGCAAAAGCGCAAGGGTATAACATTAAAGTCTTGCTCAGCATGCCGTTTTTCACCGTTTTGAGCATTTTCGAAAAAATGACGAAATTTCGAGAAAAAAAACGCAAGGCTATAGCCTTACGTTTTTTCATCATTTTGAAGATTTTCGAAAAATGACGAAATCTGGCAAAAGCGCAAGCGTATAGCATTACAGTCTTGCTCAGCATGCCGTTTTCACAGTTTTGAGCATTATTGAGCATTTTCGAAAAAATGTCGAAATTTCAAAAAAAAGCAAGGCTATAGCCTTACGTTTTTTCATCATTTTGAAGATTTTCGAAAAATCACAAAATCTGACAAAAGCGCAAGGGTATAGCATGTATACAGTCTTGCTCAGCATGCCGTTTTTCACCGTTTTGAGCATTTTCGAGCATTTTCGAAAAAATGTCGAAATTTCGAGAAAAAAAACGCAAGGCTATAGCCTTACGTTTTTTCATCATTTTGAAGATTTTCGAAAGATGACGAAATCTGGCAAAAGCGCAAGGGTATAGCATTAAAGTCTTGCTCAGCATGCCGTTTTTCACCGTTTTGAGCATTTTCGAAAAAATGCCGAAATTTCGAGAAAAAAAAAACGCAAGGCTATAGCCTTAAGTTTTTTCATCATTTTGAAGATTTTCGAAAAATGACAAAATCTGGCAAAAGCGCAAGGGTATAACATTAAAGTCTTGCTCAGCATGCCGTTTGTCACTGTTTTGAGCATTTTTGAGCATTTTCGAAAAAATGTCGAAATTTCGAGAAAAAAAAACGCAAGGCTATAGCCTTACGTTTTTTCATCATTTTGAAGATTTTCGAAGAATGACGAAATCTGGCAAAAGCGCAAGCGTATAGCATTACAGTCTTGCTCAGCATGTCGTTTTTCACCGTTTTGAGCATTTTTGAGCATTTTCGAAAAAATGTCGAAATTTCGAGAAAAAAAACGCAAGGCTATAGCCTTACGTTTTTCATCATTTTGAAGATTTTCGAAAAATGACGAAATCTGGCAAAAGCGCAAGGGTATAGCATTACAGTCTTGCTCAGCATGCCGTTTTTCACCGTTTTGAGCATTAGCATCTAAATGGGAATAATTATGGACTTAATACTGTTGCAGGAAATGGATAAGTCCAAACATGTCATTATTTCACCTTTTTATCGGGCGCTGCCTTCGACATACAGTACACTCATATGCTACAGAGTACAAAAGCAATAAAGAATCTGTTACTGTCTCTGCAACACAAAGAGACCATGTAAATACAACACATTGAGCAAGGCACCGCAGGGAATCGAACCCCGTACCGGTAAACCAGAAGTACCACAACCAGCGCCAGAGTTTGTTTTGTTGCAATTTACAGGTCCTGAAATCAATTGCATGGATTTATTTGGATTTCAACCACCCCAACACAACAGTAATTGCACTTAGAGGGGAATTCCAGCCATCTTCAACATTTTTTCGAAGCGTCTAAAGAAATCCATTAACATGGTGAAAATACATCTAGATGATGTCATCAAGATGTTTCACCATGGTTTTCTTCAGACCTCCATTTCTTGGGAACACAGAATAGGGCAACTTTTTTATGTCCACACAACATCTCTAAGGTATATTAAAAAAAATGAGCATTTTAGAAAAATGTCGAAATTTCAAAAAACCACAAGGCTATAGCCTTACGGTTTTTCATCGTTTTGAGGTTTTTCGAAAAATGACAAAAAATGACTAAATCTGGCAAAAACGCAAGGCTATAGCCTTACGGTCTTGCACAGCATGCCGTCTTTCATCATTTTGATTATTTTTGAGCATTTTCGAAAAATGTTGAAATTTCGAAAAGGCTATAGCCTTACGGTTTTTCATCGTTTTGAGGTTTTTCGAAAAATGACAGAAGATGAAGAAATCTAGCAAAAACGCAAGGCTATAGCCTTACAATCTTGCACAGCATGCAGTTTTTCATCATTTTGAGCATTTTGGAGCATTTTCGAAAAATGTCGAAATTTCGAGAAAAAAAACGCAAGGCTATATAGCCTGACGGTTTTTCATCGTTTTGAGGTTTTTCGAAAAATGACGAAAAAAGACAAAAAATTACGAAATTTGGCAAAAACACAAGGCTATAGCCTTACGGTCTTGCACAGCATGCCGTTTTTCATCATTTTGAGCATTTTTGAGCATTTTCGAAAAATGTCGAAATTTCGAAAAAACGCAAGGCTATAGCCTTACGGTTTTTCATCGTTTTGAGGTTTTTCGAAAAATGACAAAAAATGACCAAATCTGGCAAAAACGCAAGGCTATAGCCTTACGGTCTTGCACAGCATGCCGTTTTTCATCATTTTGAGCATTTTTGAGCATTTTCGGAAAATGACGAAATTTTGAAAAAACGCAAAGGCTATAGCCTTACGGTTTTTCATCGTTTTGAGGTTTTTTGAAAAATGACAAAAAATGACAAAATCTGGCAAAAGCGCAAGGCTATAGCCTTACAATCTTGCACAGCATGCCGTTTTTTAACATTTTGAGCATTTTGGAGCATTTTCGAAAAATGTCGAAATTTTGAAAAAAAAAACGCAAGGCTATAGCCTGACGGTTTTTCATCGTTTTGAGGTTTTTCGAAAAATGACGAAAAATGACAAAAAATAACGAAATCTGGCAAAAACGCAAGGCTATAGCCTTACGGTCTTGCACAGCATGCCGTTTTTCATCATTTTGAGCATTTTTGAGCATTTTCGAAAAATGTCGAAATTTTGAAAAAACGCTATAGCCTTACGTCTTTTCATCGTTTTGAGGATTTTTGAAAAATGACGAAAAAAGACAAAAAATTACGAAATTTGGCAAAAACACAAGGCTATAGCCTTACGGTCTTGCACAGCATGCCGTTTTTCATCATTTTGAAAATTTTTGAGCATTTTCGAAAAATGTTGAAATTTCGAAAAAGCGCACGGCTATAGCCTTACGGTTTTTCATCGTTTTGAGGTTTTTCGAAAAATGACAAAAAATGACTAAATCTGGCAAAAACGCAAGGCTATAGCCTTACGGTCTTGCACAGCATGCCGTCTTTCATCATTTTGAGCATTTTTGAGCATTTTCGAAAAATGTCGAAATTTCGAAAAGGCTATAGCCTTATGCTTTTTCATCGTTTTGAGGTTTTTCGAAAAATGACAGAAAATGACGAAATCTGGCAAAAACGCAAGGCTATAGCCTTACAATCTTGCACAGCATGCAGTTTTTCATCATTTTGAGCATTTTGGAGCATTTTCGAAAAATGTCGAAATTTCGAAAAAACCGCAAGGCTATATAGCCTGACGGTTTTTCATCGTTTTGAGGTTTTTCGAAAAATGACGAAAAAAGACAAAAAATTACGAAATTTGGCAAAAACACAAGGCTATAGCCTTACGGTCTTGCACAGCATGCCGTTTTTCATCATTTTGAAAATTTTTGAGCATTTTCGAAAAATGTTGAAATTTCGAAAAACCGCAAGGCTATAGCCTTACGGTTTTTCATCGTTTTGAGGTTTTTCGAAAAATGACAAAAAATGACCAAATCTGGCAAAAACGCAAGGCTATAGCCTTACGGTCTTGCACAGCATGCCGTCTTTCATCATTTTGAGCATTTTTGAGCATTTTCGAAAAATGTCGAAATTTCGAAAAGGCTATAGCCTTATGCTTTTTCATCGTTTTGAGGTTTTTCGAAAAATGACAGAAAATGAAGAAATCTAGCAAAAACGCAAGGCTATAGCCTTACAATCTTGCACAGCATGCCGTTTTTTAACATTTTGAGCATTTTGGAGCATTTTCGAAAAATGTCGAAATTTTGAAAAAAAAAACGCAAGGCTATAGCCTTACGGTTTTTCATCGTTTTGAGGTTTTTCGAAAAATGACGAAAAATGACAAAAAATAACGAAATCTGGCAAAAACGCAAGGCTATAGCCTTACGGTCTTGCACAGCATGCCGTTTTTCATCATTTTGAGCATTTTTGAGCATTTTCGAAAAATGTTGAAATTTCGAAAAACCGCAAGGCTATAGCCTTACGGTTTTTCATCGTTTTGAGGTTTTTCGAAAAATGACAAAAAATGACGAAATCTGGCAAAAACGCAAGGCTATAGCCTTACAATCTTGCACAGCATGCCGTTTTTCTTCATTTTGAGGATTTTGGAGCATTTTCAAAAATTGTCGACATTTTGAAAAAACGCTATAGCCTTACGTCTTTTCATCGTTTTGAGGATTTTTGAAAAATGACGAAAAAAGACAAAAAATTACGAAATTTGGCAAAAACACAAGGCTATAGCCTTACGGTCTTGCACAGCATGCCGTTTTTCATCATTTTGAGCATCTTTGAGCATTTTTGAAAAATGTTGAAATTTCGAAAAACCGCAAGGCTATAGCCTTACGGTTTTTCATCGTTTTGAGGTTTTTCGAAAAATGACAAAAAATGACTAAATCTGGCAAAAACGCAAGGCTATAGCCTTACGGTCTTGCACAGCATGCCGTCTTTCATCATTTTGAGCATTTTTGAGCATTTTCGAAAAATGACGAAATTTCGAAAAGGCTATAGCCTTATGCTTTTTCATCGTTTTGAGGTTTTTCGAAAAATGACAGAAAATGAAGAAATCTAGCAAAAACGCAAGGCTATAGCCTTACAATCTTGCACAGCATGCCGTTTTTTAACATTTTGAGCATTTTGGAGCATTTTTGAAAAATGTCGAAATTTTGAAAAAAAAAAACGCAAGGCTATAGCCTGACGGTTTTTCATCGTTTTGAGGTTTTTCGAAAAATGACGAAAAATGACAAAAAATAACGAAATCTGGCAAAAACACAAGGCTATAGCCTTACGGTCTTGCACAGCATGCCGTTTTTCATCATTTTGAGCATTTTTGAGCATTTTCGAAAAATGTTGAAATTTCGAAAAAGCGCAAGGCTATAGCCTTACGGTTTTTCATCGTTTTGAGGTTTTTCGAAAAATGACAAAAAATGACGAAATCTGGCAAAAACGCAAGGCTATAGCCTTACAATCTTGCACAGCATGCCGTTTTTCATCATTTTGAGGATTTTGGAGCATTTTCAAAAATTGTCGACATTTTGAAAAAACGCTATAGCCTTACGTCTTTTCATCGTTTTGAGGATTTTTGAAAAATGACAAAAAATGACGAAACCTGGCAAAAACACAAGGCTATAACCGTGCGGTCTTGCACAACATGCCCTTTTTTATCATTTTAAGGATTTTTGAGCATTTTCGAAAAATGACTAAATTTCGAAAAAACGCAAGGCTATAGCCTTACGGTTTTTCATCGTTTTGAGGTTTTTCGAAAAATGACAAAAAATGACTAAATCTGGCAAAAACGCAAGGCTATAGCCTTACGGTCTTGCACAGCATGCCGTCTTTCATCATTTTGAGCATTTTTGAGCATTTTCGAAAAATGTCGAAATTTCGAAAAGGCTATAGCCTTATGCTTTTTCATCGTTTTGAGGTTTTTCGAAAAATGACAGAAAATGAAGAAATCTAGCAAAAACGCAAGGCTATAGCCTTACAATCTTGCACAGCATGCCGTTTTTTAACATTTTGAGCATTTTGGAGCATTTTCGAAAAATGTCGAAATTTCAAAAAAAACGCAAGGCTATAGCCTGACGGTTTTTCATCGTTTTGAGGTTTTTCGAAAAATGACGAAAAAAGACAAAAAATTACGAAATCTGGCAAAAACACAAGGCTATAGCCTTACGGTCTTGCACAGCATGCCGTTTTTCATCATTTTGAGCATTTTTGAGCATTTTCGAAAAATGTTGAAATTTCGAAAAACCGCAAGGCTATAGCCTTACGGTTTTTCATCGTTTTGAGGTTTTTCGAAAAATGACAAAAAATGACAAAAAATGACGAAATCTGGCAAAAACGCAAGGCTATAGCCTTACAATCTTGCACAGCATGCCGTTTTTCATCATTTTGAGGATTTTGGAGCATTTTCAAAAATTGTCGACATTTTGAAAAAACGCTATAGCCTTACGTCTTTTCATCGTTTTGAGGATTTTTGAAAAATGACAAAAAATGACGAAACCTGGCAAAAACACAAGGCTATAACCGTGCGGTCTTGCACAACATGCCCTTTTTTATCATTTTAAGGATTTTTGAGCATTTTCGAAAAATGACTAAATTTCGAAAAAACGCAAGGCTATAGCCTTATGTCTTTTCATCGTTTTGAGGATTTTCAAAAAATGACAAAAAATGACGAAACCTGGCAAAAACGCAAGGCTATATCCTTCGGTCTTGCACAGCATGCCGTTTTTTTTATCATTTTGAGGATTTTGAGCATTTTCGGAAAATGTCGAAATTAAAAAAAAAAACGCAAGGCTATAGCCTTACGTCTTTTCATCGTTTTGAGGATTTTCCAAAAATGACAAAAAATGACGAAACCTGGCAAAAACGCAAGGCCGTAGCCTTACGGTCTTGCACACCATTCCGTTTTTTTATCATTTCGAGGATTTTTGAGCATTTTCAAAAAATGTCGTAATTAAAAAAAAAATGCAAGGCTATAGCCTTACGTCTTGTCATCGTTTTGAGGATTTTCGAAAAATGACAAAAAATGACGAAACCTGGCAAAAACGCAAGGCTATAGCCTTACGGTCCTGCACAGCATGCCGTTTTTTATCATTGTGAGGATTTTTGAGCATTTTCGTAGAATGTCGAAATTTTGAAAAAACGCAAGGCTATAGCATTACGTCTTTTCATCGTTTTGAGGATTTTCGAAAAATGACGAAACCTGGCAAAAACGCAAGGCTATAGCCTTACGGTCTTGCACAGCATGCCGTTTTTTTTTATAATTTTGAGGATTTTTGAGCATTTTCGAAGAATGTCGAAATTTCGAAAAAACGCAAGGCTATAGCCTTACGTTTTTTCATCGTTTTGAGGATTCACAAAAAATGACAAAAATGACGAAACCTGGCAAAAACGCAAGGCTATAGCCTTACGGTCTTGCACAACATGCTGTTTTTTTATCATTTTGAGGATTTTTGAGCATTTTCGAAAAATGCCGAAATTTCGAAAATGCGCAAGGCTATAGCCTTACGTCTTTTCATCGTTTTGAGGATTTTCGAAAAATGAAAAAAAAAAAAGACGAAACCTGGCAAAAACGCAAGGCTATAACCTTACGATCTTGCACAGCATGCCGTTTTTTATCATTTTGAGGATTTTTGAGCATTTTCGAAAAATGTCAAAATTTAAAAAAAGAAAACGCAAGGCTATAGCCTTACTTCTTTTCATCGTTTTGAGGATTTTCGAAAAATGACAAAAAATGACGAAATCTGGCAAAAACACAAGGCTATAGCCTTATGGTCTTGCACAGCATGCCGTTTTTCATCATTTTGAGCATTTTTGAGCATTTTCGAAAAATGTTGAAATTTCGAAAAAGCGCAAGGCTATAGCCTTACGGTTTTTCATCGTTTTGAGGTTTTTCGAAAAATGACAAAAAATGACGAAATCTGGCAAAAACGCAAGGCTATAGCCTTACAATCTTGCACAGCATGCCGTTTTTCATCATTTTGAGGATTTTGGAGCATTTTCAAAAATTGTCGACATTTTGAAAAAACGCTATAGCCTTACGTCTTTTCATCGTTTTGAGGATTTTTGAAAAATGACAAAAAATGACGAAACCTGGCAAAAACACAAGGCTATAACCGTGCGGTCTTGCACAACATGCCCTTTTTATCATTTTAAGGATTTTTGAGCATTTTCGAAAAATGACTAAATTTCGAAAAAACGCAAGGCTATAGCCTTATGTCTTTTCATCGTTTTGAGGATTTTCAAAAAATGACAAAAAATGACGAAACCTGGCAAAAACGCAAGGCTATATCCTTCGGTCTTGCACAGCATGCCGTTTTTTTTATCATTTTGAGGATTTTGAGCATTTTCGGAAAATGTCGAAATAAAAAAAAAAACGCAAGGCTATAGCCTTACGTCTTTTCATCGTTTTGAGGATTTTCCAAAAATGACAAAAAATGACGAAACCTGGCAAAAACGCAAGGCCGTAGCCTTACGGTCTTGCACACCATTCCGTTTTTTTATCATTTCGAGGATTTTTGAGCATTTTCAAAAATGTCGTAATTAAAAAAAATGCAAGGCTATAGCCTTACGTCTTTTTATCGTTTTGAGGATTTTCGAAAAATGAAAAAAAAAAAAAAAGACGAAACCTGGCAAAAACGCAAGGCTATAACCTTACGATCTTGCACAGCATGCCGTTTTTTATCATTTTGAGGATTTTTGAGCATTTTCGAAAAATGTCAAAATTTAAAAAAAGAAAACGCAAGGCTATAGCCTTAGCCTACGTCTTTTCATCGTTTTGAGGATTTTCGAAAAATGACAAAAAATGACGAAACCTGGCAAAAACGCAAGGCTATAGCCTTACGGTCCTGCACAGCATGCCGTTTTTTATCATTGTGAGGATTTTTGAGCATTTTCGTAGAATGTCGAAATTTTGAAAAAACGCAAGGCTATAGCATTACGTCTTCTCATCGTTTTGAGGATTTTCGCAAAATGACAAAAAATGACGAAACCTGGCAAAAACGCAAGGCTATAGCCTTACGGTCTTGCACAGCATGCCGTTTTTTTTATCATTTTGAGGATTTTTGAGCATTTTCGGAAAATGTCGAAATTTCGAAAATACGCAAGGCTATAGCCTTACGTCTTTTCATCGTTTTGAGGATTTTCGAAAAATGAAAAAAAAAAAAGACGAAACCTGGCAAAAACACAAGGCTATAACCTTACGATCTTGCCCAGCATAACAGAGTTTTTGACAACATACGCAATTTTTATGATTTTCATCTTTGTTTTAAATCCTACTATGAATTATATTATGTTGTTTTCTGTGATTTTCATACAAATCAAACCTCAAATTATTTAAAAACAACAACACAAAAACATACAGTATATACAGTATATGCAATCGTGTTATTTTTGGCATTTTCAGTTTAAAATCCTGAAAATTATGTAAAATTTCATATTGTGTGTTTTATGCCGCACGTTGTTTTTCACATCTTTCATGTTTATCTTAACATTGACAATACGTGGGCCAGATATTTACTATGCATTATTATTTATTTTGTATATATATATTTTAACTAACCTGGGCCAACTCTGCCCCAAACTGTTCTGGGCCTATCTGTGACTCCAAAACAGATTTGGCCCCTTTGTGAAAAGTGTGCCGGATCGGTTTTGCATGTTGGACCAGATTTTGGCATACATCTGGCCCGGATCCGGTCCAGACAAATCTTGCTTTCTGGGCAGTAACCAACTACCTGTAGCATGATGGACTCCACCCAGCTTGCAAACTGCAAGCTATAGAATGCTTTCCAAGACATATCACTCTTATGTCACTCTTACAGTCAACACTGGGGATTTCACTGTGTACACGTACCTTCTGAACATACAGGTATATGTTGGTTACATACAAGTGGTTGAATGACAGTTGGATTGACACTCAGAATCATATCGGTTGCTGTAGCATCCCTGGTGTCCCCCACCCACCATCAGTCAACACCGCACTCACCTTACCGGGATACACCCACTTCTCATCTCTTCAACGTCTGCCTTAACCAATCCACACGCACCAGACACGTCACTCTCTTGCAGTGGTGGAAAGAGTAGTTGATTTTTTTGTACTTCTTGAAGGATCACTTCATGAAGTGTCTTCATATTAAAGTTGTCCTCACTAAAGGTTTGTGATGAAATGCCACACTTTTTTTCTACTCAGTCTCTGTCTCATACAGTAAGTGGGCAGGTCAGCCATTCCTACAACTCCAAAATGCGGAATGCCCTAACAACAGTCATTAAGACATGCAAATCCCTTGTCTCCTTCAAAACCATTCTAAAAGGGCACCTACAGATGGCTGCAATTTGAAACCGGCCTCCGTAAATATTTAATTAATTTTTTACTCTTAAAGGACCACTTCAACACTTTCCAAAGTATCTTCATATAAGTTGTCCTCATAACATTTGTGATAAAATACCACTATTTTTCGCTATTCAGTCTGTGTCTCATAAGTCGGCAGTTCAGCTATAGGGAGTTCATCAAACCATGTGCAACCCAGATTCGGCACAAACAAGGGCCTAAATTCTTTTCACTCCTATGCCACTAAAATGTGGAACACCCTAACAACAGTGACTAAAAGGAGTAATCTACTGTAATCTACTTGTGTAAAAGTAGAAATCACTATTTTTTCAAGCTGGTCTAGTATGGCCAAAATGCATATAGGACTGAAGTGTAAAATGTATGTAGGCCTATAGGCCTACTCAAAAATCAAAATCTACAAAATATATACAGTAATAGGGCCTATTTACCGGAAATACTCACACTGTTGTGAAGTGAGAGGCGCTCTTATCATATGGTTAACTAAGTGCACATCTACTTTACACCACTGAACCCTTGAGGGACAGCAAGATCATTTTGAAACCGTGGTTGCAACGGTTGCAGTTGCAACCCTTTTTAAAAAGGTTGTGATGGTTTTAAAACAAAAAGTTTTTTGTAAAATGTTCTCTGCCTTTTTTATTAGATTTTTTGCTGCTAAACCTAACCCTAACCTTAGCCCTAAGACTACGCCTAAACCTAGCCTAATCTTAACATCCGAGTTGCAACCGTTAAAAAAAAAAGGTTGAGACCATTTTAAAAAGGTTGTAGCCGTTTAAAAAAGTTGTGACTGTTTTAGGAATGTTGTGATGGATTTAAAAATCGGTTGCAAAGTTTTAAAGGGGTCTCGACCGTCCTCACGGTCATAAAGTGATTTCGATTTTCTTGTGCGCACGCACATGCACGCACACGCACGCACACGCGCACGCACGCACGCGCACGCATGCACGCACAGGTGGTTTTGCGCTCCTCCTGTAAACCTACCATACTGGGGCTGGCTGAGTCAGCCACTTCTTTCATTTGCAGCAGAGCACATCGTCTTCACAGTCACACGCCCTCCGTGCCTGTCAATCATGCCGATCACAGCAAATATACACACAGCCAATACAATATTTGACATGGCACGGGAGACATCGGTCCCCAAACACCTGCACCAATTGTAAAAGTGGACACACCAGAATGTTGGCATTGATGCCTGGCTGACAGTGAATGCATCGGAAAGCCAATACAAACATTGTGTTTTTGAGGATTGTAAAAGGGTGGTTGGTTGCAGATGTAGGATTTGTCGTGTATAGACAATGTGTACAGTTAGATGTGAGATAACAATACATAAGGCCTTGTTGATCCCTGTGGGGCCTAACTACTGTAGGTCATAGGGTGTAGGTTGAGATTACAAGAATGAAGTGCAATGTATGATAATGAAATAGGCTGCTACAATACAAGCGACAAAAACAGTGGAAACTGAAAAAAAGACTAAATCTAAAACTATAGCTGCAAGCGGCGAAAAGGTGGGGCCAAGCAAGAATGCTATTCTAAAACAACTACCTGATGAAATAATGGCATTCAATGGGAAAACCAAAACAATTAATTTAATTATAAATTACTGTTATTTAAACTCCCAAACACATTATTGCTATTTTTGTTTCAAAATGATTGTCCACAGAGTGTTACACTAATCAGAAGTGAAAACAGAACCAGCCTTGACCATATGTGTATGCTTTTTTAATAAATAAAAAAAAGCAAGAAAGTGGATGACACTAAGTTGTTACTGAAGGTAGTCTTTCTATATATATATTGCATTGTGACTATGAGTGTGTGATTGCCTGCCACACACTTTCATGGTGTAAAGTTCTTCCCTTTTGCCTCCTCCACCCATCTTGCTGTAAATGTTGTCAAGAACATGTCAACCCTAAGGTAAATGCACCATCTAGTGGTAGAGAGGAAATAGTGCTCATCATAGGAACTCTTCAACAGGCAGGCCTGATCCACCTCTGTTTTTATACATAATAGTATATTTATTGTTTCAAAATAAGGTGCAAAAATGTTTTGTAATGCTATTACCTTAGAAATCCCATTTAATCATATTTCCATTAGATCTGAACTTGCAGGGTGGTTATGCCTGACTTGGGGAAAATGTTAATTCAAAAGAAGTCTTGCAGACTAGTTTGATTATAATAAAAAATAATCTTGATTTACCTCTATAAAGAAGGTATCTTGGACCTGCAGACAGTTTAAAAATACTGAGGAAAATGAACGTGGAAATCTCTTCTGGAACAGGCGCTCTGATGTCACTGCGGAGCTGAATGGACTGACAACGCTGACGCCCTCTACAGTAATGGTCGAAGCAACTCGTTCTCCCTGATGAAGCTCATGCCAGGTCCTTCAATTTGTGCAATACAATGCTATATACACTGAGATGTTTTACCAGTGTGTAGTTCTAGCATTAGGCACTATGCATTCAGGGACATTACAGCAATGTCAGGGACACAAACAGGTTGTATAGGCCGGGTAATAAAGTTGGCTCACCCATCGGTGCTAGACAGTATAGAGTTGGAGGCTGAAGCAGGTGAAAACTGAGGGAAAACTCTGGTGGCTAATTTGGCCAAGCCCTTCCACCACTTTCAGAAGTTCATAGCGGGTTGGTTGTGAAAGATTTATCCTGCCCCACAAAACAACAAAAGACTCAGTCCTCTGTGCCTGTCGGTAGCCCTGAGGCTTTTCAATAATCCAACGGTTTCTCTGCTTGTTCCAGGGACTAATTAATGTCAAAGAACTAGGGAGTTGCTTTGTTGCATCACATTGTGATACTTTATGAACGGCTCATTTCGATTTGAAAATCATTGTACGTCATCATCAAGAATAATTGACCAAGGGTTTCCACCAATTTGCTCAGACATTATGATTCTCTATGCATTGTCAAGGGCATTTTCAATGTTGTTTCAGACAACACAAACACTAACATTAAACACGTTATTGGAGGGGTTAGCACCTGTCAAAAGTCAAATCAGGGCAGAGCTTATAACTGTTTGATTTTGTTTTCTGTGGACAGCCTATCCTTAAGGCTGGCAGTCCTATCTGAGAACCAGTGAGCAGATTGAGTAAAGCAATCGGTTTGTGGTTGTTGACTGTTGATCGTTGGTCGACCCTCAAAGTGCATCGATTAACCGGTTATAGATGATGTAATGGTGACATAATTAAGAGATCCCTATGAGCATCTCTTTAACAGATGTTTATAAGTATACTGTATGTCTGGTCACTCGCTCTGCTCACGCACCAGTAAGCCATGGCCTACTTGTGCGCAACGCGCAAGTTGGCAATCTACTGAGTGCTGATCTAGTTTTCTTTCTTTCCAAGAATAATTGGTATTCATATCAAACAAATACTATTAGTGTAGACCAATTGCCACTTAATTGTCACATGTGCCAAACGATGTGTCCATGCACACACACACACACACACACACACACACACACACACACACACACACACACACACACACACACACACACACACACACACACACACACACACACACAGACACACGCAGTCACGCTCGCAAGCACTCACGTGTGCAGATCAACTGCAGTACATTTGAAGTGCAGGGCGGAGGAGACGAGGAAGGAAAGGGTCTTGCAGACAAGACAAGCAATCTGGTAAAAAGCATTCCTCAGGCCCTTCTGTCCCAGTGGGTGGCCTCCTTTAGACCAACCGACATCAACACGGCAACTCATTCTCTAAAACTCTGTCTCCCCATGCAGACCTGCATGTGACACAGACAATAGGCTCTCTCTCAGTCGTTGAAAAAAGGCTATCAAGGGCAAACAGTTCATGAAACCATTGAACATATTATTTCAGCACGTCTCCTTGATACATCATCTCGGGACAATTGCGTCAATTAAATGTTTGCCGGAGTGTGTGATGTGTACATTGTGTCCAATGTGTTGAAGTAATGATTATGCTTAATTTGTGTTAACTTGGTGAAGAGTGTAGCGTTCATGTTAGGCTTTTGCTGAGGTTTTAGGTTGAGTTATTTAAACTATTGGCTGCAGAGTTCAGATATCTTATCTTACCTTTTGTCAACATCATGATTTGTTTCATTTTCTGTGTGTGTGTGTTCGGGGGGTGCGTATCTGTTAATATCTGTATCTGCAAATAAAACTGGCAGTAACCGATGTCAGTAGCCGATGTTTGTCTGTTGTTGATAAGCATACATTGTGCATTGACTGTTTTGATATGTTGTCTATCTGTCGTGTTTCCCTGGCACAAAAGGAGGAAATAAAAACAACTAAAAACGGCCAAGAATTTCCATATATACATACTGTATATATCCCCACACACACACACTCTCACTGAGCCAGTCATTCAGCCATCCAGCCATCCAGCCGTGGCAGGCTGAAGCTGGCACGGTACTCTAGGCCGTACTCCATCATTCTTGACACTTGAATCATCCACAGAACTGCATGCATGAATGGCAGTCTACTGGCCAAACCCACACGACGCTGTAGACCGCAAGAGACACCCAAACACATATTTCCACAGGTAGAACGGACTGTCGGAATATTCTAGTAGCATTCTACATGAGGTGGTTTGTAAGGCGAGTTCATTATATCTGTTTCACTATAGCCTACTACATACAGTACTGTAAGACAATATGTGTTTGTTGGAAATTAAAGAAACCTGTAATGAACTGATCTTAAGTAGTTGAGTTCTGTGTCCAAGTCCATGTACTATGGACATTTTTTATTTTAGGCCAAGTCAATGGCAAAATACATACATCCAAAGCCAGACAGCTGTTGCCAAAAATTGCCTGTCAGCAGATAGCTCAGGAATATCTCAATTGTATACCCATTTCCTACTCCAAAAACCAATCTGGACACAGTATGCAAACAGATTTGAATAATGTGTCCTGATTGGCCACCCCAGTTCTCTGGAGTAGAAAATGGGTGTACAATTGCGCTGTTCCAGACCTATCTCTGACAGGCATTTGTTGCTGGTCATCAGGATAAAAACTGTACAGACAAGTATGATTTTTATAAGGGTAATAATAATAGTAATAAAAATAGCCTAATAATAATGATAGGATTCAGTCTACTAGGGAACTATTTGTTGAAAGATGCAAATTGGAAATGGAAACATTCCATACCCATTGTCAGACCCTTATTGTGACCCTGTACCCATCTGTCTACAAACATGTCCCTTTAATGCCCATATATGGTGACAAAACAACTCTTGGAAGCGTTTAGAAAATGTGTAAATATACAATACATATGAACAATGCACATGATTTCTACATTAACTTTCCAGAACAATGTTTCGATTAAAGGTTGAATATTATGCTTCAGTATGAAGAAATGACAGACCTTAGACTTACTTTAATGTGTACTTTGCTGGTTTGCATATTTACACATACACACACACACACACACACACACACACACACACACACACACACACACACACACACGCACACACGTGTGTGCGCGTGCACACATGCACGCACATTGAATGACGCACGCACAGCTGTTGCTGGGAGTGTGTCAGTGTGTGTCTTTACATGCTCTCCCGTGGCGTTCCTGCATAGTTTCTCTATTGAGCAGGAAGGCCCAGCTCTCAACACCAGACAGAGGCAGCTAATACCCCTGTCTGTCAGACACGCTCAAACACTAAGTGATTGGAGATGACAAACGAGGCAGCAAGACAGGTCAGACGGCTACAGGAAGGGTGGGAGAGGAGAGAGGAAAAGCCTGATTTATACCCCATTTATAACCATCATACAATGGAGTATAAATTAAGCGTATAAGGTTCATGGAAAGCTGCATGTATAGTACATTTATACGGGGGGTTTGGGGCTATTGCCAGGTAAAAGGCATATTGTGTTGTAGGTCATATTGTGTAGGCAAGTGTCGATTTATGAATCATAAATCAGTACAAATGTTTTCGGACTGGTGACATAGTAAATCAATTTCATAAAAATCACCATGCAAAAAGCATAAGGTGTGTAAAAAGGAGAGAAAACAAAGTATTATAAAAGAACCGAAAATACTGTATTTGCGTATTAAATTGTGTATTGTGTCGTAATCAGACATTCTTGGAATGAGTAACACTGCTAAACGTGTGGGTGGCAATTTCAACCTTGCTTTGAGGTAGATTCTGAAGATATGGGGTCATAAACAGAATAAGCAAAGCCAAGAAAGTGACAGGACCCATGCTTATGTGCCTGGCACGTCTGTGGCTGAGTGGCACAGACGTGTGACTGTCACACACCTGCTGGCACTTGAAATTCAAAACATTTCATTTTGCCACATTTCTTGAGGGTGCAACCCACACGTTTAGCAGTGTCACTCATTCCAGGAATGTCTGATCTCTACAAGCCATGCCTTGTTGTAAAGGTGACTAATCAACGATTAAGATGATGAAAGCTACAATAAAAATTGGTTATTATTGAGGTGGAGAAAGTAATTCCCAAAGTTAGGTTTCTGAAAAACCTTATGTCTGGAAAAAAATATTTTAAAACGTGAACCTAGTAAAAGTAGTAGTACTTGAGTCTGGGATTGAGTCCATATTTTCATTTAATTAATAGGACTTGACTATCGAGTCCACTCGAGGCATTAAAATGCAATGAAATAAAGGAGGAGCTGTCTGGCACTTGTTGCAACTTATAGACAGCTATCTTGATAAGTAACGGAGTGTAGCTGATGCGCCTGCCTGTGTTGTCTGCACCAATTAAATGACATAGGTTGGCCTCAGCCAAGACACGGACTCAACCCCCTCCCACACTCAGAACTGGCTCCGGACTTGCACCCCCTCATACGTGGTCTTGACTTGGAATCGCGTTTAGGTGGACTCGACAACAACACTAAGTATTGTAATTTGAATCGTGTGTATACAGGCATCTATATAATATTTATTTTATTTGAGTGAAGTTCGGACAAAATACAGTTTACAAAAGTACCCTTTATATTCACTTAATATAGTCTGAATAATACGTTGTTAGACAACAGTGCCCTCCTCTGGTGGTATGCAGTATTACTCAATGGTCAAATGTGCGGAGATGACGTTGCTCATTCTTCCTGTTTACTGCCTTGAGCAACGGTAAGGCTGCTGTCAAAGCTCTGCTCTTTTTCAATGATATAAAGCATCATAATGCTAAAATAACTGTTATCTGTACACACTGATTGACTCACAGTAGTGCAAGTGTTGATTGGGGGCGATATTTGTGTCTTGAAATAACAGTTTTAAAGCAGTATTAATAATACACAGGGGGATCTACATATGCAGTGTACAACGTGTTGTATATGCAGTGTTAGCTTGTGGTACTATATGGTGCCAGTTATTTGTTTGTTTCACCAATTGTAATTACTGTGCTTCATGTTGGTTATCTCTATAGGAGCTGATGTCAATATAATGCAGCCATATTGACATGCACATGTCTGTTTCCACCACCAGGTGTGTAAGAGGGTTTCTTTATATTCTAATAATATGGAAATACTGTCTATATGTTATCAGACTTGAACAATGGGTACATAAGTATTATTGCTTTGTTATGGTGTATTCTGTATATTATTATTATTTGTATTTTCAATAGAGATGGCATAGCTCTTTCTTCCTGTTTACTGCCTTGAGCAACGGAGCTGATGTCAATATAATGCAGCCATATTGACATGCACATGTCTGTTTCCACCACCAGTTCTGTGATTAAATGGTGAACAGAGGAAAGGCTCCGTGTGGTTGTCTACTGAACAGCAGTCAAATCCAGAGGGTTACAACTGGTGCCGTGACCCGGATGAAGTTAAGAAGATCAGCTTAATTGCTCATCACCGCCAACTGCTGTGACTACATGAATACTGCTCTCTGCAACAGGTTTTGGTTTTGTTCCGCCTTGGAGTTACATATTTTTTTGTTTATTTTCATTATTGTTTTTTGTGCATTGTGTGTGGAACACTAAGTGATAAATGATGTCAGAGGGGAGAGAGGGAAACAGGTCCTTACCTGATGTTTCAGTTGAACCAGGGAGATTTGGTCCACGTGATCGTGGTGAACATGATTTGTTTTCTGGTGATGATGTAATTTTATTTGGGGGACCATCGTCTGCTCTACCCTTTTCCACTCCTTTTCATGATGTTCATAATGATACTGACAATGCACTTAGCGGATTTGGTGCTTTGAGCATGGAGCTATGTTCACGTGTTGGTGATTCTGTTTCAATTTCTGTTGCTGATGAGTTAGACACACATGCACAGCACATTAGAAACCAGGGCAATGTGCAAACTTTTGACTTCAATGATAGGTTGCAGAGATCAGAAATGTCTAACACAACGCAGACACAATCTCACAGCGCTACTGTCAGCCATGTTACCCAGCCCCATGATCACAGCGCTACTGCCAGCCATGGTAATCAACCCCTCACCCACAACGTTGCTGCCAGTCGTGCCGTCCAGCCTCACAGTTCCACTGCCGGCAATGGTACCCAGCCCTATGCCCACAGCAGCGCCGCTGCCAGTCATGTCGCCCAGCCCTATGCCCACAGCGCTGCCGCCAGCCATGGTACCCAACCCCACGCCCGCAGCGCCGCTGCCAGTCATGTCACCCAACACCACACCCACAGCGCCGCTGCCAGCCATGTCACCCAGCCCCACGCCCACAGTGCTGCTGCCAGTCGTGCCATCCAGTCTTATGCCCACAGCTCTACAGCCGACCATGTCAACCCGGCCCATGCCCGCAGCACCGCTGCCAGTCATGTCGTCCAGCCTCATGCCCACGGCCCCACTGCTGGCTATGTCGCCCAGCCCCGTACGCACAGCGCAACTGCTGGCCATGTCATCCAGCCCCTTGCCCAGAGCGCTGCTACCGGCCATGCCACCCAACCCCTTGCCCAGAGCGCTGCTACCGGCCATGTCACCCAGCCCCTTGCCCAGAGCGCTGCTACCGGCCATGTCACCCAGCCCCTTGCCCAGAGCGCTGCTACCGGCCATGTCACCCAGCCCCTTGCCCATAGCGCTGCTACCGGCCATGTCACCCAGCCCCTTGCCCAGAGCGCTGCTACCGGCCATGTCACCCAGCCCCTTGCCCAGAGCGCTGCTACCGGCCATGTCACCCAGCCCCTTGCCCAGAGCGCTGCTACCGGCCATGTCACCCAGCCCCTTGCCCAGAGCGCTGCTACCGGCCATGTCACCCAACCCCACGCCCAGAGCGCTGCTACCGGCCATGTCACCCAGCCCTTCGCACACAGCGCTACTGCCCCTGCTGCCGGCCATGTCTCCCAACCCCTTTCCCACAGCACTCCTGCCAGTTTGGTCACCCAACGCCGTGCCACTACAGCCACCAATGCCAGCCATGTCGCCGGGCTCTATGCTCACAGCTCTTCAAGCAACGATGTCGTTCAGCCGTATGTTTTCAGCCCTCCTCTCGGCGACGCTACGCACCCACTTGTCTACGGCCATCCTTCCTACCACGCTGTGCAGTCTAATGTTCTCGGCCCTTCTTTCAACTGTGCTGCACTGCCCCATGTTTACAATGCTCCCGGCCATGCTCTGCAGTCCCATGCCTACAACCCCCCCACCTATGTGCCACAAGCTCCTGCTTTCAACCCTCCCGGCCATGCTACACAAGCTTATGTCTATAATCCTTTTCCTGGTCAGACCTCTCAACCTGTTGCCTTTAGCCCTGCTGTGAATTTTGCCACACAGCCCCTTATCTCTGGCCCTTCTGTCAGCTCCGTGCTGCCGCCTCGCGTCTGTGGGTCATCTTCCGGCCATGTTGTGGATCCCCATGGTGGTGGCCACTATGCGACGCAGCTGCTTGGTCATTCTTCCGGCCAGGCTACCATTGACCTTTCACAACTCGGTCTGCTCCTGAAATCTGATACCAGAGAGCCGCCTATCTTCCGTGGCGATGGAGCTGACAAATGTTCTGTTCATGAGTGGATTGAGCTGATGTCTGCGTATCTGAGGAAGAAGAGTGTTGTTGTGGCAGAGCAGTCAGACGAAATACTCATTAGGCTCATGGGGAGAGCGAAAGATGTTGTCAGGATTGGATTGCGTAGTGATCCCTCCATTGACGTTGGCCGTGGACCAGATTCTATCTATAAGATTTTGAAGCAGCACTTTAGTGATGTTTTGTATTCCTGCATGCCTCTGATGGATTTCTACAACACATTGCCTTCACCTCATGAGGCTCCTGTTGATTATTGGGTACTTCTTAATAGGGCTGCGGATGTGGCAGATGAGAGTCTCCGACGTCTGGGGAGAGCAATGGACGATATTGGTAAGGAGGTGGCCATGATGTTTGTGCGGAACTGCCCTGATCAGTCTCTTCCTATAAAATTCAATGGTAAGCTCACTGACCAGTGGACAGCCAAGGAGGTGCAGGAAAGGATTGATGAGTTTCAACGGGAGCAGCGTTCCAGACCGAGGGCGACACAATCGCACCGCGGTGCTCAGCAGATGGTTGCTGCTGTGATTGAGCCTTCTATGCCTGAGCCGGTGTGTGAGCCTTCAATTATGTCGTGCAAGCAGAATGTCCAGCCTTTTCAACGGGCTGCCGAGACGGTCTCTCTTCAGACCAGCGTGGATAAAATGACAGAGATGCTGAGCCAGGTCTTGAGTAGACTGTCACCGGCCCCACGCCCAGGTTCTGCCCCTAATGTCTACCCGCCTCCAGGTTCAACACCCCGTGGCCGCGGGGCGTCACAGTCACGCCAAGGGCGAATATCCGCAGGTCGTGGTGTTTGTGGGATTTGTGGGGAACAGTCCCACTCTACCATTGCACATTGCCGCTTCAATCACCTCTGCTTTACCTGCCACCAGCCAGGTCACATGAAACAACAATGCCCCACTTCCTCGTCTCCCGGTCCTCAGTCTGCTACGACCACAGATGCCTCTGCCTCCCCCGACCAGGGAAACTGCTGAGCCCGCATTTCGAGGGGGGAAGTGTGGGCCTTGGTATCAAGCCCCTCAATGATGTTCCGGATCTCCTGTCCTTGTATGAAACCGTTAGTGGAGCTTTTCCCAGCCACTCCGGGGTTGTTGTCCAGAATACGCAGCGGTTGCAGAACAGTGATAGTTTGTTCTACACCCCGGCCATTGTGAATGGGCGTTCAACTCTGAGGGCGTTGCTGGACTCTGGCTCCATGGCGTGCTCCATAAGTGAAAGTGCGATTGACGCTTTGATTGAGAGTGGCTCCCTGAAATGTGGTGACCTACAGAACTCTGATGTTGTTTTGGTTGGATGTGGTGGCATGAAAGCGTATGCTAAGAGCCAGTGTGACTTGGAGCTTGAGGTATATGGACGTAAGGTGACCGTGCCCACGTTAATTGTGCCCGGGCAGACTGATGACCTGATCATAGGCACTAATGTGATCAAATACCTCATACGGAAGCTCAAGGAGTCTGAGAAATACTGGGAAATGATGTCTGGGCCTGGTTGTGCTGATGACGACGAGGACCGTGTTCGGTTCCTGGCCATGCTTGCCGGTGTCCATCGCTGGGTGGGAGAAGAGGTCCCCAATGTTGTTGGTACAGTGAAGCTTCACCGGGCCGTCACCCTACTCCCTGGCCATGAGCACCTTGTGTGGGGAAAACTTCCTGCCACATCACGTGGTCCACCCGGCTGCACGGTGGTGGTTGAGCCCACGAAATCACACTCTATGCCCCGCAACATCCTGGTTGGTCGTGTCGTCACCCCCTTGTGGGGTGATGGTTGGGTCCCGATGAAGATTATTAATCCCACTGACAACCCAATCATTCTAAGGAGGAATGCAAAGTTGGCAGATGTGTCTCCATGTACAGCACTGGAAGACTTGGACATGGCAAGAAGTGCATCTGTGAGCTCTCACAGTCAATGTGTCAGCTCTGAGCAGTCGTCTCCACCTTCTGACATCGCTGAGTCCTTGAAGGTGTGTGGCTTAGGTGACCTGAATCTTGACTCCTGTGAGGTGTCCGATGATTGGAAACGTAAGATGTGCAAGCTGTCATTGGAGTACGCCGATATCTTCTCCAAGGACAGGCTCGACTGTGGAGAGGCAACCGACTTTGTCCATAGGATTCATCTGGTGGATGAGAAGCCGTTTAGGTTGCCGTACAGACGGGTCCCACCTGCCCAGTTTCAAAAGCTTCGTGTTGCATTGACTGAGATGGAGGAGAGAGGGATCATCAGAAAATCAAAGAGTGAGTTCGCTTCTCCCCTGGTCCTCGTGTGGAAGAAGAATGGTGACCTGAGGATTTGCACTGACTTTCGCTGGCTTAATGCTCGCACGGTCAAGGATGCTTATCCGCTTCCACATCAGGCTGACTGCCTTGCAGCTATGGGGGGTAACGCGCTGTTCAGCACAATGGACCTCACCTCTGGGTTTTATAATGTTCCACTTCATGAGGATGACAAAAAGTTTACGGCCTTCTCCTCACCGACTGGTCTGTACGAGTATAACCGTCTCCCTCAAGGCTTGTGCAATAGTCCTGCCAGTTTCATGAGGATGATGATGAACATCTTTGGGGACCAGAATTTCCTCTCTCTGCTCTGCTATCTCGATGACTTAATGGTCTTTGCTCCCAGTGAGGATGTGGCCCTGGAGCGCCTAGAGATGGTATTCCAGCGATTGCGTGCACACAATCTTAAATTGGCGCCTAAGAAGTGTCATCTGTTGCGTCGGTCCGTCCACTTCCTCGGTCATGTCATTGATAGCAGGGGTGTTTCTACAGACCCTGCAAAAGTTGAGGCCATTGCCAATGTCACAAAGGTGGACCTGATGCTCCCGGATGGCCAGACGCCTTCTCCGAAGAAGATTCAGTCTTTCCTTGGCCTCGTGATGTGGTACCAGCGCTACATCCCTAATTGTTCTAGCATTGCGAAACCTCTCTTCCAATTGACTTCTGGCACAAAGGAGAAGGGGAGGAAGTGGATAGGGGACAACCAAGAGAGGCGCAGAGAGACCTACAGGAGACTGGTTCCGGCAGATTGGACCCAGGACTGCGAGAAAGCTGTGCAGGCCCTGAAAGATGCCTTACTGGCTAATGTGGTGCTGGCTCACCCTGATTTTTCCCGCCCCTTCATCCTGTCAACCGATGCATCGACTGATGGTCTAGGTGCTGTGCTCTCGCAGGTGGCTCCAGGTGAGGACCGTGCACGTCCTATTGCCTTTGCCAGTAAGTCATTGAATAAGTCACAGAGCATGTATCCTGCCCACCGCCTTGAGTTTCTGGCTCTCAAGTGGGCTGTTTGTGAAAAGTTCAGTCACTGGCTTAAGGGACATGTGTTCACTGCATGGACTGATAACAACCCCCTTACTCATATTCTGACCAAGCCGAAACTGGATGCCTGTGAACAGCGCTGGGTGGCCAAGCTTGCATCATACGACTTTGATCTAAAGTATGTACCTGGGTCAAGGAATGTTGTAGCAGATGCCCTTAGCAGGGAGCCCTTTGCAGGTCGCAGCATCGGTGAGCGTCTCCTCAGTGAACCGTATGAGAATCTGGTTCGTGAGTCTGAACAGCTGTCTGGTGAAGAGGTCCAGGATGCCTTCAGATGTTCTGCGATTCAACAAAACAGCCAGGAGCTAGTGATCGGGGACGCAAGTATTACTCCCGGTTCCATGCGGATGCTCTGCTCCTTGTCGAGTGCTGAAGTTGGAGCTGTGCTCGAAGGTCACAACAATTGGGATACCGCCAGCAGGGTCAGGGCCGTTGCGCTCGCGAGCCATGTCCAGAGTGTTACCAATGTGGGCCAGGATGCTTTGCCTTCCATTCCGAAACAGGAGCTTGGAGCTAAACAGCGGTCTGATCCTGAGTTGTCACGAGTCATTTCCTTTGTTGAGCGTCGGCGTCGCCCCACGCGACGTGAGAGACCTGTTGAGCCGCTGGGCTCTTTGAAGCTCCTGAAACAGTGGGACAAGCTGGTGCTCGAGGATGGTATCCTTTACAGGGTGTGTAAAGATCCGACTACTAGGAAGACGAAACACCAGTATGTGGTGCCTGGCTCCTTGCAAGAGGAGGCTCTGCGCGGGTGTCACGACGATGCTGGTCATCAAGGTCAGGAGAGGACTCTCCATCTCATCAAGCAGAGGTTTTATTGGAGTAATGTGGAGCGTGATGTGCGGGACTATGTCAAGTGTTGTGAAAGGTGTGTCGTGAGTAAGACGCCTGATCCACATGCCCGTGCCCCTCTCGAGAGCATCGTCACTACTGCACCGCTGCAACTGGTGTGCATCGACTTTTGGACGGCTGAAGACCACAAGAACAGGCCTGTCAATGTCTTGGTGGTTACCGATCATTTCACTAAGCTTGCCCATGCTTTTGTTTGTCCTGATCAAACTGCCAGGCAGGTTGCTAGGAAGCTGTGGGATGAATACTTTTGTTACTACGGTTTTCCTGAAAGGGTCCACTCTGACCAAGGTGCCAACTTCGAGAGCGAGCTCATAGCTGCCTTGCTTCAGTTTTCAGGTGTGAGGAAGTCCCGTACGACGCCATACCACCCAATGGGGAATGGCGCAGTTGAGAGGTTTAACCGCACCCTGGGGAACATGATACGAGCACTCCCTCCCCGTGAGAAGCAGTCTTGGCCCCAGGTGCTACACACCTTGACGTTTATGTATAACTCGACTGTCCATGAGACCACTGGGTTCCCACCCTTTTACTTGATGTTCGGAAGGGTACCTCGTCTGCCGGTTGACGTGCTCTTCAAGTCTGCTCTGCGTGATGAACATGTCGTGTCTTATCCCAAGTATGTGGAGAGTCTGAAACGGGATCTTCAGGAGGCCATGGTCTTGGTTGAGAGGCACACTGGTAATGAGCAGAAGCGGCAGGCCAGGATATACAACAAACGGGCAAAGGGTGCGCCTATTGAAGCTGGAGACAGGGTCCTGGTGGCGAACAAGGGAGAGAGAGGCCGGAGGAAGTTGGCTGATAGATGGGAGGATGTGATTTACACAGTATTGAAGAGCGATCCTGTGACCCACACTTCTCTAATATGTAACTCAGTCACTGGTCAGACTAAAGTGGTGCATCGCAATCTGCTACTCTGTGTGAACTTCCTTCCTGTCGGGGTAGAAGATGATGGTGACAGTATCTCAGTTGTCTCTTCTGCCTCGTTCTCTACTCCAACTCCAGGTAGTGATGATGTCACTGGCCATTCTTTGGCTCCTGTGAGGGGCCCGGACAGGGGCACTAGGACTCGAAATTGGGTCTCGCAGCTTCCAGTGGGGAGCAGCGATTTTCCGACTCCTGGTGTATCGATCACTCTGATCGACGCGACACCTGCCGCGAGTGGTATGGACGAGGATCCCATAACGGATGCGAGGAGTTCGGCGGGAGACAGTGTCTGCAGTGGAGCGAACTCTAATGTGGGATCCGTCTCTAGCATGACTGGCACAGTATCAGACTCTGCTCCCTCACAGACCGCAGATGTGACTATTACCTCACATGCACCTACGTCTGTTCACTACGCTGACAGCGCACATGTTGTCCGGACCAGGGTGGGCCGCGTTGTTAAACCCGTGAATAGGCTTATCGCAACAATGGACACTCAGGTAGTTTGCTAGGTCAGGGTGTTGGGGTCCTCCACTTTTATATTTCTTGGGGTCTCAGTTTCAGTTTACAGAGTCTGAGTATGATAATGTGTATACAGGCACATTTTATGTCATCACTGAAAGGATATCCTCCCTTGTGTGTTCTACGAGAACAGCCTTATGGTTTGACAATATACTTAGCGTTATTGATCCTGTTAAAAAAAAAAAAGTTATTTCTGTGTTACAATGTGTTTGGTATTTTGCCGAATTCAAGAGGGGAGAGTGTAACAGGGGTCATATAATATTTATTTTATTTGAGTGAAGTTCGGACAAAATACAGTTTACAAAAGTACCCTTTATATTCACTTAATATAGTCTGAATAATACGTTGTTAGACAACAGTGCCCTCCTCTGGTGGTATGCAGTATTACTCAATGGTCAAATGTGCGGAGATGACGTTGCTCATTCTTCCTGTTTACTGCCTTGAGCAACGGTAAGGCTGCTGTCAAAGCTCTGCTCTTTTTCAATGATATTAAAGCATCATAATGCTAAAATAACTGTTATCTGTACACACTGATTGACTCACAGTAGTACAAGTGTTGATTGGGGGCGATATTTGTGTCTTGAAATAACAGTTTTAAAGCAGTATTAATAATACACAGGGGGATCTACATATGCAGTGTACAACGTGTTGTATATGCAGTGTTAGCTTGTGGTACTATATGGTGCCAGTTATTTGTTTGTTTCACCAATTGTAATTACTGTGCTTCATGTTGGTTATCTCTATAGGAGCTGATGTCAATATAATGCAGCCATATTGACATGCACATGTCTGTTTCCACCACCAGGTGTGTAAGAGGGTTTCTTTATATTCTAATAATATGGAAATACTGTCTATATGTTATCAGACTTGAACAATGGGTACATAAGTATTATTGCTTTGTTATGGTGTATTCTGTATATTATTATTATTTGTATTTTCAATAGAGATGGCATAGCTCTTTCTTCCTGTTTACTGCCTTGAGCAACGGAGCTGATGTCAATATAATGCAGCCATATTGACATGCACATGTCTGTTTCCACCACCAGTTCTGTGATTAAATGGTGAACAGAGGAAAGGCTCCGTGTGGTTGTCTACTGAACAGCAGTCAAATCCAGAGGGTTACATGTATACAGGCATGTATGTACTTTGTATGTATGGTGAGATCTGACGTCATGCTTGTCCATCAGAACGTCAGAGTGAACGGAAGGCTGAGTGTGTTTCCGGATCTGAGCTCCCATCCACTCTCTCCTTGGAGGGTCTATGTCATTCAGGATTTTAATAATGCACCCAAGGGGGACAGGAAGATTGTGTGTGTGTGTGTGTGTGTGTGTGTGTGTGTGTGTGTGTGTGTGTGTGTGTGTGTGTGTGTGTGTGTGTGTGTGTGTGTGTGTGTGTGTGTGTGTGTGTGTGTGAGTGTGTGTGTGTGTGTGCATGCGTGCGTGCGTGCGTGCGTGCGTGCGTGCGTGCGTGCGTGCGTGCGTGCGTGCGTGCGTGCGTGCGTACTGTGCTGTGCTGTGCTGTGCTGTGGTGTGCTGTGCTGTGCTGTGTTGTGTGTGAGAAGGGGATGTGTAATAGCCTGGACTATGAAATACTAGGCAGTTTAAGCCAAGGGGAGCTGCACAACGGCTGCAAAGTACATCCAGTGTTGGGACATGTGCACTACATAACTTAATATATTACATAATATATTACCAAAATGCAGTAACTTGTAATATAAATATATTACCCAACAAAAATAATCAAATATATTATACTTTTCTTTCTGCATTACTGCACTACTTTCAATATTACTTTCTGTCAATCTGCCTCGTTGCACGTGTTCTTGTGAAATTAACTTTAACAATTGCAGAAGTTAAATAATTACTTATGTTCTATAATTTGTCATCAAAATATTTATTGGCTTCCATGAATTCAAGGAATACATCTAACTCCTGTGTTAACTGTCCATAGCTGAGTAGGATGACGTAGGTCTATGCCAGTACTGTTTCTAGGAGTGACGTTTTTTCAAGTTGATTTCATATGAATTTGGCCAGATTTTTTTAAAGTAATATAATATGTAATAGTAATATTAATATATTACACTTGCTCAGACAGTAATATTGTAATATAATATATTGCTTTAAAATGAAGGTAATAATTAATAAGTAATATATTAACAAGGTAAAGTAATATTCCCAACACTGCAAAGTACATCACCATACCATAGTGTAGTGAGGATGAACATAGTATGGTTAGTATGAGATTTCAGAAGCAGCTAGGCCCGTCCAAAATCACATACTAACATATTAAGTGTGGAAATTAATTTTTAGTAGTCGGATTTGTTGATATATTCGCTTTTGGCGATGTGTAATGATAAGATTGTATATGTAATATATATGTAATATGTGTATTGTTTAGAGGCATGCATTGTACCAAAGCAATACATTTTAAAAGAAAAACATAATATTTTAATTCAACAAAAACATTAAATATTTCTCGTTTTCATTTCTTACAATTTTCAGTGTAAACATGACAAGTTATAGGCTACTATTTAGCACTGTTACGAACCTAAACTATTCTCCAGCAATGTATATTTGTGGTAACAATCCTTTACAGTGGTTTAGCACCCAATGGGTCTTTAAGTGTGAGCCAACAGTGAACCAAACACAGGGCTTTCATGACAAAGGGTGCTGGGTTAAGGAGCAGCCGCACAGCATGCAAAACAAGCAAAATGGACAACATTTGGTGTGCAAATCCACCAGTCCATTCAAATGTGCCCCCCCCTCCAACAAAAATGGATGCACAATACACGCACGAGGTATGTCTGACTTACTAAGAATGCACCTGGCATCAATTTAGGGTCATTAAGCTCAGATATGTGTGGTAGTGAAAACTTTGCATCAGTAGAGCAAAAACTCAAGCGTTAAACAAACATGGTATCATCTGGTGAGGATACCATGAACAATGCTGTCTTCCTACTTTTACTATATTCCTCCACACTGTCATTGTTAAAGTTGTGGTGTGTGGACTTGACTCTGACATCCAGATAATACATTTTGAAGCAATATTTCACGAAGTAAGTTAGTGTATTAGTGTAATGTGTATAAGTAACTTACATAGTTAACAGACAAAAAACACACCTAGCAGTAGACAAACTAAATGGACAACACCATTCTACCTTCCGTTGACAATAGTGATTACAACATCTGTAATGTATTACAAAAAAAGTACCACTTCACTTTTCACACTTATCCACATACAGTATAATAGGTCCTCACTCCTCACTAATGTACATGATAGAATTTTTCGACTGGGTTTGTCTCTCATAGGAGGGCTGTGGGCAAGTCATCATTCTCCCCATGATGGAAATCTGATCCAATAATTATCCCTGCACTTTTGAGAACTTTTTGCCTCTCCGCTTGCATGGTGTTTCCAAACCACACTGTGATGCCATGATTCTATCACTGGAGCTGGAGCTAATAAATTGTAACCTTTTCAGCGTGTGTTAGATGTCCAGTGGGAAAAGGGCTTCAAGACAATATTGTACTGACTTTGACCGTGGTGCATGGGATGTTTAACGCTGATAGTGGAATGTCACTTCGTTTCTCAGTATTTAGCTCATACTCTTACACCAAGCGTGCAGATCTGAGTTATGTGACACATTCGGCCAATTCTTTTACATAGAAACCTAAATGCATGGATCAGGTCCACCCACAATGTTGCTGCAGGGATGCAGGGATCAAACCCGTAATCTTTTGGCTACAAGACGAGCTGGCTAATCACTAGATGACCCTGCCTGTCATTCATCCCAGATAGGAGAGGTTTCTGTGGACTGCTGCCATAGAAGCCAGTGGAACAGGTCCGTACATTCTAGTTCTATTCTGACTGTAATCCCAGATACAGGCACACCCATGCAGAACCATTGTACTAGTATAGCCCATGTACTGTATATGTGTGACAGGCACTGGATGCACGAGAGCTTGTGCCGTACACGTCATCACACACACACACACACACACACACACACACACACACACACACACACACACACACACACACACACAACACGCACACACACACACACACACACACACACACACACACACACACACACACACACACACACACACACACACACACACACACACAAGGTCCTAAAAGAAACATCATTAACATGGTAAACACAACTTGATGATGTCATCAGGTTGTGTTTCACCATGTTAATGATTTCTTCAGACCTCCATTTCTAGGAAACACAGTAAACTTTATTATTATGTCCTCACAAGATCCTAAGGTAGTAAATATGGACACTACCGCCCATACCTCCTGCTGGACTGGGATGAAATGCTGATGGATATTGTGTCTTCATATACATCACCTCATTCTGGCCAATCGCAATTTGCGTCTTTACTTTTTCTGACCTCACATCCTTTTCATTCTCAATATGTACTAAGTTTGTCCAGCCAATCAAATCATCTCAATTCCATGCTGAGCCAATCAATTCAATGACAATTATTTACACAAACACACACTCATCTGGGCATAGAAGGGAGGAGCTGGCACCCCTCAAAAAAATATTGCAAAGTGGATTGGACATTCTCCTAAACGCACCCATCAGCCATCATCATGCCTGCGAGGATGCGTTTTAACGTGTAGGCTGTGCTTTAAATAAATTTGATTTGATTTGTTTATGTTTAGATTACCAACCGGAACTTTTAAATCTTTTTG
Organism: Benthosema pterotum; assembly: GCA_039105355.1. Lineage (NCBI taxonomy): Eukaryota > Metazoa > Chordata > Actinopteri > Myctophiformes > Myctophidae > Benthosema > Benthosema pterotum. The sequence continues at coordinate 21,741,720 of CM076973.1, read as the reverse complement.
AATGCAGGCCTGTCAGTGGAGACACTGCTGAGCTGAAGTGCCCATTTTCAATAAACTCCCTGAGCTCCAAATTGTACACTTTGTTCAGGACAATAGTGCGATTATGCAAGTTAGTGCAAACATGCTTACATCATAAACCACAAACAGACCAGGACAAAAACCATAAAAGCCCAAATAAAGAATAGGGGGGGTCATGAAAAAGGAAGCGTTGCCTTCGGATCAGAGTTCCACCTGCACCTGCGATAAAGAGTAATCCAGGTGAGTAGACATCTGTTGAGGGAGATTATCAACATTGTTCAGGACCATTTCCTGCTCACTGTCTCTCAGTGTAATTCACTGTATACAGTATGCATAATGCTATGCATAATGTTTGTTTGTGTGCATGCATGCATGCGTGTCTGTGCGTGTGTGTGTGTGTGTGTGTGTACTCTATGTATGTACATACAGTATGTGTATGTTTTTGTTCGTATGTGTTTATACATGCATTACGATACACTGTGTATATACTGTATACAGTATCCTGCATTCCTACTCTCTATATACTCCTCCTTTCCTTCAACTATCAACTCACCTTTTAACCTGAATGCACCTGAGTTTGTAGCTGTCTACCAAGTACCAGCCTGAGGCACCACATGGGCTCTGTCAACAAGTTACACGGCCAACCTACAGTGTCAGTGGAGTCAAGTATTATGTCACTGCATAACAATCTTTAAAAAAACAAAACAAAAAAACACTCTCACTTCTGTGTGTGCGCACGTGAGTGTGTATGTTCGAGGTTGTGTGTACGATCTTTGCATTTTACATTCTGTGTGATTTTATACTGTGCACTGACATATTAACACACAAATTACAGGTGTAATTGTCACGATTGTAGCTGACAATCTCGACACAGATCTTTCTACAATGGAAGATATGTTGCATCTGAGTGCCTGATTGCTCACACACAAGATGTGGCTTGCTGTTGGCTTTTTGCCTTAAGAACAGGTAATCCGCATGTGTCAGTGATTGAGGAGGTACAAATCCTACAGCAACATACATGCAGGTGGCACTGGAAACAAATGGCATACCAGACTCGTTCCTGTTTCTCAGTGGTGTAAATAAATAAGTACATATACTCAAGCACACTACTACTATTAAAATACTACTATTTTTTGGAATGTTTCAGATTTTCAGAATTTTTTTGAAAATATAATACTTTGACTGCACCAAAATGATTAGATTGTTTTTTGAAAATTTATTTCAGCCTTTTAATAAAAAATAGCTGATCTACAAGCTTGCAGTGTGTCGCTATGCAATGCATTGTGAGGATTCTTAAAGTTGTGAGCACTTCATGTCTACTTTTGGATACCTGTGTACTTAAATATGGCATTTATTTGTAACAGAGTTACAAATGAAGGTCATGTCAATAAATATATTTAAATAAATGTCAAAATGTCAATATTTCAGCATTGACAATTTGACTTGAGTAAAAACAATCTTTTCTGCTTTTTCCCTGCAGTAACTATTTCTCTCTCTCACACTTCCTCCTCCATTGTGGAGGAAACTGGGGCTGACCCAGTGAGAGGCAAACTAAAGTGCACAGCCTAGCTGGAGGTGTGGTTGACGTTTGTTGTTTTTGGTTTGTTACTTTGGTGTGTTTGTTTTGAGATTAAATTATGTTGAGCCCCTTGAGACTTCTTCCTAACTTCTCTGCACAAATTAGTAACTTGTGTACTCTCACAAACACTATAACTATTACCAGCTTTGCGCCATGTCCTACTTGAATGTTCAGTGACGAGAGAGAGAGAGCGAGAGAGAGAGAGAGAGAGAGAGAGAGAGAGAGAGAGAGAGAGAGAGAGAGAGAGAGAGAGAGCACATAGGGTCATTGCAAATATATATGCTATGGAACATGCAGTCAAAAAATCTACAGCTCCCATATATTTAGCCCGTTCATGTCAAGTGAGACATTACAGGTCTAGCATGACATTGGGATTCCAAACAGGATTTTTGGGTTGTTTGTACCTTGCATATAGTGGCCTACGTGCGTAGCGCATGCACACATGCAGGGCCGGTTATTAGGCAATATAAGCAGTCGCTTAGGGCCACAACCAGTAAGGGGGTCACATCACAGGGAAGAGATTTATTTTAATTTTTATCCCTTTACCATACACAAGCTACACTGGTGGCCTGGGAGCATATGGCCCCCACCTTCACTTTACCCCTTTAATTTATCACTTTAATTTTTTTTTTTACCTGAAAACCGATTATACAAAATGTCTTCTAAACCAAGACAGTGGGGACAAAGTCAGAAGCAAAACATTTGAAAAAAACTTCTACTGTAACAGAGACTTGTCTCAAAGACTTGAGACACACTTTCCCAATCTTTCAAAAATATCAGACATTTCAAGTTAAAGCTAATGCTAGCTATTGCACAAAACACCAAAAGACTAAAATTGTTTTTTGCAGCCGTCGTGGCAGTGCATGTGCGGCCACATAAAAAATAATCTCGCATAGGACCACCTAACCCCTAGAACCGGCACTGCACACATGCCCACTAAGGTCGACAGAAGGCTTTCATGCAGGTAACCTGTTTCTCGAGAGCTTTAGCAGCTCTGCAGGGCGCAGCCCATTTGGCGGGTTAGGGAAACACCACCGATTCCTTAGAGCACAGACTTTATGTAATTGGCTTCAGGAAATAAGTAACTAGGAAGGAGCAAGTAATAAGACAATATTGTGTTCAAATGAGATAAAATTTCATTCAAACAAGATACTTTACTTTTCTTACTATAGCAACTGAGGGGCTCCCACTATAGTGACATATACCTGTATACCTGGGTCTTGTGCTAAAAGGTTTTTTTTTTGGGGGGGGGGGGGTTACTTTGAAGAACTTATTGCATACCAATCGAGCAAAAAAGTACAATAACTTGACCCCATGGTTATTATAGACATGTGAATCACAGTCAGTAAAGTGCAGGATTTTGTCTTGATGACATTGGTGGTGAAACATCAACGCTTGGGTGATGACAGTACTCATCAAGCACATGTACTACAAGTACATGTATGCAAACATACAATAAGGCTGTGGCACAAGGAATTTAGGACCTAGTTTCTGTCAAACGACAAAGGATCTTCTGATTATGACCGAGATGACACGTTGACACTTTTATAAAAATGTATATTGTGTGCTCTGCTATGAAAAACATATACACACATATAGGCTGACAATATCTAATTGGTTGACACTATCTAACCAACTTTGACGGTTTAGCTATGCGCCATAGTCTCCTATGAAGTGGAACTGCTTCTGTATTCACCTTTTAGTGCCTGTTCGGTTGCTCACACAGTATTTACACTCAAACATGTTTCCATATCAAATAATTTTAAAACGGTTCAACATGGTATAATGACAGACAGGCACCTAGAGGGCCACGCAAGGCAACTTTCCACCCCCTTCAAGAGAGATAGAGGGAGAGAAAAAAAAAGACGCGCACACACACCAGGTAATTTGACAGCTGAGAAAACACATCACTGTGCTCCAGGCTTTCAGTGGAAGCTGGAAGAGCGCCTGTGTCTTTCCTGCTTAGGAATCAGGAGGATTTAGACAGCGGTGAAAACCTCTCATTCTATGACACACAAAAAAGGTCTTGTTGGACTGAACCCAGTGGCAAACAGTTGCAACAGTCTTTAAGGGCACAGTAGCAATTATAAACAAATTAAAAAGGGATATCCTTGATAATAATAATAGTTTGAGTGATTGGTGTTTGTTTGCCTTTCCACGCCGTTGCTATATCATTAATAGGTCTGTATTTTGATCCATAGTAAAGAAGATACAGCAGGTGGCTTGATTCAGTTTTTTCATCTCCTTGATGCACTAGCACCTCTAATGTGGCTTGAAGTGCGTGCCACGCCAAAACACGCCTACAAGCCCTACACATCCACCGCATAGGTTCCATGCATGTGTAGCTGCACACAACAAAGGCCCAACTTCATGGGAAATACCTTGCCAAAACCACTCTCTCCTCCATCTAGGTCACCTCTGGCCCCCCGACTCCTCCTCTGTCTCCCTTTCAGACATCCCACAGACACAGTAGGAGTAGGAGATGGAGAGAGGGAGGAATGGGGAGACAGATGAATCCTTGGTAATGAAGTAGAACAGAAATGCAGAGCGTAGCGCTTTAGCGCTGTAGCCAATCTTATCGTGTCTTCCTATTGTGCAACACGGTGGCTCCATTCAGGTGCAGGTAAGGGTAAAAATGCTGAGGTGTGTAGCGGCCGCGGCCCTGGCAGGCTGAGACATCTGCGAGGTGTTGACACACAGATCCTAGCAGGGCTTTCGTCTCACAGAGATGCACTGACATTTGCAGTCAGGCGTGGCTATAATTGTGAGCTACGGTTTGGTTAAGAGATACTGTCTATCAGTTAAGGGTGGGGACGATATGCAGTGTGTGTGTGTGTGTGTGTGTGTGTGTGTGTGTGTGTGTGTGTGTGTGTGTGTGTGTGTGTGTGTATTTATATAGGGATTTATATATAGGGATCCACTGAAATGGAAATTCTTGGCCAAGCAATGTTTAAAATAACAATTTTATTGGTAGACTAGATGACCAACATATCAAACAGTCAATGTAAACGGCGGTGTACTTATCAACAAAACATCAGCTACTGCCATTAGTTAATGTCAAATTTATTTGTCTATACCGATACTGAATAAATATCACTTTCTTTTCGTCATAGTTTATGACCAACAGGTTTAGGCTATATATAAAATCATTATTTACAAACCACTAATGGGCTGAAGATGCCTTTTCAAGCTGCCAAGCTGCAAATATTGCAAAAAAAAAGTTATAGTGAGGTTTAACAAAAGTTGTAAAAGGTGCGCGCGCGCACACACACACACACACACACACACACACACACACACACACACACACACACACACACACACACACACACACACACACACACACACACACACACACACACACACACACACACACACACACACACACACACACAGTGATTTAACGGCAGCCCCCCTGGGCAGTGCTTCAGTTATGTAAACTGGTCCAGGTTGGGAGCCAGTCAACCGTCAGGACTTTGCATCTTTACCAGGCTCCCTGCAGCTGCTAATGCAAACAAGAGGCCTGTATGTCTCTCAGGCTCTACACACTGGACAACCAGAGCTGCTGCCCGAGTGGAAGGGTTAACATCTGAAATGCCCTAAAAGCCACATTTTAATGCGATTAAATATACTTCAGGGATTTTGGGCCAAAGTACTGTATGTAACACACACACACACACACACACACACACACATATGCAGATGCACACTCTCACACAAACGCAGACACACACGCACCCACACATGCACACGCACACAATCCCAGATGCGCGTACATGCACGCATAAAATTATGCATTAGACGCAATAAAACACAAGACCGACATGTCTGTATAAAATTGGTCAGACATTATGCATTTGTTGCACACTTTGCGTGTCCAACGCAGAATACACATTGAATGTAAAAAGCTTTGAAATATGCCACTAATAGCTCCTCATATGCACACACATGCACGCACAAACCTTGACCAGCACGCCTCTGTGTGATGAGTTTAACCTGCCCCACTCCTGATGTGGCACCCCCCACCTGTCTGTCTGTCTGTCTGTCCGCCCGCCTGCCTGCGTGCAACAATCAAATGGTTAGTCAAGTGTTCAAATTCAAATCGCTCATTTGTTTGTCTTTGTTTGTATAGAGAGCCGTTTCTCTCAGGCACATCCAGTAGTGTGTATGCCTGACACAAATCAAAGTGGCCTTAATTTGCCTCGACTGCTGCTGCTCCTGTTGCAGAGTGACCAACTGCATGTTCCACACGCACGCACACAGACACACACACCAGTCTTGTCAATTTGTGTGTCTCGGGGCTATGCAGGGTAGAGTTAGAGAAACCGAGGCCTCTTGAACTGTCAGCAATGCATGGCTCCAGGGTCCTCACATCACAGCAACACTAAGTACACCTTAGTACCACCAGTGATGCTGAACCAAGGAACACTTTCAAAGAAGAGACTGAGAGCTTCATTTAAAGGAGTATATCAACTGTGGAATGAAATGCTTATTGTGCAATTCTTTCATCATTGCTTCAAAGACGCTAAAACCTTTTCAATGAATTTGGACCTAGATGCCATTCCTTTAAAATACCTGGCTGACACAACATTCTATTATTATTATTATCTCAGTGTATTAATTTTCTACGTAACATGGATTGTATGTTTACGTGTATCTATTGTATTATGGAGTGGATATTCACATAGTGTATTAAAAGTGACAACACCCAGTTGGTTTAAACCTTAAAGATTTCAAGCCGATACCCATGCTACTTGAGACAGCCTGGAGGGGTGAAATATTGTTGTGTTGCATAGGTTTTGTTTTATATAGGTTGAAATAAAGAGGACGGATTCTTTAGATTTTATAGACTCACTTTGTGAATCCATTGTATTTGTGGTCTGGCTAAATCCTGCAAAGCAAATAAAAATGGAAACTTTAAAATGATTTTTATAATTGCACTCAGATTAAAAGTTATATTGTTTAAATATACCATAGATTGGCCAAAATTACATTTACATTCACACACACCACTTTACATGCAGGCTTGCACGCACACTCATGTTTTTTTAACCAAAAAGAAGAAAGACAGCTATTATTTTTCAGTCAGACTATTAAATGATAAAACATCATTTGAATGACAGCAACATTAGGGTTCAGCGATTTAAGAAAAGTACTAAAGTGACTCCGCATTTAATTTCAGAGCTTGAGCACATTAAAGATAATTTTCACAGAGCTAAACATTCTGGTATTATCCAAGAACTTGATTCACCCTTTAGAAACGGCACTAGCTTTCTTTAATCATTTCTCCATTTGATCCACGCTGGATCCTAGTTGATCACAGCTCTCGTCATGCCGCACAACATGTTGACAAAAGAATCCCATTTCATCAAATTCAAATCCAGCAGCATAAACACAGCGACGGGGAGATCACAAGCAAATATTAGCCCTATCAATGCTACTGTACAAAGGCAAAGCGATGATGCGTGAGCTTGAAGTTTCAGCGCTGGCAATGACAACTGCACATCTGAGCAATTAGTCAACCTTATTGTTCTCAAGCACAAAGCATGGCAAGTTGTCTTACGCAGGGTGGGGATCCCGTAAAACCTTTGTGGCTATAACTCATCTGTCATCATCAGCAAGAGTCAACAGACATCATAATTAACCACCCAAATTATTGTGGGCAAATTTAATTTGAAAGCAATTATTAAATGCGTTATTGAAGTTAACTTTTATTTGTGTTTACTTTGCATAATAAAAGGTGGATTTACCCGGAAGGCAAACAAAGTAGATCCTTAAAATCTAAAGAATAAATACGTATTTGTCACTAGTGATGACACCAAAAAAATAATGTTAAGAATTAATCAGCAGCAAAGTCAAGTTTGCAAATTGACTAAGCAAGAAAAAAACAAGCCTGGAAACATCCTTGGATCCGATGTCTGTGGTATTTGCATGTTCCAATCCCTTCCCGCAGGAGACTATGGATGTCCAGACAGAGGTGTCAGCAGGTTTGCATTCAGAAGAAACACACATCCAAACAGTCTACTGTGTAAACCTGGACACAATGACAGCCAGAGAGAGACAACCGAAAAACACACAAACAGAGCAATACTTATTAACTGGCAAATAAACTACAACCTACATAGATTAGCAAAACAACTTACATAGATTAGCAGACTCCCTGCATGGAAGCCTGTTCCAGTCAAGACTCTAAACAATTTATAGTAATCATAACTTTGTCTCAATAATTTTACAGATAAAAATGATTTCACTCCATCTGAGTGAAGGCAATGAAGGCAACTTTAGACTTGTATTAGAAGACAAAGTTTTGATTTACATTTTCATTATCATCACCAAGCTATACAACATCAATTCTGACCTAAATAATAGGATCTTGTCATGTGATTCCCTCACACACGGCATCTCACAGGTTTGAGAACTTCCAAGTGGCTCCACCTCAGTGTGACACCTCATGGTACAGGAACCACAATCCATGCACCTCTCCCCACAGCAGTAAACCTTTCATCAAGTTACTTTCTGATGACAACCCCCCCCCCCCCCCCCCCTGCTTCTTTTTCCTCTCCCGGGTTTCCCTCACCACTCTGTGCTTTCTGCCCTCACACTGGGCCCCACTGTGCTGCGTTTTAGCCGACGTGATGTGTTGAGCGCTGGGAGTCCGCTGCCGCGTTTTCCCCCGGCTCTGTGTTTGCTTAAGAGCTTAAACTAGTTAACCCTGGCCCTCTGGAGCGCAGACTGACTCCCATTTCACCAGTTAGCCGCTGACAGGAGGGCTTCGGCTGAGCCTCCATCTCTGGCGCCCGAGGAATTCAGATCACTTCACAACTCTGTCTCTGACGGTGGGCAGCAATTTAGAATACCTAAGAATGTGTTTTAACTTAAGTCTACATTATATAAGTCTAATAGGTCTATATCGGGGACACAAGGTTAGAACAACCTCTCTGCCACTATGTTTTATCCCCACTCTGCTCCTGGTGATCAAGTGAATTTACAGGAAACAATTCTTGGGTGACCCATATCTTCTAGTTTGCTATTCCTGTCTCTCTGGTTGTATCCAGGGATTGATGTTGATGGCCCATATTTTGCATGGTGCAAGCACAGGGACAAGCCCTCCTCTGGACAACATTTACATAGCTTAACACAGCTGGCTCCTCCAACCACTGGCGCAAAACAAACAAGGAAGTGAGGTAGAAAAACAATCCACAGGTTACAATACCACTAAGGAGGCCTTTTAGTGTTAAACGTCAAAACAACCGGCCCCATTTTGGACATTTTAAAATAAACTTGAGGTCGACTTTATAAGCAGATTTGAATAGTACAGTGAGACGAAAAGAGGTTTGTTTTGACTGTTCTGGTCAATGAAAACGATAAGTGTCTGAATAGAATAAACCAGATAGGCAAATAGGCATGGTACACGTGGTGTACCATATTGGTTAATGTAATGGCATTATTTTTAGCCCATTTATTGTTTTTTCATTTCAAAGAGAGAGACCAGCTATTATTTTATTTTTTATTTTTTTTCTCCACTTGAAATCTACAGACCAAAACATGTTAAGACACTTGAAATAGAAAATATCCATCAGAAATAGCTTGTGCACTTTGTAGAACATGGAACAATAGACCCTTATAAGCGCTGCTGCGTTGGTATGTCAAGAGCATGTGATATGTTATGGGGAGGTGTGGCCCTCAGGTGTGCTCTGCATAGCTATTACAGTCTTCAGGTAACTCTCCATGAGTCATTATCACACACATACACCTCGGAGAATACACACAGCGTATGTGTTCTGACCTGAGCTCCTCAACTTTACTGGAATAAATAACTAAGCATTAGATAGCTTGGAAATTACTTGGAAAGTACGACTGCTGAATTTACAGAGGGACTGCTTGTTTTGGACTGAAAGACAGTGAGTTGATCATTTAAAAAACAGTATTGTAATCTGTCGTTCTGTCTGAAGAATGATTTTTTGCTGGACAGATCTCTTTTATTTTGTTTATTTCCGTCCACTCTATAGTCTGTTTTAAAGGGCATTGTATCCTGCAGCCACTTAGTGACTTTTGTGTGATTGTCTGTTTTTGGTGGGACATTCGAAACCACTCCATGACGATGCCAGTGGTCAAACTGGAGAAAGACTCTCCGTCCGAGATCTCCCTGCCTGCCTCGGACCCTCCTCAACCTCCGCAGAGCGATGAGCAGCCGCGCTCGGGTCGACGGAGAAAGAGACCCCTCCAGCGAGGTAAACCCCCCTACAGCTACATCGCTCTCATCTCCATGTCCATCGCCAACTCCCCCGACCGCAAGCTGACCCTGGGAGGCATCTACAAGTTCATCACCGAGCGCTTCCCCTTCTACAGGGACAACTCCAAGAAGTGGCAGAACTCCATACGCCACAACCTCACCCTCAACGACTGCTTCATCAAGATCCCCAGAGAGCCGGGGCGGCCGGGAAAGGGCAACTACTGGGCCCTCGACCCCAACGCCGAGGACATGTTCGAGAGTGGCAGTTTTCTGAGGCGCAGGAAAAGGTTCAAGCGCTGCGACTTCACCACCTACGCCTCGTACGTCCATGAATCTCCCGTGTTCTCCCCCGTGCAGATCGCTGCCGCCCGCTCGGCGGCCTACGCCAACTCTGTGTACCCCAATGTCACGGTCAGCTCTACCTACACTCAACAGCTGCCGGCCTCGGCCTACTACCACCCATCCCCATCGCCTCCGGGCTTTGGTCCCGGACAGCCCCACATGTTTAGCATCAACACCCTCATAGGGCACTCGGCTCCATCCAACGTTCTAGGGACCGGAGGTGGTCAGGGAGTTGAGCCCATGGCACAGCCTGGCCGGAACTTCAGTCCAGAGGGAGGTCCACCTGTGTCTAGCCCGTGTAGCCTCGGAGGAGCTCCAGGGTTCCAAGGACAGGCTTGCGGAGGCGCAATGCTTTCCCGCTCCTCTGGCCCCCACGTCGGGTTTGCCTACTCCGGGTCAAACGGACACCCGCACCACCATCACCCACACCACCACGCAAGCCAGGGCTCCTACGGACAGCCAAGCCACGGCCAGGGGTACGGAATGGCCGGACGTCTCCATTCCTCACCCCCGGGTTCCACAGAGACGGCAGAACATTACGGCCGGGTTTCCCCAGCGCAGCTCGCTTCTTTCTCTCAATACAATGGAACCACAGGTCACATCAGTCACAACACAGGCAGTTACTTGCGGCACCCCTCATACTCAGGGAATATGGAAAGGTTTGTGTCGGCTATTTAAGCTAATCTAACCCCTGAGTGTGAAGGGGGGGGGGTGTACAGGGTATAATTTTGTTTTGGGTACAATTTCTTGCAATGTTGCTGAGATGTCAGAGACTACAGCGAATGGACCTGTCAGTCTTGGACATCACTGTTGCAGTGATGTCTCTTCTTTTGTCTTTGTTCTTTACATGATTAGGTTAAAAAAGAGAGTTCTCCAGCAGTAATGGTAACTTAATCTGCATCAATAATAAACGGTAATAGACTGCAAGATAAAGATACAAACATATTAGTAAATATCTATACTAAATGTACATTCACCTTGTATAGTGTATATATAAAAGGTTTCAGTGTGTTTTATTGCCAGGGGCACTTCCAATACGGCCGTAGCAACATTGCAGAAAGTGAAACAATAGACACGTGGTGATATTACAAGGCATGAGGTTCACACAATGTCCTCTTTACTTATAGAGTTCAAATGGCGCAGAATTTAGCTGTTAGTATAAATTATGTTTTATGTCTATAGGCAATTTGACAAATGATTTCTGTTATTACTGTATTGCATGTTTTTCTGGGTTTTTTTTTCTGGCAAATGGTAAAATGCACGCTTCAAACATTAGCATATATTAGGCTGTCTTCTTTGTAAATACATGCAGAATTATGGAATGAATTTGTCATGCAAGCTATATACATTTTAATTTATTGATTGAAGCATTGATGCTATTAGACATTCATGTGGCTGTGCTAAAATAAAATAAAAACTCTTTTTATTTGTATAAAACTATTGTCTTTCGATTTGAAATATCAGTTGAAGTTACAAATATAAATAATTTCATATAATAGCACACATGCACACATGGATGTTTTTTGTTTGTTTTTGTAAATACCTTAGGTTTACAAAAATCAGATTTTACTCCAAGACAATTTTTCAAAAAAAAAAAAAAAAAAAAAAAAAAAAAAAAAAAAAAGAGAAAAAAGAGTTTTTGTATCATCTTCTCTGAGACAACTCCCCCCGTCACAATTCCTTTCCCTTTTGTGTCATTCTTCCCATTTTCTACTCGTCTGTTTCAGCTCAGCTGGTTCTGAAGTGCTGTCTGGAGCCACCCTGAGCGGCCTTCAGTTATCATGTCCAGACATCGACACAGACACTTAACAAGCTGCAACTCCTCTAGTCTAGCTCACACACATTGTCACCCCAAGTAGGGCAGACAAATGGTAAAAACATCCGTAACCCCCTCTCAATGAATTCCAAGCTGAGGGGAGCAAAAATAATTGAATGAAATTAATTAAATCTGGCCGCTCAATGTTAATTAGATGAATCCAATTTAAGTCTATCACTGTTAAGTCTCATCGCCTTGGAACCCGATAGTTAAACTAGTGAAGCGTGGTAATGTGTGAGGATTTTAACCAAACACAATATAAGCTCCCACGCTGAGAGATAAGATTACATAGGAGACAGGATGAGACACAGGAGGACATAATGGCTTTATCACTGTGAGTGCATTTGTTACAAGGAAAAGGAGCTTTAATTGATGAGGTAAAATACACAAAATAGCCGTAGTTATAAGTGAAGGTGCCACATATGAACCTCTAATTGTCAAGTCAATGACAAGACCTAAAGCTGAGATATTATCCAAATCTGTGGTATATTGTGAATTAATTTCTTTGTGTGAACAGTTAGATTTGCCAGTTGAGTGATGTAATCTAATATTATTCCATACAGTCAGGTCAGTAAAATGTAATCAGTCAAGTACTCATGATTTGGCTTTTATGGTCATATGGTTATAATATTGTCTTTGAATAGCTTTGAATGGAAATTATGAGCACATTATAATAGTGTAGACAGATACAGGCAGACAAATTTAGCAAAGGTATCATAAAACTTAAAGGGGTATTTCACTTTCAAAAAATACTTTTGGTCATTTCATGGTCTACTCAGTCTCATGTGAACACCCCCAACAGTTACTCCATTCAGTATTTAGATATTTGATGTTCTTAAAACCCCATTTTATTCATGACAGATTATTCGAAAACAACCCATCTTTTTTTCTGGTGACTGATATTGTCCTCCTAATGTGTGAGAGGGCTATCAAATTTCATTTACAGTTTTCATTTATTTTCAAAATATTGTTTTGGAAAATGTAGCAGCCTCCATATTTGGGTATTCCAACCCAAATGAATAAAACAATATTTTAAAAATAAATGAAAACTGTAAATGAATTTCCACAGCCTTCTCACATATTAGGAGAACAATATCAGTCACCAGAAAAAAGATTGGCTGTTTCAAATAATCTGTCATGGTATGGCAAGGAGGCCCATACGTTAAAATGAACATCAAATATACTGAATGGAGTAACTTATAAACTGTCGGGGGTGTTCACATGAGACTCAGTAGACCATAAAATGACCAAAAGTTTTTTTTGAAAGTGGAATACCCCTTTAAATGTACAACAAGTGCACCTTGCTAGGTAGTTGGTACATTGCATAACACGAAAAGAGACAAATATTTAAGCTTAACTCAAAGTTATTCTGTTATTGATACAACATACTATGTATAACGTCTATGTGCAACAGCATTTCCTGCAATTGTAGCCCTTATGGAGCTAATCTATCTAGGCTAATCTAGGCTATCAAATATGGCACTGACCTAAATACTGTATTTTGTACAAAGTGAAATACTACATACGTAAATTAAGTCAAAACTACATAAAAATTCATGTCATAAAATAAAAATATAGAAATGAGAAACTGTCTAAGAGTAACTTCAAGTTGTGTTTTAAGCAGGAATGATCCCAAAGGACATACGGCTGAGATAGTTAGAGCCGATGGAGGCAAACATTTTGTAGACGCACTAATGCACAGGTATTTCAACCAGCACGTCACAAGCAAGAGATAAAGTATATGTCTTTCTATAAGAGAAAAAGAACACGCATTGTGTAGCACTGAAGCAGAAATGAAGAGGACAAGCTTGACAAACAGGGAAAATGAGCAATGTTTTATGGTATCACGAGTCCTGAAAGTGTGCCTTCTAATGATTGAGTGATTTGGAACAAACCCAGAGCTGGGTTGATTAATCCCACAACTGACTGCTTCATATGCCTTCTGATGACCTTGTCTGTTTGTTCATTATTATTACTATTATTTGTTTTTTGTTTTGTTTTGTTTTGTTCTTTGTTTTTTTAGTACAAGGGCGTATTTCCTTTGTCCATATTTTGGTTATGCCATATTATCCCCTCACCAAATAAGAACATCATAATGAATTATGAGTTTCTAATGTACAAAAAAAAGTTCCCCCATTCTGTGCTTCCTAGAAATGGAGGTTTGAAGAAAATCATTAACATGGTGATGACATCATCAAGATGTATTTTCACCATGTTAATGGATTTCTTCAAACCTCCATTTCTTCCTTTTTCTGAGAAAACATGTTGAAAATGGGTGGAATTCCCCTTTAAGTGATTCATATATATATATATATATATATATATATATATATATATATATATATATATATATATATATATATACATATATATACACACATATATATACACACATACAGTATCAGTGCGATACTGTGTTCTCAGTGATCTTAGAGATCGTGCAGTCTCCCTCCTGTCAGTTAATACACATCTGGGAACATGACCTTAAAACCCAGAGATTCGTTGATTACTTTTCAACTGGATGTCTATAAAAATGGTTACAAAAAGATACAGCATATAAAAGATTGAAAGACTGACTAGTAGGTTGATACACACATACTCAAATTGAATAAAGTACATTTGAGAATTCCTTTGTTTATTGCAGGAATCAACTTGAAAACTCTATTTTAATGTTAAAATGAAAGATGTAATGTATACACATTAAGAAGTATTTATCCAGTGTGAACCAACGAGCTACGTTATAGCAGAAGTTTAAACGTTTGTGATGAGTAACTTGTATCATATCGAGGGGACACTAAAATTTCAGAATTATTTGATAATTACCTATTATACACACACACATTCAATGTATATATTTTTACTCTCGGGTTTAGAGTAGTCAATTCTCTATTTTACCTATTTTTTGGCAGTTATTTTCCCCCATACACTTCTGTCTTGTCACTGCTGGCCCCAACACGGCCCAGTTTGTGTTTGTATAGATACCCGACAAAGCCGGATGCACGATGGCGGATTTGAACCCACAACCTCCATGGTGGTGGGCAGGGACATTAGAACTGCACCACCTTGAGCTCTAAGATTATCTATGAAAATATAATTACTGAATCAACTTACATAGTCAATGTGTTAACTATTTCTGCAAACAATGCACTGTTTGACTAAAATAATCAAATCGCTTTCTTGTGGTTCTAATACTCATGATAATGTTTTAATTGCTGACCAATAGTTTTAACAAGGGCAATTTTCTGGTTGTGGATCTGGGAGTGTCTCATAAGAAGTGATGACTGACACCTTGTTTGTTGTGACGGTTTGTCTATAATTAATTTTACAGTATATAATTCATGTGACAATATATGGAGTGTATCTTTTGACTTTACTGTAATTTAACATTCATTTCAAAGATTTCATTGAGATTTCTGCAATACATTTATTTTATTTTAAAGAGCCATGTAATAATGGAGGCTTGGCTCATCCAATCATATTTTGGCATTTGCTTTTCCTCACACAACACTACATATTTAACAATCAAATCCATTTCTGTATAACTTTTTTAGATTAAATTATATAGCGCTAAGTAAGATGTTGCACAGTGCAAGGGTTTGAGGTTTTACCACAAATGCTGCTAGATGTTTGGTGATTATGGCCAACTGAGGAAAATCTAAATCTAGACGCTGGTGAACAAGCAATAGCAGCAGAAAAAAGTGGAAGGATGACGAAGCAAAAAAAAAAAAAAAAAACTAATTTGTTATGTTGATGGCCTATATAGCCTGATATGAGTGTCAAGCAATGTGTGATGTAAAATGTGTTTAAGGAGCTGTCAGAGATTCTATCTTGAGGGAGGTGATGGAAGAGGAATACTTTTACGATTATTTAATTGCAAGCCTTAAGTGTTCTGATTATTTCTTTCTCCAGGAGGCCTTAGATTAATGTGCCGGCTTTTCTACCATTAAGGTGCAACTGGTAGCTATATCAGCCTGTCATGTAGGTTTTAAGGACATAACAGTGAGTCAACATCACCCCCTTGTGTCATTTTATGAGAGTGAAATTGCCGTCTTGCTCGATCATGGGATTTATCCTGAGTTGCCTACTGGAGGCACTTTAACCTCCTGGAGATTACTGTATATGTTCGGCTTTGAATGAGCATTACACATCTACTGTATATGGAGGTCTGATTCATATTGACAAACTGTCAGAAAGCGACGTCTCTCACACTCCATCCTGGATTGTTCCAATGACGGTCCAGTGTAGTCTACACCAGCGAGGGGGCAGAAGTCTCTTGCAGGTGTGCGGGTACATTCCAGAGGAATGGAAACATATTGCACCAGTTTAAGAGGGATTTACAATATTGCGTGTGCTGCAGCAAGTTAACTTTTGCAAGAATGTATGTCACTGCACATCACTGGCACACACAATCCCAGCTTTTGCTTAGATCAGTTTTTTTAACAGGAGTAAATATAAATCCCAATAGTGAGACAATAGAGAAAACTTTAGAATACTTGCATAACCTCCGTATTCATACGAGTGGCGTCTCATAAAACACCCTCCTTCCCTGATGCAAGGAAGCATATTTTGAAATACGATATATCCCTCATCAAGCCCTACATTATAAACGAGGTGTGCGGGGGTCAATTTCATAAAAGGGAGTTCCACCCATTTTCAACATTTTACCATGTCATTAATTTACCTTAGAGATGTTGGGTGGATGTGATAAAAATGTCTTCCGATTCTGTGGGAGGGAGAACTGGAGGTCTGAAGAAAATCATTAAGATGGTGAAAGACAACTTGATGAGATCATCAAGTTGTTTCACCATGTTAATGTTTTGTTGGATCATTTCTAGGAAACACAAAATGGTGGAAAATGTATTATTTCCACAAAACATCTCAAAGGTATGTTAATGCAATTCCCCTTACTTCAGGCAAATTCACTCTAAAAACATGTTCAGGTTTCTAACAGAGTTGAGCAAAGCATAACAATGGCAAAAGGTGTAATTTATTTAATTCTTAAATACACACAAACAGGACCAATAATTTTTGATGCTCAAATTCAGTACAAATACAATAGCCATTACAGTACAAACTTTAGACATTTAGAAAAAGGTCAGAGTCTGCCTGGTTTCTCACAGTAAGCGCAACAACTTGGGTTAAAAAAAAATCCAGACTCTCTACACTTCCTAAAACAATCATAAAAGGTCATCAACAAACATATTTCACAAGCTGTTTCAGAGGCTCACAACTGTCGACTACTTCTGGCACCGACAGCAAGGTCTGTAGAGGAAAAGAAAAAATAGCATTGCAGTGGTTTCACTGATGTGGCAACACCTTGCGAACTTCATTCACTGATACTTTTACATGATGAAGTGACTTTGTTAATAACTAAATAATAGATATTACTGAAAGCAAATAACTGTGTTGGGCAGTAACCAATTAAATATTACTGTAATAGTATTACCTTTACCAGCAAAAATAGAACAGTTTTACAAGCTATCAACAGATCACAGAGATGCACTGTAGTTTGTACATCCTAATGCACCGCAGCATTCTGCACACAGGACACATACACGTTACAAGTTAAAGGTAGGGGAAGTGATTTCACTTTTGTCAGATATCACCCAAAAAATATTTTTTTTCTGTTAAAATGCTCTATTATAAGGTGTGGAAACCACATATGGAGTTTCCCCCTCCCCCACGTTAGCAGAGGAGCTAATAAAAGTTCCCCAGGTCACCACAATTCTCCTCCAATCAGGAGCGAGCAGCAGGTTCACATAGTGTAGCTACTGTTGGGGGCCCCTAGTGCACCAGGCTGGTACTACACCATGAATTTCAAATCACTTCCCCTACCTTTAATGCAGTTGTCGCAATTTGTCACTAAACAGATCGTGTTGTACATTTTATGTACACGGGTTGGGGGGCTCAGGGAAGTAATATTGTAATATGTTATTATTTGATTCTAGTAATAAGCAATGTAATATTATTACCTTTTCTAAGGGGTCATAAGTAAAGATATTACTCTAAGTAATATTGCCCACTGGTTATTAATTATTAACCCATTTAGGCCTGACCTAAGGTTTCTGAAAAACTTCAAATATTTATATATCACATAAAAAGTTAATTCTGGAATACTGTACATACTGTACAGAATCTAAATATGGATTCCCGGCCTGAAATGACAACACTAGTTGTCATGGCCAGGTTTGAAACCTGTAAAATCCCATTCCTTTCCTCCACAGTGGAGTATCAGATATAATGTTTTATAACAGTTCAATGTAGACTTAATCACTAGGATCATGGTGTCACGATAAATCTCACCTTTCTGACTTTGTCGAGCATGGTGTCCAACAGTTGGAGCTCCTTCATCAACCTCTGATCATTAGCTTGGTGGATGATTTGCTGTAGAAACCAGTAAGGGAACGTTACTGAAGATAACACTCTCCATGCAAGAAGAGGAAGTGGGTGGTAGGACCGGGTGAATTTTTAAGTATACCTTGTTCATTTCAAATATCAGCATGTGTCAGCATACACCTATGAAATGCCTTTAAAAGCAACAAAGCATCACTGTGCGATTAAGTTTCTACACGACTCTTGAAACAAACTGGGTTCCTATTATGTTGTACCTAGTGTCACTGTCAATACGACGTATACTGTTGTCAGCCCACCACGCCTTCTGATACGTCACACCATCATTCATATGCATGTATGGCTATCCAAAGACTGGAACATCTGCATAAATGGCTGTCATCAAACCCTATACACTCAAGACACTGCCCTCTCTTTTATCTCCATATATGGAGCTCACCTGTTCTGACATTCAAAATGTTGATCATGTATGGCCAGTACTTATCTGACCCCCAATGCCACAGCGCTAGCCCAGCACTCTGTCATCACCTAGGCGGATGCGTGCACACCCCAGGTTGCCTTATTGTTATAGATTTCAATTGTATAATAATAAACTTACATGTCTTTGGGCTCTGTCCAGGAGTTTGGCTCTTGATTTCTCTACCTCCTGCAGACTCGTCTTCAGTCTCTCCACCTGAGGACCAAGTGAAGGTAGTGCATATTAGACACAGTGAGCATAGAGACTGAAGTTCCTTAGCGTGGTGTAATTGTGGTTACTGGGAATGATCTGTGATGATGATTCCAATAATAATGCAATGGTCATCTAAACTAGTGATTAACAAAAAACAATGTTGTCTTTAGTTTTTTTGTGTGTACATTTCCTACACCTCTTTATCTGTTCTAAAAACTGTTCTATATGACCGATATTCCGAAAGAAATTGCCAATTTAAAAAATAAAATAAACCCAATTCTCTATAGTTTATGCACCAATTGTTATTTTTCCGCATGACAGTTTACTTTTAAATTTAATTGTTTATTCATGATGTATTTTCCTGGTCTCAGGGAGAATTTCTCTTTTGGGTCTTGAGCTGAAAACGTTTGGAGACCCCTAGTCTAAACAAAAATACGCAAGTCAGGTGGTTCAGGAAGAGAAGGAAATTGATATTGCTATTGTAGAATATCTACAAACTTAGTTGAATCAAGTGTACCTCTTGCAGTAGGCCAATCTTCTCGTCCATGAAGTGTGCCGGGTTTACCGATAGGCTACTAGCTTTTTTTAGCTCCTCCCTCAATGCACAAGACTCCACCTGGGACTGCTGGAGAGACTGGCGAAGCTCCGTCACCTCCTTGCGCAACTCCTGCATGAAACAAAGAAAATATGGCTATTTTCACAAAACATGGGCCAAGTGAAATTCCATCCCGTTACCCGGTGAATTTCTCCCAATGGATTACAACAAACATTACTTTGACATCAATAATGTGTGCTCAAAGTAAAACACAATGTAAAGACATTGGAATAGATTAGAGATAGATACCCAGTCACTTACAGTATTCTCAGTTTTGAATTGATTGAGAAACTCCCTGGTTTCATTTATTTCCGTGCACAGTTTTGTGATCATCTTCTCATCCTGTGTCAAAAGGGGACATAAATAATAAATGTCTTGCATTTAAATCCTTAACTAGATTCACAATAAGGAGTCCCAAAACAATGCAATGAGAAATTAACTGCACAAATCACCCTAGATTCTAGAGTGATTACAGTCAGGAATCCCAGACACTTAGCAGTAATTGCCATTGACTTGCCAAAACCTTTTCAGAATACTTAACCCAATGTCCAGGCCTATATAACAATCAATCGAGTGGAATTCCCCTTTAACTACCAAGAAGAAGAACTAAGGACAGAGCTGCTACCACATATTGTATGAATAGATAATTGAGGTCTACCTTTGCTTTGTGCTGGAGAGCCACGCTGCCTTTCTCCAGCTGACTCTGCAGCCGCCTCAGCTGTTCCTCCAGCTCCTCTACCTCAGCCTGGTGTCTGCTGCTCTGGGTGTTCAGCTCCCCCTGCAGGCCACAGCTGGAACAACAACCACAATCTCAGCAAGACATACATCCATTCCATACTATAATCCATATCCATATTATAATTAAGGAAATGTCTGTCTGAATGAATGAATGTCTGAAACCGCGATAACTCCACTGACTGCACCAATCAATCTAATTTTTCACAGTATAATATTAGGGAGAGACTGACAAAGCCTTTATTTCAAATTAACCAATTGTTGATGAATCATTAAATTAATAGTGCATTAAATTTTCCCCATCGACTTAACATGGGGAAACTCCAACCGCCCCCTGACGTCACACAGATCACAGGCCACCGACAGCACAATTTTTTCGCATTTCCCTCCCTGGGTGCATCGCATTGTGTCACTCTGCGCTGTGGTTACAGCACTGCGCTCTGTCCAGTACAGCTTTTTCTGCAAACTCACGCGACCGCTGTTTTCACATAATATGATGCTGACTTCCACAGCGTGTGTGTCAACATATTGAATAAAAGTGCACAGGGATTTCCTCCACGTTATTAGCTGCAGCTTGACACGCGCACATGATCTCTTTACCGCATTCACTTTAGGTCCTAGTTAGTAAAAAAAAAAAAAAAAAAGTGGGTGTCTGGCTTTAAACTTCTTTTCAAGTTGCTGTAAAATTAATACTATTGATGTTTCTAATGTTCACATTCACCATTAGTAATATTACCATAGTCATTAGTTACAATCAACGTTAATATAAAAACATGTAAGCTAACTGAAATTACTGCGCACAGAAGTGGGCCATGGCCTACTTGTGCGTGAGCGGAGGAGGATAATACTCATGACATTAACCATAAAGGTCTCTTACTCACGTCATCACCTAAACCAGCCAATCAGAGTACCCCTAGGGACCACCGACCACTGCGCACCGATTAAGGATGGGAATCCATATTTGGATCCTGTACAGTATGTACAGTATTCAAATATTCAATTTGTTTTTATGCTGATATATAAATATTTAAAGTTTTTCAAAAACCTTAGGTCAGGCCTAAATGGGTTAACTTGCGCCTGCTCACACTATTGAGCTCAGACAGTCCTCATCCATAGGTGTATTGGCAAGAAATATCCCATCTCCAGCAGAAATACACAGACAAGCAAAGCAACTTACACATTGTTGTGTAGCTCCAGCAGCTGTGCATCCTTGTGGTGTTTGACCTGCTGGAGGGTGGACACTAGTTCACTGACGGTGTTCTCCATGTCGGCCAACAGCACCACCACGTTGCTCTGCTCCTCCTCCTCCACCTCCTGCTGCTTTACCTCCTCACGGGTCACAGGCACACGGGTGAAGGCACTCGTCTCGCTGAACAGACCTTCACTGACCTCTGGGGAGTCTGAGAGCACCACGAATACAGTGCAAATCAGTTTATTCCCACATTTTCATAGACCCATCCGTTTGTAGCAACTCATGATCCAGACTCATCCGTATTGAATCAGGGGCAACAAGCACAACACACGACAAACAATGCTCCAAAAATTTTAGAAGTCAAGGGCAAATAAATAATTGTAAAGGTCTAGCAGATAATGTTATTGTACATTATATATAGATAGTTATATAGAGGCTTAGTAGCTCAATGCCATGGAGAATGCTCCACAAGTAAAAACCTCAAACGTTTATGATGCTTAAGTACAAATCAAAGGGCCTTTTCTTTTTCCTACAACCCTACTGGTCATTAGTTAACATTGTAGCACTGTTTCTGACCTGGCATATCAGATGTTGCCATGTTTGTGTCTGTGGCCATCTCTGTGGTCAATGCCTTCATAATACTGTCCACAAAGGAAATGGGAGGGTGTCGACGTTCGGCAGTAGCAGATGACTGGGGTCCTTCATCCTTGCAGTGTTCTGGTTTCTGGAAGGTTAAAATCCATAAAATGCATCTGTCTAAACATCCAATCACTAAATCCATTGACAATAGCCACATCTAGAGATGTGTGATGACTTGAGTATGACCAGTGTGTATTTTTGTGTAAAGCTGTCTGCGTTACCTTCTCATGAAGCTCTGCTTGGAGCTCACTGGTGACTCCTCTGAGTGTGTGGTAGAGCAGGGTGACAGTATTGCCAGCCTGGGCCAACTGTCCCACCAGTTCCTGTTGAACAGCAGCAGTTCTGGACCTCTCAGTGTCCAGTTCTGTCTGCAACTCATCCCTGTCAAGCCTGTTGAAAGACAAGCACAAACAATATGTATATATTAATTTCTCACCCAGTGACCCAGTGTGCGGGTCACTTTATTCGGTGCAATGAGACTACTCCCAGCAACGTCGCTCAGCAGCCACTGTCAAAGGTGCCACAGAGGATACTGTAGAAGACAGTGATTGCACTAAGCATGTCTAGTGTAAGAATGTATAATTATTTGATTTGAACAGAGGGAACAGGGAAGATGACAGATGGAGGGCTTATAAGAGATCCTCACCGCTCCCATTATGTATGATGTATTAATATTTAACACCCGTGTTGCCCGACTTTTGTGAATTGTGAAGAAAGTGGTTCTAGTCCATCCAGGTCCCAGCCTAGAGTCCACTGAAGCTTGCAATGGAATTAATCTCACATCAGTTTTTCACTTCACATTTTTGGAGTGATTTTGGAGCCCAATAAAATTTGGCAGCCACAGAGGACTGTTTACTTCTGCCCATCTTTTCTGCACTTCTGAAACGCTTTTGCATTTCCGAATGTGCATCACCTTTGTCGGTCTCAAATGGGAGCTGCGTGGCCAGTTGTGGGCCCACAAATGGCCCACAACAGATAAAACATTTAAATTAAAATAAATAAAACAGACTACGAAGGTGAATAGTTATAGTATATGAAAAGTAAATAAGGAGGCATATTTGCAATATGTTATTTTGTGCTCAAATAAAATACAACAATTCAGACATCACAAAATGTTGAAGGTGGCTTACTGAACATGACTGAGAGCAGCTTTCAGGTCCTCACACTGGATGTTCCTCTCCCTGAGGCCCTGCAGATGGCTCCTGAGGGAAGCCTCCGTCTCTGCAACCTGATCTCTGGTCAGCTGATTCTCCATCTGCATGAACTGATCCAAACACACACAACAGCAGATTATAGCGTAGCATGAAAACAATCACGCTGAAGACATTTAAATCAATTCATTTAAATTGATTCCTCTGCCAGACATATGAGAAATAGAACTCAAATCAAAAGAGCTCAAAGTATTCAAAAGACAAAAATTCCAGAGCAGCCCGTTTGGACTGGGTCTCAGGAATGGTGATGCTAATGGCTGCACTTATTGTTTTCAGTTAATTTAAAATCTGGCAGATGACCGTGTAAAATAGACTCCTACCTCGTACTCCTCCTTCAGCATTCTGAGCTGTGAGTGGACATCTTTGAGCTCTTCAATCTGTAGGCTTTGTGTATGAGAGAAGGCCTGCAGCTGCCTGAGCTGCTCTTCGCTGTGAGCCAGAGACTGACTCAACTCACACACACGCTGCTCTGACTGGGACAAAGATGCTGCTAACCTACAAACACACACAAGGAAATAGCATTTAACAAAACTTTCAAGATGCTGTTTTATTTTTGAACATCCACCTTTCAGGTGGATGTTCTAAGAAATAACCATACAAATCAATTCATTCATTTCAATCAACATGAAAAAGAATTGTGATAATTGTGGAGTTGAAAGATTATACTTTTCTGTTTCACCCACCGATGGGTGGGACTGTAACAGACTGATCTGAACAATTTGGGACGGAGGTACCGTTCTTGCATCCAGGGAGTTTGGGACGGAGGTACCGTTATTGCATCCAGGGAGTTTATGTGCCGTCTATGCACATTTTCATGTTGATTGTGCCGCAATGAAGTAACATTGATGAGATCCTCTCCAATAGTAATGGATATAATCGTCATTACTCACTCATCTGCTCTTCCGTTGGCTTGCTTGACATCCTCCCATGACTTCTGCAACCTGACACAAAATTGATGCTTAGAAAACACAAGTAAACAAACGCATTGCAAAGAAACAGTAATCTGCAACCCTAAGCCAGAGCTAAATGCTGTGCTGTGAGTGACACACCAAGCAAACATCAGGCCACCAATAAGTATCAGCTGTAGAATTCATCACAAGGTAAACAAGTGTCTCATTAGGGACTTTAAGCCATACGTCGGCAATGTCTCTACTACGGCAACAGGAAGCCTGTGTGTCGATAAATGAACCTGCTTGCCATAGCAGCCGTTCCTACAAAGGCAGAACCTACAGTGTCTACGTCTGCATGACATACTCCATAGGCGCGTCACAATGGTAACCCGTCGCCGTTGCGGATAGCGGTTTGCTTATATTAATGATTTTGACAGTCAGCTACGGCGATTAAAACCCCTTTCACGTGACACAAATGTCAATACGAAGTTAGGTTTTGTAGTTAGGAAAGGTGAATTAGGGGTGTAAGGCCAGCGGATTTTCTGTGTTAATTTTACCAAGTCTACTAGGTAGATCAAGTTGCATGATACCTAAATAATTACTTTCTTAAATAGTGAATGGAGTCATCCAAAGCATAACAGTGTCACTCAACAGCATCCACTTGAGTTTCAGAAAAGTCACTGGTGATCTTACTTGGTGACATGTTCATCAAGTCCCTTCTCCAGGAATTCAAAGGACTCCATGTAAGAGGAGACTGTGGCATTGAGATCAGTGACCTTCTTCTCCAACATGGCTCGCTTCTCCTCTCCCTCACTCAGTTTCTCATGCAGCACGCCCATCTCTGAAAGAAAAGTACCGTCTTCAAGTTAGGTGTACATTGTACAATCATCTCAAAATTACTACTGTACTCCTACTTTATTCCAACTTCTATTTCAGCCTTATTCCAACTTCTATTTCAGCCTAATTACCAGTATTTGGCTCAATCTACAATATCCATGTGTGACGGTTCCCTGGTTATAGTATGGTATATTTATAGTATATGATATTATAGGATTTATTGTATCTTATAATATTATAGTAATTGGTAGTTTGACTTATTGGCCTGGTGTAGCATTACATTTTATAGTATACCGGTACTTGGTGTAGGTTTGGTTAAGTTTTGTTTGGTTGATTTGCTTTGCCCTAACTCATCCCCTTTTTCTTTTGCCCAACAGGACTGGGGAGCAGAGCTCAGGCAATCAAGCAATCAGCCAATCGGTCAAGTGTGGGCACCTGACCGATTGTCCACACCCAGCCTCTCTCCTGAGTCCTGTCCCTAGTTCTGTTCTGTTTGCAGTTCTGCCCGTTTTTGTTTAATACATCCAACAAGCATGCACATACTCCACACATGCACTACAGATTCACTTTTTTTTTTTTTGTTTTTTGTTGCACGAAGGTGATCAATTAGCAAATTTTGATTAATTGCTCGTCTGCATTGTGCTCTCGTGAATTAAGTGACACCATAGACCAATTATTTGTTTACAAACATTGGGACTGGATGCATGGGTGACAGTTTTGTGTAATCAATTCCCAACAGATCTCCAAGCATATTGTGTTGGTGAGCGTTGGTGTCAGTTCATTCAATCTCCTCTTATGTGTTGGCTAGAGAGGTGCACCCTAGGAGACGTTTATACTTTGTATTTCGCACAGACAACAGCTGATAAACAAGCTCACATTGCTTCATGGACGTGACTGTTGTGAGCTTAAACGTCTGACCATAATAAAATTGATTCAAATTGTAAGAAAACTAAGGAATCGATAATGGTGGTGTTGAGGTGCCATTTATTCGAGAAAGACTTTGCAGAGCCAGAGAATTAAGCCTCCCCCATTAAGCGCCGCATCGACGGGGCCCTCGGTTATGTCAGGTTCAGGATTAACAAAAGCTAATTTTGTTGCAGGCTACATTACAGTGAGGCTGAACAGGAAAAAAAGTTTAATGAGCGTGACCCTGAGGCATTTTTGCCATGTTTGTGCGAGTGGCCAACGTGTGTAAATGGCCTAAATTTCATCCGAAAAGTGTGTACTGTAAAATTAGGATTTTTTCCCCCCAATGCTTAATTAGTCTTTTTTTATACTGTACCTGAGGTCATGATGGTCACCTGGAGTTTCAGGTCTGCAATCTCCTGAGTGGCTTCTTGAAGATTCAAATTAGCTTGGTCCAGCTCCTCTTGAACCTGTGTAGTTAATCAATGTTTAAGACATTTTTTATGTTGTAGTAGTGGATTCTTGAGAGCAATACAGAGTATCCCACATGATTGAGAAAACATCCTGACCTGTTCTCGTGCCTCTTCAGCTTGGTTTCTCTCGATCAGACTCTGGTCTCTCTCACTCAGGGCAGCTGCTGCCTTCTCATTCAACTTCACAAGCATCGGAATGCTCTTCTGGAGAAGGCCCCTGGCTGCTTGGAGCTAGTATCCAATACAAATGGTATGTTGGTTATATATCATTAAAAAAAAAAAAAAAAAACAACAATAAGAAGAATCAAAATATTGAAATGTAACCCTACCTCTTCAGTGAGAGTGGTGTGATCACTGGTGGTTCTAGTTAAAAGCTCAGAGGCTGAATTGAGGGACTCCACATAAGCCTTGTTAAGTGCAACCTGCATAGATAACACATTTAAGTCATTCAGGGAGAGGCTCACAATTGTTGTGTAAAACATGTAAATACACTGTGTGTGTACTGTGTATGTATAATATGTGGTTAATGAGTCAAATCAATTAGAAATAATATGTAATGAATCAAAACAACAAAAGTAGCAGAAGCAGAATCTTTACCTGCTCTGGGTAAGTCTTGGTTAAAGCAGCCATGAGGTCTTTTTGAGAGCCCAAACTCTCCTCGAGCTCAGAGATCTGCTTTGCACTGTGTTCTCTCAATTGTTCCATCACACTGAAGGCCTGGACAGAAAACCACAGCACACTTTCGGTGTTAATTTTCTTTTGAAAAATTGCATTAGTCTTGTTAGTAGACTGTAAAGTCAAATGGGTTGTGCAGTATTTTGGTACTTGCCGCATCTTTGGCTGTAAAGGCCTCATCCATTTGCTGCCTCATATCCTCTCTCTCCTGCAGTGTGTCACGGACCTTCTGAATCATGCGCATCTGTGACTCCTTCATTTTGGCACACAGGGATCTCAACTGGCCATACTGCGCAATGGCAAAATAAAAGTCATTTAGGCAAGCTAATAGAAGTACTACAATTTACAATACCAGTAATAACAATAATAGTCATGTCTAGTGTGCAAATTTCTTTTATTTACTATAAGATCTCTTGCCATTTCCCAAATTTACCACCATGCAGAAATAATAGTGTTCAGCAGGGAACTTACAGATAAGAATTGTTCCATTACAAACTTCGGAACAAACAATATGAACAATATTCTGGAAAGTGACTTAATTTACCCATACCTGTGTGACAAGGCTTTCGTGGTCCTCTTTGACCACATCACCTGTGTGTTTCATGTTGGCAAGAGCTGCTTCTGTGTCACTTGTTAAAGAAGTCTTGAAGCACACAAAGAAATACAAATAAACGTAATTATTTGCATAATGCAATGTTTTAAACATAACTTTCAGTACACATGTGTTATACAAATATAATTTCACAGTAGAAAACTTGTGATAAGCCAGAATGTCACCATACATTAGTAATGTATTTGACTGTAACTCTATTATTTAGATTGAATTGAATACTAAAAAACACACATCAGCCGCTAAATCTATTTGGAAAATCATTGTGTTTTGATGATTTGAGTGTATTATGACTAGGCCAATTAATGTTTATTTGTAATTCCCAATTATAGCAATAACATTATGAGCGTCACTGAGACGAAGTCTCTAAACATATGATTTTTATTACAAATAAACAAACTGAAGTGATTTAGGGAAAACATTTCTATTGGTTGAACATGAATTTACATGTCTCATTGCCCAACTGTCTCATTGGACATTCATTCACAGCAGCCATACATGAAAATGCTAAATGTCATGTTTACCATGGTACGCCTTGTGTCCTGTATACACTGAATGAGCTTCTGAAAAGAAGACTCATCCAACTCCAACTCGCCAATCTTGCTCAAAGCGGTATTATACAGATCTCTGTATGTGGTGGTCTGTTGAAAACGAAAGATAATGTTCATTTAAGCACAGATAAACAGGTGCTGGTCCTGCCTCACAAGCCAGTAACTGCTGTAGTTGTCTGGCAGATTACAGAACGTCAGGCAATCATGACATATGTAAAATGTACAGAAACATTGTATGTCCTTTTCAACCTTAGTTAAATATATATATATAAAATTGTGAAAATAGCCAATCTTCATTGACAGGACATTAGTCAGACATTACCAACCCTAACCATGATCTAACTAATGACCAGAACACATGCAACATTGTTCTGTTAGGGCATTATACTCCAACCAACCACTATACAACAAACCTGGCTGAGTTCAGTGTGTTCAGTCTGCACCATCTGGTCCCTGAGGTCAGAGGGTGCAGGTCCTGTGCTGGCAGCAGAGCTGTGTAGCCTGGCTGATGTCAGCTGTTGTACCAGGGCCTCCACTGTGATCATAGAGGACCTTAGCCTCTGCTCTAGCTCTTGTTTGGACTGAGACTCCAGGCTGCCCGGGGGTACACTAAAGACCGAGGAATCAAAGCGAGACCATGAGAAACTATAAACTGTCGCAAGGCACTTACATTTACATAAGAGTAAGCAACTAAGCATGCAGTAGGAACTCAATCTTCA
This sequence comes from Benthosema pterotum, assembly GCA_039105355.1. Classification (NCBI taxonomy): domain Eukaryota; kingdom Metazoa; phylum Chordata; class Actinopteri; order Myctophiformes; family Myctophidae; genus Benthosema; species Benthosema pterotum. Next base: position 21,712,678 of record CM076973.1, on the reverse strand, counting down.
TAAAGCCCTCATCAAGTTGAGAAATTGATCTGTCTGTAATAAGTTCCTTAGTATTTCCATTATTTGCCTTCACTTTGTAGATGTAACTATACAGGGGGGGTACTCACTTCCATAGGAGGGGATCTGTGATAGTGCAGCTATCAACCATGGAGAATTCTCGCTTTCTTTCAAACTGGCCTGATGTGTTTAGGCTGTGGTCGACCATCTTCACAGGACTGGTTCCCACACATATACTGTGGCTCTCTGTGGAGGTGAGGGGGATTGAACAGATTCAAACAATGTTAGATCACCCCAAATCACACTTACTCTTCATGTCAAAAGTTTAATGTCAAATATTATCCTGTTGCTCAACTTGGATGCCTGCAATCATTCATTCATGCAAGTTTACATGTACATTGTATTGCATGCATGGATTCCAGAGTAAAACATTTTTGGATTATTAGACACACTGCCCCTGAATTACTTTCAGGTAAGGTAAACATTGTGTGCACTGCATTCTACATCGGGCGGCAGTACCTGGTGGTGCAGATGGAGCCTGAGCTGAGGCAGCAGTTGTGGAGGCAGCCACCTTCCCTGATGCCATGATGAGGAAGTCTGCCATCTGCCTGAGCTGCTGCTGCAGCGGACCATTAGGAATAAAAGGAATATCCAACACTACCGGTTCATCCTCCTCTGGTTGAGCAGCTGATGCTACAGAGGGCTTCTCATTTGTATCGGTGACTACATCTTTGATTGGGGCCATCTGGAGCTTAATACTGACCCTTCTACCAATTGCTGTGGAGTTGAGCAACGGTCGCAGCATTGGGCTCTCCAAGGGCCCGGGCCAGGGCCCTGAAGGACATAAAACGCTATTTTCCCATTCCACTGCAGACTCTTCAGCCAAGCCTGGAACTAAGGCTGAATCTCTGGTAAAACGTACTCTGGCTTGCGGGGAACCCCTGATGACTGGACTCATGAGCTCAAACTGCAAGGTGTGTGGTACAGAGGGAAAATCTGGCAGTGATGTCAGAACATCGGAATCATTTTCAGCACACAAGTTTTCCAAAGACTGTTTCCCTCCATTTCCAGACAATCCCAGCATACAGTCATTTGCACCGCTGGACTCCAGAGCTACACCTCTTGAATGCATAGCAATGCCATGTTCTAGATCACTCTCTTGCACTAGTGATGGTGTTGAACTCCCTGGAGGTCTAACTTCACTGCAGTTCGTCTCTCTGTTGTCAGGCAGGTTGACAACTGCATGTTGTTTAGGGGTTACTTGAATTGGACAGTTACCATTTACATTATTCACTGACTCATCTCTTTCCACCTGACAGTGCAGCTTTTCAAAATGATCCTGCATATGATCCACTGTGATATCAATGCATGTACTGTTGTTCCCTGGGAGCTGCTCCATGATGACCTGTGGTGAAGGGAAACCAGTTAGAGGGTTATTCCCCAGTGTCTGGTCTGCAGTGTGTGGAACTTCAACATCTCCTTCTGCACAGATGACAGGTTTGGAGGAGACATCTTCCTGACTGTCAATATGGCCACTAGCAAATTTTATACTAATTTGTTCTCCCTCATTCAGCTCATCATAGCAGTCTGGTAATGGCTCCTGGGATGGGGAAAGACCACAAGTTGGAGAGGATGAGCAGTAGGGGTGATCGTTATGGTCACCATTGGACTGCAGATTATGTTCCGTCACCAAAATGCTTGAATTCACACTGTAGTCACTTGGCTGGTTACTGCTGTTCATAACCTCATCAATCACTACTGGAACAGTCTCCTCTACTTGCACAGTATAATCTGCCACCTCGACTTCACCTCCTGTGCAGAGAAATGATTGTAAAGTGATATCACATGTTCCACTAACAGGTTCTTCAATACAAGCTGATTCTCCAGAGAACACAGGAACTTCAACATCTCCTTCTGCACAGATGACAGGTTTGGATGAGACATCTTCTTGACTGTCAATATGGCCACTAGCCAATTGTATACTAATTTGTTCTCCCTCATTCAGTTCATCATAGCAGTCTGGTAATGGCTGCTGGGATGGGGAAAGACCACGAGTTGGAGAGGATGAGCAGTAGGGGTGATCGTTACGGTCATCATTGGACTGCAGATTATGTTCCGTCACCAAAATGCTTGAATTCACACTGTAGTCACTTGGCTGGTTACTGCCATTCATGACCTCATCAATCACTACTGGAACCGTCTCCTCTACTTGCACAGTATAATCTGCCACCTCGACTTCCCCTCCTGTGCAGAGAAATGATTGTAAAGTGATATCACATGTTCCACTAACAGGTTCTTCAATACAAGCTGATTCTCCAAAGAACACAGGAACTTCAACATCTCCTTCTGCACAGATGACAGGTTTGGATGAGACATCTTCCTGACTGTCAATATGGCCACTAGCCAATTGTACACTAATTTGTTCTCGCTCATTCAGCTCATCGGAGCAGTCTAGTAATGGCTGCTGGGATGGGGAAAGACCACGAGTTGGAGAGGATGAGCAGTAGGGGTGATCGTTATGGTCATCATTGGACTGCAGATTATGGTCCGTCACCAAAATGCTTGAATTCACACTGTAGTCACTTGGCTGGTTACTGCCATTCATGACCTCATCAATCACTACTGGAACCGTCTCCTCTACTTGCACAGTGTAATCTGCCAACTCGACTTCACCTCCTTTGCAGAGAAATGATTGTAAAGTGATATCATATGTTCCACTAACAGGTTCTTCAATATAAGCTGATTCTCCAGAGAACACATCAATGCCGGCAGTAGAGCTCAGCTCGAGACCATCACTGTTCCAGTAGGCACTTGAGCTTGAAGGCCCCACATTGTCATCAACGGATGCAGAATTTTTATCATTAGAAAAATAGGGGTGTTCCACATGGTTGTCACTTGAATGAGACATCATGCTGTCCTCGGTGACTGCATCATCTGCATCAGCGTGGTTAATTGTAGGCTGATCATGGGGTAAAATAATAGTATCTTGTGAGACTGCTGAAGGGAGGTCTGAAATCTCTACTTCAACACCTGAGCAGATGAAGGATTTGAATGTCACGTCCAGTTCGTCAGCTGTACCAATGGCGGGTACACTGTCAACAGCTGGTTTGGGTGAACAGACTTCTGTGATGTTGTCTGGCGAAGGGCTGTTGTGGTGGTCTGGATCATAGAGTACACTCTGCTGGTTAGAAAAGAAATTGGGTTGGAAAATAATTAAAATGTGGGGCCAAGTGGATCACAGAGCATTTATTCATGTAGTATATATAGTGTGGTGTTCATTCATAGCATTTAATGCATTTGTGTATGTTAGTTAATGTCTTATTGCTGTAAACTGACTGCCAGAGTATGCTGAAGAAATTTTATTTCATATCAATTTAATGGAGAATAACGTATTCTTAATCTTTGCATTCTTCTCACAGCTAACCCCGATTCGTATCTGATGCAAGGCTCTTCACTACATTCCACAGAATCTGAATTGATACCGGAAAAGCTAGACAAATGAAAACTTCAAAGATGTCAATATCCCCCAAGCCTATGTACTGAACGAAGCCAAAGAAAACGACGTGGGTATTTGGATAGACATTTGCAAGCACATTTGTCTCTACTACTTTTGTTACACTCCACAATTGTCCAAAGAAAGAGACGAATAAAAGTATTTTTGAGGTCTGCTAGCACCTACAATATTCGGCTTTGGGGTAGATTTTCATCTTAAACAAACATTGAGAATTGATGTCATGTAGACGAGCAAGACGGCAAAGATTAATTTCCCCATAGCAATGAATAGATTTCATGAATCACAATGAAAAGAGCGACCCCCACTTCACACAGGGGTGATTTTTCACTTGTATACCTGTATTCAGGCGATTATATAGATAGAACCATAACTGATTGAACAGGTCACCTTTCTTTCCCATCTTTCTTGTCCAATTTGAATTAATAAAATGAGCTGGGGGTATAAAGAATGCACTGTAATTTGGTTTGTATTCATATTAAAATGATTCCATTTTGAATGCAACTGCAGATACATATGGCAAGAACCTACTGACGCATGAACCTCCTAAACCCCTTACCTTTGTTGTTTTTAAAACATCATTAGTTGACAGTGATCTTGGTTTGAACCGGGAAGACGGGGTGGAGAGGCCCATTTCATTCTGCACGCTTCTAAGAGGCGTACGTCCTGCAGGCATGGCGGAAGACTAATGACAGAAAAAAAAAAACAAGGAAAATATTAGCTCATTTATTATAATTAAATATATAATAAAAAAAATACAGAGAAACCATCCTACCAATCCTTCCCCAGCTGTGAAGGATTTCCATTTCCTTGATGACATTTTTGCCAGCCAAACTACACCTGCAGGATAAAATAGCAATAGTAATTAATAATTATAATACTATTCATGAAAAAGAAGAAAAGGCTTGTGTATTTGCTGCTGCCACTTTGATTAATGAGTTTCCTTTGCTTGATGTGCTCTGACAATGCCTTGTTGGAATCCAGACTTCCCCAAAACAAACTGACGGGACTAGTACTTCCAAAACGCACACCAGCCCTGCCCATTTTGATAAGCTGAGTGAGTGGGTCTGGTCTACAACATTTTCTGCACCACCCTGATACCCATGTTGTACCTGTCCACACTCACAAGTTCACAACACCAGATGGGGTGTAGTTCACCATGTGGGCGGTGGAGTGGCTGGATGGTTACCACAGGGATGCCAGTTCGAACCCTAAGAAGCGTTAGTGTTGATGTGTCCTTGAGCAAGACACTTAAAGGGGAATTCCAGCCATTTTCAACATTTGCAACCAAATGAACACCAACGGGTAACCCCAAATTGCTTCCGATGCGGTGTACTTTGCACTTTAGTAGTTTGAAATGTACCCTACCCATTCTACAAAAAACGTTTTTTTTCCCCGAGAAAACAGTGCTATCCTACTGCACGTTTTAATGTCGGTAGCTTAGAAACTAAGTAACTAAAGTACGTACGAAGGCTGCAAACAGGGAAAACGAGTGAGACCATTTTTAAACATAATAGCAGACTACAAACTTTAATAATGTCGACGCAATGGTTAATTCTGGTTAACTGAAAAGAAGTATGCATGTATTCCTTGTAGTACAAAGCATAAATGCATAGTTCTTTTTCAGATAACCATTAACCATTTGAATTGCGTCGGCGATATATTTTTGTGCTCTGCATATAACAGGCGATCTACAAGCTCACATCGCGATGTCGCCGTACGACGAAATACACACATAGGGCAGCAAGTGAAGCCCGATGTCATCTAATCTCAAGTCACGTTTCGCTAGAATTTAACTTACCATATGGCTTGATAAAAGCTTAATACACACGAAGATAGTGACCACTGCTGTGTTTAAAATATTAGAATAATTATGGTAAACAAACCTCGGATCCTGTTGCCTTGTCAACTTCAACCGCTTTTCGTTCAAAACACAAACGGCAGCGCTACTATTGGTCCACTATTTATTTCCTTTTCCTGTTGAAACATAGCAATCTAGTAGAAGAGTTGCGACATTGAGGGGCAGAAAACAGCGGTTCATGTAATCGCACGAGCTAATAGAATCCAACGCAATCCGTAGCTTCCGGCTGTCCCGATTCTCAATAGAAGACTGTCGAGGAGCCGCCATTGGACTGGCACCATGCAGTGAACGGAGTTAGCAACTCAGTCTCTACTGTAAGCCACTGGGTTGAAATAAACACTACGGTTTAAAATATGTTATACTACTACACAGTGCCACCTGCTGTCAAATGTCTACTACTACAAGTGGGCATGGTGTCTTTCAACGCATCATTCAGTGAATCATATCAAATCAGTCTTCTCAAATAAAACTATTGGTGTGGGATTTCTGCTGGTAAGGCTGGAGTCAAATATACCTTATATTTAAAATATTTAATATTTTTTGCATAATGCTAATATTCCATGATATCCTTTATTTTGGAAAAAAATAGCTGGTTTGCATAAACCAAAGTAGTAACAATAATGTAGAGGATAACAGCACAGGCAAACCAATATTCTATTTCTCATGAGACTTTCATGAACTGTACTGGTGTGCCATAAAGATTAAAACAAAAGGTTTTAAATGTTTCACTTTTGACACTTTATGCGCAATGAATCGATAATATATTAAAGTTTCTCTTTTTGAATGATATGTTACGATACAAGAAGTCGTCATCATATAATTGAGTTGACGGCTTGGTAAGAGCCTCAGATTAAATCAGCCCCGACCTTCCAGAGATCAACGCACACAAAATAAATTACCAGTACGACAAAAGAAATGTTTTCATTCATTCAACAATAATAAAGACATTGAATTTGAACTTGTTAGCAGATCTGAGGGTGCGGGTGGAGCTTCTTTTTGATAGTTGATCAGTGACTGTAGGTAGGGAGGAGCGTGTCCATTTATGCAGTTGTATGACATCAGTAGAATTTGTAGTCAATCATGGCTGAAAGGGGAGCCAGTGCAGTTTGAATAGAACATTTAAATGTTTATGGATTTACACTCCACAGAACTCGCTGTAGTAACAAAGACAGATTTTATTTTTAGGCAGACATTGTCCGTTACTGCCTTGAGTCCCCGTATAGTCTATGGTATGGCAGTCTGGCGCAGAAAATGTCATTTAAAATGACATATGAATCTCAAATGTGAAGCACCATTTATGTGTAGCATCCAAGATCTGCTAGCAGAATCCTAGCATTTTAAACCAAAAGGAATTCTATAACTATAAGAACATATTTTGTAACTGGCCCTTAAAATGCCATGACAACACATAGCATTTTTAAACAAGTATAAGTAAGAATATACTCGTAACAAATGTTCTGCGAGGGCAACAATTTTGTGGGAACCCAACTAAATTGACTTATGGAGGGCCTGTGCGTGACAAACTCAGAAGTTATGCAGGGACATCTACCGAGTAGCAAAGCACCCTGACTTCCCATACATCCAAACAGAAAACTTGTATTTGATTCTATTAAATGACACTAAATAACAATCAACAAACTTTGTCATTCAATTTGCCTGAAATTTGCCTTTTTACCTAAAGACATTTTATGTAGCTCTGTTTCTCCTTCTCCTCTCACAATGTAAAGGAAGTGCATCTAACTAGCAGCAAGCGATCAATACATTTTTTTTTCTGCATTCTAGATATCTTTGGTCGTTTCTAGGAGCTGTATGATGTTTGATTCATTTAAGAAATTGTTTTCCTGAGGTGTTTTCTTCAACATGTCGGACCCGCAGCACCTCAGCAAAGCCTTGTCCGAACCAGCAAGTGATGTCAGCTGTGTCCAGAGTGAAGTAGAATAGTCTGTCTTTGCAACGTGTTCTTCTGTACACCGACCGGGGGTCTGCTGACAGCACCCCACTAATGGCTGCAGCTGCCTCCTCTGAACTGCACAGAAACCTGAACTTGGGTCTGCCGCTTCCAGAAGGTTCTACAACAGGGTAGAAGAAAATGTAAGTAACTTGTACTTGTGTTTAGCTGTAACCACTAGTATCTTAACCTATTTCGTCCTGACATTGTAGATTCTACAAAACATTCGCTCTGAAAGAACATACTGAAGGATTTGTGGTTCATTCTCACATTCACCCCCAAAATAGCAGGTGTTCAATGAAAGTAAAAAAAAAAAAAAAAAAACATACTCTGAGGCCTCATGATGGCTTACCCGAGGGGGATGGAGGTAGGAACTCATCCAATTCCTTCTGGGCATGGGGAGTGAAGCGCACCTCCAGACTGGCAACGGGAGGATCCCTGATCCAGGCTGCAATGGTGCTGTAGGACTCCTCTCCATAGCAAGGCCCATGACTCTCCTCCACTGAGTCAAGCGGTTTGGGCTTAGGAGAGTCTGAAACTGTGCACTATAGAATAAAAACACCTTTTATTTACAATAACTAATGTATACATTTGCATGGCAACTATATGAAGACGACAAACAACTAATAATACAAATAACACACTCACCTGGGAAAGGTCATCATGTCGAGTCACAAAGGTCTTGACGTCTTCCAGTGTTGTTTTAATGGCTTTGGGTAAGGAGGAAAGAGGGGCGTTGCAATCGAGAGCAAAGGAGTGCAAGACATCATCCTCAAAATGAGCATTGGGTTTGTCACTTGAGATTGAGTCATCACAGAAGTGCCTGCCCATTCTTTCTCCCTCTAAATTCTTCTCCGCCACTACTCCATAAGACAAATTCCTTAAGTCTTTAGAAAGATTTTCGGAGGTTGTTACACTGTCCAATGAAGTAGCAGCTTCTTCAGGCTCGCCAGTGTCTGATGTGTCCATGTCCACTCTACTGTGGGGGGAGTCATAATCTGGGATGTAGGGTTTGATGTCCAGGACAGGAGTGCCGGCAATCATGTCAATGTTGGACAAGCATATTGTGTCACCTAAATGAAAATGGACAGATGAGTCTTTCTAGCATTCTATAACCTCAATCGTGAAGTGTGTGCAGACAAACATACAGAAACATACTATAAGCACTTACTAAGTTATCAAAGAAATGGGAGGCGGGTCGCTGGGGACCCGTGAGAACTGATGTGCGGAACCCAGACACGCATGATACCTACCTACAATTGTTTCCAGCTTGGCTAGTGTTAGACCCAGGGCATTGGGCCTGTGAGGACTGCGTGTGGAGTACACACCAACCCTCTGACCGTTCAACCTGGGAGGCTTCACTTTGGCTTTGTAACTATGGTGTCCATTTTTATGAAACAAGAAGATGACCCTGTGAGGAAAAGAGAAATGATTTCTAATTGAATGCATTAAAACCAAGAAAGGAACTGTGTCAACTACATTATTATTTTATACATTTCTTTTGAGTTGGAGGCCCACAACCAAATCCAGAGTTTTGGATGCCCCTTGATATACGAAAATATTTCAGAATTGATAACCACAGACTCAGATAATGCAGCATACATTTTACAGAAAATCAAAATAACATCTGGACACAAAAGATCACAGGAGGAACTGAATGTAAATGTGAAGGCCTCCTCATCCACACAGGGGAAGCCACACTGTTTGTTTACACCATCTGTAGGACAAAGCAAGTGTTTGTCTGCCGGGAAACAGCTGCAGCATGCAGGCTTAAAATGTCAGAATAATGACAATGTTTGATTTTGTTTGGTCAGTCTTGTAGTAAACTGGCATCACATACCAGACATGGGAGTATTGTTCCAGACCGACCAAAGCATGCTCTGGATTATTGAACACACTCTGCTGGATCCGAAGTGTGGCTCTAGAGGGTCCACAGACTGTAGGCTGTCTAGGGGTCCCATTCTTCACCGAGAAACATGAACTGATGTAACCAATAGGCACTGTCTGGATGTTTCCTGTGAGGGTCACAGGACACAATCAAGACTAGTTTATATTTATCCTTATTGAGAAGGATAATGCCCTTGATATGCCTTTTATGATTTTTAAGGGGGTTCTCAATACAAATTATTAATAGTACATACAATTAGGGGTGCACAATGAAATTATGACAGTTGACCTTTCTACGATTATTTGTCTGTTTTCACAACTTAATGACTTATGAATGAGATGTGCAAGAATTATGCTACCGATTAATGGTGCATCCCTACATGCAATACTTAACAGTAAACAATACAACAAATCCATATAACACACAGAGAAAAAAAAGCAAAAGCTCTCCCAAAGACAGGCTAAACTATTTCCAACATCAATTTTACCAAGATTTACCACAATGTACTGTATAATTGTAATTGGTTCATCATCACAGTTAAGTGAATACAGTCATGTTTGTATAGTACCTTGTTCTAGTGCACCCTGCAGTGCAACTCCACCAACGTGTGGTTCTCTTGGTAAAGAATGGCATTTAGCAATCCCACCTTCACCAATCTTTGAAACAGCATGCTGGAGGGATGTCATGTGTTTGCGATTGGCTCTTACTGCACTTTCCAGCATCTGCCTGTGAACAAAACACATGGCACCGTTTAGGTCGACATAATACAAACGAATCAAAGATCCATTGTTTAAACTTGTCGTTGGTCGATATTTATTTATAACTATCATAGTCATAACTTAGCTCTGGTCCATAGCTCCACTGCTTCTATGATTCACAGAAGCAGTAATAAATCATAACGGGCATGATAGATACCAACATACCTGAGGTTCTTGATTTCTTTTCGCATCACAGAAACTTGTTCACTTAGTCTTTGGACGTGTCCATTACAACAATTGCACATAGAAGACATCTTAGCAGTATTACATAAATCCAAAGTACTTTAGCTTTCTATCTGGAGCTAAAAACAAACACGTGTGGTCAGCTGTTGTTCAATGCGGAAGCAGTACATCGGACTGCAGTAACCAACCTCGCAACTTGTGAATCAATACCGCCCCCATCTGGCGCTGTCAGGTACTATATTTAGTATAGACCAGTCCAGAGGCACTGGGCTAGTCCAGATCCTTCAGTTCACTTCATGGGGCCAGTTCAATATAGACTTCAGTTGAAAAGTGACAATGGGTGGGAACAACCGGAAGTAACAGAAAGCATTGGAGTCTACAAGTTTTTTCGCGAGTGCATGAGACACATGTCCAGGCTGTTTTCTGTCCCTAAATATCGAAACTCTTCTACTAGCCAAAAGTTTGACCCAAATTAGAAAAAGTAATCATTTTTTGTAATATCAATTTTGTAATGCATTTCATTGGTACTGTTAAAAAAGAACAAATCATTTTTATTTATGCTTTTAAGAAGAATATAATCTGTCAAACTAGGGTTTTTCACGATTCATGATTTAAGCTTAGATTGACTGGCCTAAAAGGGGACGCATTGCATTGTCAGCCAAAAACCTCAATATTCTAACTTTTTTTTCATAAATTATTGGAATACTTTGTCATTCTGTCACACCAGAGTAGCAAAAATAACCTACCTAAGTTCAAAACGTCACACTTCAGCTATAGCTTGAGTTGTAGATGTTATTTTTAATTGGAATCCTGAATTATGTTTTGCCACTTTTCAATTAGAATCCCAGTTATACTTTGTGAACTTGAATACAAATATATTAGACAAACACCAATTATCAATTAAGCTACATGTAATCTCTGCATTCTCATTTGATTTATATATAAGGATATAGAGCGATTTAACACTTATTTTAGCAAAAAAAGGGGGGGGATTACCACTTACACCACCTGTAACAGTGTTGAAGAGCTGTCAAAAAGCACAATTGTTTAAATAATAAGGCAAATAAATAATATTTTTTACAAATTTTAATGAAATACAATAAAACCACATTATTTTAATATCAAACAAGTTAACTATGATTTCAAATTTCTTTTTAAATACATGCATTCATAATACATAAGGGGATATTTCACTTGGGGTCATTTCATGCTCAGGTTTATGTGACACCCCTGATTAAATATTTGGTAATCATTTTAGCTGCCCCGCTCCCTTCCCATGAGAAAATATAAAAGGATTACAAAAGAAATTTAAAGAATAAAGGAAAACATTAAATGAAAAATCACACCGGTGTCAAATGAGTGGTGCAACTAAGTGTGGCTGGGGGTCCCAGGAACTTCCAGGCCAGGTTGCTGGCCCAGTTCCAGCGAGCCGCCCAGTGTCTGAAACGGTTCAGAAATAACAGTAACTGTGTGGGGATCCCTAGGGTGTGTGTGTGTGTGTGTGTGTGTGTGTGTGTGTGTGTGTGTGTGTGTGTGTGTGTGCGTGCGTGCGTGCGTGCGTGTGGGACAGACCCAGCCAGAGACACACGTGCTCCCCTTCCACTATTAGGACAGTATTAGTCATCAGAACATAAAGAACTGGTGTTAAAATGGAGTTTAGTTATTTATTTTTGGTTTGTATAGTCAATATCAAATATTTAATTACTGAATCAAGCATTAAACGGTAGACTAATGAGATGACCAAATTGTTTTGGAAAGTGAAATATCCCTTTAAGGGGGGGAGCATATCATGAACTAAAATGTATAAAGCTACACAATAATGCAAAACCATGAATAAATATATATATGCGTACTTTTGAGTTTATATTACTACTTAATCCAACACACTGCACACTATCTATTTCTCAGATGAAATGAATGACTAATAGGCCTATACTGTATCTAAAAGTGTTGCATTTATTCTTTCCCAAACAAAGGCAATATGTGAAAGATATAACTCAGAATTGATATGCAGGACGATATTCTGGTGGGGCAGTTGGAGAGATTAAAGGTAGCGATGAGAATGTTCCATTTTCATCAGGCCTGCTGCTCAGTAATGGTTCTTGGCTTGTATCTGCAAACAATAAAAAAGGAAATTTGTTACAAGATGAGAAAATTGATCTAATTATAGAAACAATTAATACCTAGCTGAGAAACATTTCTCTCAGGCAGCCTTGGCTATAGGGCTAGTTTATTAATTCACAGTGTCATAGCAACTCCCTCAATACCTTGGTCAATGACTCTCTTGTCCAGCGGAAAAGAGATGTCTTCCTTCTCATCTGGGCCAAGATCTTCAATCAGGACCTGGTCCTCATCGAGGGCACCCTTATCCTGTGACTCTGTGGTGACAACCTCAGCCAGGGAAGGAAGATCAGGGACTGGAGCTTTGGCTGAAACGAGGCTTGACACATCTGTAGGTGCAGGGGGTGGGGCTGAAACAGGGCCTGCATCTAAAGCTCTATCATCGGTTAGTCCTGAGAATGAAACTTTAGATGGGACTGAGGTTGAGATTGAATCAGAAGTCGGCATAAAGAATGGGGCTGAAAGAGTGGCCGGAGATGTTTCTTGTGCTGATGCTGAAACAAGCCCTGGGATTGAAGCCACAGGTGAGACTGAGGCTGCCACAGGGGCTGGCAGAGGGGCCGGGACCGGCATGGCTGGGGTTAAGGCTGGACCTGCATCGTTATTGGATGAAGCTGGAAGAGGAATTGGGGCAGGGCCAGCAGGGACATTCCCCGGCTGGGATTCCAGTGGGTCAGGGAACACAGGCATTAGAGCGGCTGATGGAATCACCAGTGTGGGTTCAGGCACCACCACTACAGCAGGAGCCTCGGGAGGAAGCTGTCCTGGTTCTTCCTGAAGGACAGGAAGCTGTAGTGGAGGCTCATCAGTCTTCCTTGGCCTCCCCTTCTTTCCTGAACTGCTCTTTTCTCTTCTTGCTCTCTTCCTTCTGCTCTCAAGCCTGAATGAAATATAACAAACCTCAATATTGGCCACTGATACAGTTATTTGTGATGTTTTTCATTTTTCTGTGCCGGTACAAAGTTCCTGACCTGGATCTGGGTAGTCAATAATCACAAACAAGTGCAGAGCAACCTTTGTTTTCCTATTGCTCCATATTGAATAATGAATAAATGACTGATAAGCAAACAGACTGCTGATAGTACTGTAGACCATTTCACCCGTTTCACTGTTATGTAATGTGTGCTGAAAGAAAGCTCATGTTAAATACAACTTACAAGGAAAATGTTTTACCCACCCAAGAGCTCACTGTAAATGTTCCAATAGGGAAGTTGCACATTTGCAATGTAATAAATTCACTTTAACTTTGCAGAAGAGTAGGTGGCTGCTAGATTAGAATGCTGTCGAAAAGCTAACAGCATTGTAACAGTAAGTAACAGTATTGTAATCATTGCTTAGGTTTTTACCACAAAAACATAATGAAAACAGAGATAAAATATACTGTACTGTGTGAGAATTTATCTGTCAACGCAGTAAATTGTCACATTAGGTTTTCATAAAATATTATATTCCAGAAACAGGAATAAGGGGTGATTATTGAACCAATGCTAGTTAGTCCAAACATTCACAACCACTCACAGCCTTACATCGACTGTATACATTTACCCTGAAACCCACTGGTAAGTTTCCTTCTCCTCCAGTTCGGCTTTTCTCTTTTTGAGGAGGTCCCTGTCCCTTAACCGCCGTCTGATCCCACCTATACAAGAGCAAACACAGAGACCACTCTCATTGTGAAAGCAAGGAGACACAGGTTTGTGTGCAAGTGTGCGGGCATGCATGCTTGTGTGAGGTTTTTTATTTTAGTTGAGTTTGAAGCAACCTTGTTTTTTTATGCTTTATGTATGCTGCATATATATCATTAATTAATAGCTTGTTCAAGGAAGCATTTTACATGATTTCACATTTAAGCCTAAGAAAGTACATTGCTTAATAGTTGTTTTAGTCAACAGTCCCTACAAATAAAGCACAATTCTATTCTTCTTCTACAACGTTATTTAGCAACACAACAATAAAGTATTAAAATATTAAGATTAATATAATGTAGTTTGTATAAGTAGCAGCAACATATAATACAGAGTACATCCATTGGCTTAGCTTGATAATAGTTTTAAAAATGATTAATTTACCTTGGTTGTCTTCATCTTCTTTTAGTTCCACCTCAGTTTTTTCTGTTAGAAATGACTCGTCCATTCTGCCAAGCTGGAACAAATTAATTCAACTCATTGAGAAGGGGAAAGCACAGCAAAAGTGGTTAGATTAAACTCTGACTGTTTTTGACTCCCACCCTAAAAGAATTATCTGGTTAACCATTACCAAAATGCTGGGAGAGTTCTGTTGCTCTTATCATATTTGGAAAGGTGGTGGAGTTGGCACAATACATACAGAAAAAAAATTCTCTGCACTGAGGTATGTGGACTTACAGACAGTATGTGTGGCTGGTACGCACAAGTGAGCGCATGTGTGTGTGTGTGTGTGTGTGTGTGTGTGTGTGTGTGTGTGTGTGTGTGTGTGTGTGTGTGCGTGTGTGTGTGTGCGTGTGTATGTGCTTCAGCAGGTTCAAACTAGGTTATGAGATGTGAGCCAGAGAACTACTACAGTAGCAACAGTCAGTACAAATAAAGCTGCTGACTGTACCACTGGGTACTCTGTGGCGGAAGTCCCTATGACTGAATTTAGGCAATTTCTCTCTGTCACTGTTGATATAGGAGGAAGCAAAGCAGATCCAACAGGGTCAATTCAAGAAGTATTCCTGTAATACCATCAAGTCTAATGTAATTTGTGTGAGATTATTTCTCTTTGTATACAGTATTTTAGGAGATTTGATCAAATAATGAGTCACTAACCTAAATCACTGCAATAATAATAATAATAATAACAACAGCAATATATAAGAAATGAATGATTATGATGATAATAATGATTGATAATTATTATGTATTTATAATTTTTTTATGAATTATTTTCTCCTCACCTTTCTGGGATAAATCATTTAATAATAGGTCTCTTCATAAACAAACTGCTTGTCCTCTTCAATGGTAAAAAAATATATATGCATTGATTATGTGCAAATGTACTCAAATACAAGCCTTGCTTTGACAGTGAGAGAGGCAGTGGCAATCATGGTCATATTCCAGGTTTGTTTTACATATTCCTGTAAGAACACATAACATTCAGGCCAGAATTTAGGTAACAACTATGGTTTTGATATCAAATTATTCTGTGAGTTTATAGCTTTTAGAAGTAATGCCAGATCCACATTATCTCTAGAACATAATTTTGGAAATATTCTGAAGCAGTAGCCTCTTATAGGTTAAAACAAACAGAAAAAATATTTTCCCAATTCTTATGTCATACAACGCATGCATGGGTTTTTCGGGTTAGTATTCAAATGTTTGAATGAGTCAGGAGAAAGTATACAGGCAAACTCCCGCCTTGCCACATCCTCGAGGGCAGTGTCGGGGGACATGCTCCTCTTATCTCTGTTAGTTTTCTGAGGCGTGTTCTCAATCTGCTCGCAGCACATTGAGGCATGATGTGTGTGTGTGTGAGCCACACAGACAGCAGCTGCCAAAATAACATTAAATAACTGACAACCACTTACATGTACCATGCTGGTGTCCAGGGCCATTTAGGGCCCTGGTTAAATTCAGCTGAACGCCTGTTCTATGTTACTTCAAACTGAATTGTCAGCGTAAAATTGTCAGCATATGAATTTAATATATTAATTTGTCATAGCCAATGTACTTGCCCACACCCTCACACACATACTACATTAAAATTGTACCATGCACTGTAAATGATTTGTGTTCATTTAACTTTGACGGGACAGAATGTTAACAAATTGACCTGCAAGAGTCCATTTGAACACTCTGTTACAATGAACACTATGGATTTACCATTTTACTAGTATGTACCACAGTGTATCCTCTAGGATGTGGCTAGTTTATTGTACATATTGTATGCACTACATCTAATGTGCTGTTACACATTGACACATTCCTTAAAGCACTATACTACTATCTGGAGGACAATATAATTATCTCCCTACAAAAAATCACAAACACTGTCAAGGCCAAC
Organism: Benthosema pterotum; assembly: GCA_039105355.1. NCBI lineage: Eukaryota > Metazoa > Chordata > Actinopteri > Myctophiformes > Myctophidae > Benthosema > Benthosema pterotum. Next base: position 21,696,394 of record CM076973.1, on the reverse strand, counting down.
AGAGTGAACAGTTTACAGTCAAATTCAAGGTACACACTTTTTCAGAGAACAGAGGTTTCAAAGCATAACTTCAGATCATTGTGTAATATATAATAGTGTGCCTGTGTGTCCCACTGTACAATGTAGACTTAGAATGCATACACAGAGCACTGCTTTTCTAAATTAATCCAATTCACATACAAAGAGTTAAGTGTTGAAAGATTTGAAACATTAAAACTACCTTGAATGACAGGATAGAAACAGCAGTACTCCCACACTATCAGGTCCAATTGGTCAAATGAATGGACTGACTACTACACTTCGGCTGATAACATTCAGACAGTTCAAACCAAGAACATTTTCCTAGCTGTCAAGGCTGATTATGATCAACATAAGGACAGAAGTGAAACACACACCCATGCATGCTACACAATGAAACTCATGAGTTTGAGTATTTGACATTACACTGCCCTCTCCTGGTGCTTTACCTCAACTACCTCAGACTAATTTGTAAACAGTTGTCTTGAAACATTAAAATGAAAACAAAGGTTGGAGGCTACTTAAAACAATCCCAGGGTTCCCACCATATATCAATATGTATGGGTATTAAAAATAGTTGTGTTTTTGTGTATTTTTGTATGCCTGACAAGGAATTTAAAAGGCAAAAGTTTGCTGCACCCCACTGTCATTCTACCTATGAAGGTGGATTCTGCCAATGCTTTTCAAAGGGAGTGGGGTAGTTTGTTGCCATTTGTAGATTTCTAACACCCTATTTCCATTGAAATGCATTGGCAGAATCCACCCTCATATCGTATAGAAAAAAGGTGCCACGGTGACCCTGCCCTCAGGCAAATAGGCAGGCTTCATTAGACTATATGGAATGCCTCTCCAAACCAAGGATATTGAAGGCCTCCCCGATGTCACATCAAATTCATTACTGATTAATAATTATTGCAATATTTTCCATATATGTATGTGATGGTGGTTTTCTTTGGTATGGGGACGAAACACAGGGAGGCACACAAGACCACTTCTGCTCAAGGGATCATGGGCCTAAGCAGGAAGTAATGGGAGGGCAGTGGGTGGGTGGGGGCAGTCCCCCACCATGTGCATATACAATGCCCTCTTCACAGCAAACCAAACCAAATACGCCCCCCTCCCCTTTAACGCTGTCTGTAGTGTAAGATCATGAAGCAGAAGAAATGACTGAAATGGTTAGGAACCGACTGGGGCTGCAAAAGCATATGTTGCTGACTGTGTACTGTCTTAATGCAGTGGGTTTTCAACCATTTTGATACCAGATCCCACTATTTACTTTTCATTTGCACCACAGACCACCATTTGATCAGGTTTAATGTCTCAAAACCAAAACTAAAGAATATTTTGGTTTTGTCCCCAATTCTATACATTTTATCTTACTTTCTCTAATTGTGTAGAAATTAAGTAATTCAGATGTTTAAAAATAATGTAACGCAAGTGTAAAATAAAACCAAATGTTGGTTTCATTTCACATTCTCAAGCTATACAAAAGGGTCAAATTTGGTTACCAACTCTGCATCATTTAGTTGGGGACAGCTGCAGTTGGACGACTCTCAAGGACCACTGATGGTCCCCAGACCACTGGTTCAAACTGACTTGGGCTGACTGATTGCTTAGGTTTCTTACAAGGGTTGACATTTCAGATTTTCATTTGATTGGGTACAGACAGTAGTTATAATTGTGCAGTCTGATGAAAAATAAAATAAATGTGGAATTCACAGGCAACAGGTAGTGTCACAGTCACACAGATATTTGTTTAATTCTGATGGATGAGATCTGGATTATGATAAAAAATAAAAAAACAGCCATTGGACAGTTCCGATATGAACAGTATTTTATTTATGTAGCAGCCACCATGCAAATTAAACATATGACCTACTTTATTTCTAATCGATCAAAATCACTACTTGAACAATGGAAAAATAATAAAAGGTATAATAAATATGTGATACATATCTCCATTTGCAAGTTCAAACTGACGTACACATTCATTTCGTTTTGTATCATGCTGCCACAGATCACTTATTTCTTTCCAGAAATATACAAAAATGCACCACAGCACTGTTTCGGGGCAGCGTCATGATTTGTGACTGCATTGCCTTTTTTGAAACGCCAGCGATGTCCCAGATGGCGCTATTGAGCATATATTTTGTTTCAGGCCGTTTCCCTCCATGGTTTCTCCTCTCCCTCTCCCCGACTAACTTAGCGTTTGGCTCAGTTGATTATACAGTCCCATATTCTCCCTCCATTAGGGCATCTCTCTGCCTTTGGACTGAAGATTACACCAAAACCCAAGAGAGAAAAGTTTAACTTTCGTAGGGTAAGATGGACATGAAAAAGAGGATCCACTTGGAGCTAAGAAACAGGACACCGTCTGATGTAAGTCGTGTATTTTTTTAAATAACCAAACCTTAGTTTTATCGCTAGCGAGCTAGCCTGCTACTTTTTCGCTTTCTAAGTGACCTGTGTAGAGCTAACGTAATGGTGACCACATGGGCTTTAGGTTGTGTTTCTTATATTAGTAGGGCGGAAAATACTTGTAAACGACCTGATCGCATTATACTGCCTTGGATTGGGCGTGAATGGGCAACAAGACGAGAAAAGCGTTGTTGAATCGTTACTTTGAAAGCCGATTCTTTGGCTTGCTGGCATTATTGCAGTGTTTTAACCGTTTCGCAGCCCCCTTTGCCTCGTTCGGCGGTGCACACACTGTTCAATTCAACGTTGTAGCACATTTTTTAAACTTCTATTCACGGCAGCATTTCGGGATAATTGCTTCTCCGCGGCGTGTTGGGCATTCACAGAGGGGTTTATTTTATATAGACCTTGGAAGCCATGTTTGTGGCTAGCATAACTGCTAAAAATGGGGCGCATTATTGTTACAATGCACTTTAAACTAATCAGCGTACATCCCAAATGTGAGATCTTTCGGCATGCATTGCAATCTATCCCCGATCACGAGTTGGGTCTTTTTCTTTGGAGTCATTAACAAGACCTACATTCAGCTACGCCAACAAAAAAAACTGTCACTTCGTCCACGAATCATCCATATATTCACCAATTAGTTGCACGGCCACTCCATCCGTTCGGGACAATGTTTACGCGCACGACACGGTTACAATGTAAGCAATCGTGGTGTAATAGTTATTAGGCCAAATATCATCTGGCGTGCCTCGGGTCAACACAACTTGCAGAGAGGTAGATTTTTTTCCTTCAAATATGTAGTAATCACCTTCGGCCACACCACAGCACATGTCAAGACGTCGTTGGTTATTACAACAGCTGTGTGAATGTGGCATTCATAAACATATTGATCTGTCTTATAGCTGATCGTAAAGTGTGAACGACCAGGGCGATTGTTGATGTAGAGTTCGCATCATTCAGACAAGCGGACAGGCTGTGTTTTGTTCCCGCCATATTACCCTACACCCCCCACCCCCCATATGCTGGCCAAAATAAACCAAATAAAACGCCGCTCGTACAGCTGAAATCACACGTTACAAGACTTAATGTTTTCCCGCGTTATCTTCGACCAAAACTTAACTTTGCATTGTTGTGTCGTTTAGGAGGAGTCCGAGTGTTTTTGGCTTGTGTGGCTCAAAAAAGGAACCAGCCTCCTCGAATGACACACGGAGAGTCGAGCCCCGTGCACAGCGCTCGATGCGTGGGCACACTAAAAACTCGACGTTCCGCATAGCGCCACTTCGCATGCACAACATAATACATTTTCTAATCGCAAATACAATTCAAGCGATGTGTAATTTACGATCTAAAGCCGTCTGGAAACAGCCCTTTTGCCTCCGTGTTAAGTGTTCAGAGAACTGCATACTGTGTCTCAGGGAATCGCCATGTTGTCATTCTGTCGTCTTTGAAGCTCTGGAGAAAGGAACTCTCTCCATCTTTGTTTTTTTTCCTCACTAAAATTTCCGTTCCGAACGTTTCCTCCGCCGTTCGAACTGGAGCGACGACGATACAATGTTAAAGAAACTACATTCTTATCGTTCGGTCGACGTCAAGGCACTCCACTTCCCCAATAAAAGTGTTTTTTGGCGTATTGGTGGAAAAAACGGCAACGGTTTACTAGGCTATTTTTCGCCATCCTGTCTCCTCGGCTGGTGTTGGGCGGCTAATGGCGGGCGCACAAAGCACTGAACACTTTGCACGCAGCGTTTAAAAGGGCATCAATGGCTAGCTACTAGCGTGATGTGTTAGCGAGCCTTTTTGCTAACACAAACCACAGCGTTTGTCATTAATGACTCCATCGGCAGGCCAGAGCAACGCCGAGCAGCTTACCATTCATATATACGTCGTCGCGCGACCGTGTCTCTCTCGAGAAAAATAATCGACGTGTTTAGAACTTAAAAAGAAGGTGTTGACGACGTCGCGTGGACACTTGTTCGGTTGTGTAAACACGGCAACGCGACATTGTGTGTATTTCATTCAGAGTACTTTAAGCCAGGGGGTTTTCAACCTTTTTGTTACCAGGGCCCACTGTTTATTCAGTATTTGAGACACGGACCACCATTTGAGGACATTTTAGCCTCACAGACACCAAAACTAGAGATTTGTTTTGCTTTTTGTCCTCAATACGAGGCTGGATTTGGGAAACAAAACAGGCAAACATGTATCAAAATGACCATTGATCTTGTTGTGTAGACTTGGGCTAATTCAGATGATGGATATTTTAACTCTGGAGAGCGTAAACATGAAAACAAATGGACCCGCAAGGGTCCATTTGGTTTCATTTTTACGCTCTCAAGACTTACATCTGGTTAACCAACTTAGCTGGGGACCACCTGGAACCCTCTTAAGGACCACTGGTGGTCACCACTGGGTGAAAGCCACTGCTTTAAGCTGATGCAAAGATTCCCCCCGAGCGATGAAGTCACGTTTGGAATGGATGGATCATACAATAAAACAACACATGCACATTGTCGGTGTCAGACACGGCGCTGATCTTTGACGTTTGACAACTTTTTTCTTTTTAGCCATAATTGTTGTCGAACAGTCAGTTGCGCAATCCTTCCAGTAGCTTATTTGAGTGTTCATATGACTGAGGCAGATCTGAATCTGACAAAACCTCTAATAATAATCGCACGCGGTGGAAAACCACCAAACCAGCCCTTTGTGTTGAGATTTAGGCCACGGGTTCTCATTTTCATTTCAGTGATCCCCATAACTATTGAGAGTGTGAACATTTGGTTCAATTTGTTAGACTTGTAAGGGTAGCTTTTTTTGCAACCATCAGGGTCCCTGGTCCACACTGTGGTTGGAAGTACTGCTAGGTTTAGGTCATGGACATTTTCTTTATTAATCTATCTATACACATTAAAAGTTGTGAATTCTAAATATGTTTAGTAGGATACTGTACAATTATTTGAACTGAAGTCATAATGAAGTGTAATCCCATTCTATTTTCAAATGCACATCACTTTGTTGTGATGTGCCGAGAGCGTCACATCACAACAAAGATTCAGACTTATGAGGCACACCATATCTCTGATCCGCACCAAACTTGGCACATATTACACAGGCATCTGCCACCAGCATATCCACACAACCCCACAAGGGCCCCCTAGGTGCCACAAGTGTACTGTTGCACCAAACAATCTCAATGGCATAATCACAGTTCCCGAGTCTGTTATGATCACAGTCACATTAGGTGCCTTACCCCCGGTGACATATTAGGCACCCTCGGTCCTCCAATCCTTGCCAAACTCACACAAACACTGTTCATGGGTCTGCCATGAGCAGAGTCACACCAACAAGTCTAAATTGCACACATACTGTAAGAAGCAGTGTTCTACAACTCTGGCCACGTTGCTCTGATCCATGTAATATAGTGGTGTGGTGTAAATAAACGAAAAAGAACATTGAATGTCAAATAATATAGTCCCCAAATATAAGAAGACTCAACTTTTTAGGATATTTCCATTGGGAAAAAAGCACGGTCTTATATTCAGGCCAATAGGGTGTATGTATATATATATATATATATATATATATATATATATATATATATATATATATATATATATATATATATATATATATATATATATATATATATATATATATATATATATATATATATATATATATATATATATATCAGGGATTAAAGTTCTCAGTACTGGATACTGATTTCAGTCCTGAGAATTTCACAGGGGTCATTTAATTAGCTCAGTGCTTATTTGCAAAAGATCATTTTCAGTCTCAAGATTTTTTTTTTACTTTAATCCCTGTATATATATATATATATATATATATATATATATATATATATATATAAACAATATTGGTGTATTTTTCAAGTGGTAATTCATGTTTTATCCCCTAGGTACGAGAACTTGTTCTTGACAACTGTCGGTCAAATGAAGGAAAAATCGAAGGCCTCACAGCTGAATTCATCAACCTGGAATTCCTCAGTTTGATAAATGTTGGTTTAATCTCAGTCTCCAACTTGCCTAAACTAGGGAAACTTAAAAAGGTAAAGGCACTTTATTTTGTTTTTTCCTTCTTCTACACTTTATCTTTATCTACACTCATGGTGCAATTATTCAAGGGTTGAATAAAAAGGAAATGACAACTGGAGGATAATTACTAATAAATAATTACTCTCTTCTATGGTTTCAGTTGGAGCTGAGTGACAACAGAATCAGCGGTGGTCTCGATGTTTTAGCAGAGAAACTTCCACTCCTTACACATCTAAATCTGAGCGGCAACAAACTGAAAGATATCAGCACATTGGAACCATTGGTACGTGGTGTGGTCATTTATGTTTGTTTTTCAATAACTGCACTGGACATGAATATGCCGATTACATCCTTGCTAATTTCTCACATGATAATATACATCTTGTATAGACTTGTAGGAGACACGTTAAATTGATAAATATATAAAGTGAAAATGACCACAGTGAAAGGTCTCAAGGCATTCTTCCCCACAATGTAGATTGTTTTAAGAAAAAAATAAATATATATAACCGGATATAGATTAAAAATATGTTTGTAGAGGTCTTTGCATTTTTATTTATAGCTGCTGCTAATATCCCAAGCATTTACCTTACACAAGTTAACTACATAAACCCTAGCTTGCTTATTGTGCCAAATTCCATGAAAATAGAAGATCCACAAGCCCACGTTTTGTGCTTGCAGACCTGCTATTTGTGATGATTTATTTGTGAAGTATTTAGGGTTAAAATATTTTCAGATGGACTTCAGTTTTTAGATCACCAGCATTGCAGAGCTGCTAATAATGAGTATTGTTAAACATAGTGCTTACACACTGTTTTTGTAATCCTACAATGATCATTTCTGGGGTAAAGTGTGAGAGGAGCAAAGTGGAGACAATTGTTTTCTCAACCACCATTGCCTTTGCAGAAAATGCTGTGAAACACAATATTATCTCACACAAATGGGCAGAAAAGTTTGCCAATAATATAGATTTAGATCTATGTCTAGGTCTACGTGCACATGGACGTCATGGCCATTGGTCACAGCTCTTAAAGCACACACACACACACACACACACACACACACACACACACACACACACACACACACACACACACACACACACACACACACACACACACACACACTTTCAACACAAAATGTGTATAGCAATTATCACATAATGCCTCTTGAAATACAGAAAAAGCTGGACAACCTGAAGAGTCTGGATCTGTTCAACTGTGAAGTGACGAACCTGAACGACTACAGAGAGAGTGTCTTCAAACTGCTGCCACAGCTCACCTATCTGGACGGCTATGACATGGAGGACCGAGAAGCCTCCGATTCCGATGGAGAGGTAGACGGAGACGGAGTGGACGACGAGGATGACGAAGGTTAGAAAGAGGGCACGTTATAATCCAGTCAAACCACTAGACTGAGTAATGAAGTTGCTGAAAAGGAAGCCATGTGCATATGCACAGGCAGACAAATGTATGAGTGAAAACAGAAGGGTTATTAATATAGAGCCCTGTGTGATATTGGTCTTTGTGTATAGTTAAATAAGACATTAGTTTGTGCACTAATGCTCTGCTGTAGCTATGATTGCATCCAGTAATAAAAATCACAGGTTATCAAACCAGACAAACCTACGTGACAGAGGTTCTACACAAGAGATACTAACCTCCAGTAGGCATTCTACATAATGAAAGAAACTACCAATCAAACAAAAACAATGGCATCAGTTAAAACCAGTTGTGTTCTAATAATGCTGTTATTTCTCAGGCTCTCCCAGGTTCAGTGCAATGCAGTGACAACTTCAATATACATTCAAAATTTAAAATCACAACTGTGCGAACTAGTGAGCAGTGCAACTATACATTTATATATATTCTTTTATAGTTGCTGTTCTACAGTGCTCTGAACTTTATCATAGCGTACTGTGGTAATGGAGCGGAGGCACCGCACAAAAATATAATAAAATCTGAAAAGCATGTTACTCTTAAGCTGTGTGTGTGAGATTTAACCAGCAATCACCCAAGGTCTTTATCAAAACACAACAACATTTGGCATACAAATATTAATTCTGCCCTTCTAAGTGTACACTTATACACTATAATCCTATACACTACGTATTTTCATCTGTGATGTGGCTTCAAGGTTGCTTTTGTTACTTTTGCAGAGGGAGAAGAGGAGGAGGATGAGGATGGAGAGGAGGAGGACTTTGATGAGGACGACGACGATGATGACGAAGAGGAGGTAGAAGGCGAGGAGGATGACGAGGAGGTCAGCGGAGAGGAGGAGGTGAAAGCTTGCTGTTGAATTTATTATCTACAGTACATTTAGTTTTCTACTGGGATTGTTTCAGATAATGTAATGGGTTTTGTCTGCATTTCGTTTAACCAAGGAGGGAGACTTTGGTCGGGTCGGAGTTGGAGAAGTCGATGACGACGACGAAGATGATGAAGACGACGAAGACGATGATGAAGATGGTATGTATCGACTGCGTGCCAAATTGTTTGACTACACATGTGTGGTTTTATCTTGAGGTGATGAAGCTAGGGATGACCTGTGATCATAATATTTTTTCTTAGTCCTAGTATTGTAAAAAAAAAAAAAAAAACACTCTTTATCTAAGCCAATGACGCAAAATCAATGAATTAGAATTATATAAGATAACTTCTGTTACTCTGGTAAACGATTACATTTACAGATCAGTAACATTAACATTGTTCGGAGGACCTAGCTGAAACATCAGTTCAGTATACATGGTCAGAATGGAAATGTGTAATTAATATACATCTGTAATACAGATGTGAACAGCTGGATTTTAAAAATGTTACTCTCAGATGTCATATGGTCTGAATAAATCACAGAAGTCTGGAAATTTGAGCCCAAAATGTGGAATTTTAAATGTGTACAATGTGTAAGCACCCTGCGTATGTCAGTTGTACCTTTTTGTAGGTCTGATCAGGTATCATGTTGAAGTTCCACTACTTCCTGTATCAGATCATAAGGGCCTATTGTTGTGGCCAAAAAGGTTTTGACCTTCAACATATTTTTGTGCATTTGGAAGAGAAAAGAAAATGCATCTAAAGTTTCTAAACCATATTTCTCCAAAATGGCATGATGTGCCTGACACTCTTCTTTAGTACACAATTCATTAGTAGACAGTACAAACAAGCTAAACTGAATCAATATTTAAAACCAACCCAGCACAATGAGCCCTTCTCAAAACCCCACCCTTTGGGGTGGAGTTTAGTCACTGTCCAATGCCAATCCAAGTACTTAAGCAACTGTTGCCTTCCAGGTCAAACTTTCCTGGTCAAGCTTTCGTCTTCTAATCTGCCTATTGGACAAGGCCAGATTGAGGAGGGACTTAGTGAAGGGCTAATTGGACTTTCTTTCTCAACATGAATGTGCCTACTAAGGCCAGAGATTTGGTTTTGTCAATCTATTTTATTTGGTTTTATCCATGTAATATTTAACACATCGACCGCGAGCGTGTGTTCGTTTTCTGCTATATGCCACAGCTCAAGCCAGTGCAATCGGTAAAAAAAAAAAACTTATTTTGAAGCGCCAGATCTCAGAACAGGATGTGTGATGACATCATGCTGTTTCTGGTGTCTTGACTAACCTCCAAGAGGCCAATGACCAAGAGGGTCGTAATTACGTTGCTTCCTGACTCTAGAAGAAGGGGGCAGGTACAATATTAGGAGACGGGAAGTATGTTGGAGTCTATTAATTTCCAATGGTAGAATGAACGTGAACACAACTTATGATCCATTCCAACTCCATGGACACTGAACTAAATACTGGACCCGATCATCAAAAGGCATATAATATTTACAGCATATTCATAGTAAAATGGCTTCTATTAGCTAAACAGAAGAGAAGAAATTTCATTTTGTTATAAATTATTCTTTATCCCACCGCCCAACTCTCGTGAGATCTGTTAGGAGTTAGGAAGTCTCTTTGTAATCTGCAGTTTCACATACGACAGATTGGGGGCTCTGATCGAAACCATTACTACTTAGGAGACCATACATAGAGTATCTTTGGTGATGTCTAGCAACTGTCGATCCACCCGTGCGCCAACGATAACTAGAAGGAGATTCCCAGGAAGGGCTCCTGAATGCATTGGATTGAATGGGTGCGAATGGGACAAAAAAAATAAAATGGCCGCACCCATTGTCCCAAATGAATGTCAGCAACGGGATCTTTATCAGACGATGCGCTCGGACTAATAGATGGATTAAAGAATGAAATCTATATTTCGTTGTGTTCTGCGCCGTCCACGTCACGGTAAGAAAACGACGAGCGCGACTTCGGCGGTCCGGGAGTTGATCGATATCCTGGATAGATGCATCCCTTGCTGATATGTCGTGGTTATTGTTACTTTTTAGGGGGGGGGGTGTATATATATATGTTATTAAGCAGGATCTTCCTTTCCTCCAGAAGCAGAAGCCGGGAAAGGAGAGAAGAGAAAGCGAGATCCAGAAGACGAAGACGAGGATGACGATGACGAGGACGACGATTAAGAGCAAGATGAAAATGAGAGCCTACAGAGTTACCGACCCCTTACCTCCCCACTTCCCCAACAACCTCCACCTCAAACACCCACCTCCAGTTCACACCGACTGCCCTCTCTTCTTCTCCACGTTTCTCCCCCAGCTCTGAGCTCCTTTTGTGGAGCAAAACTGTACCGGACGGGTGGGCAGAGTGGAGCTGTCTCCCCCTTCCACACGCATACACCTTTTCCTATGGACCCGAGAGCCAAACCTCCTCCTCATTGATTTTTCCCCTCACCTCACCCAACCCCAAGGCCCCAAGGTTCTCAGGCAGCCCTCCACTCAGCATTCCACAATTTCACTGTCGATTCCCCTTTATGTATTCCTTTATGTATTCCCGCGTGAGGACTTTGGGACTGGTATCTAGTTTTTCGGTCTGTGCTTTTAATATTTTGTTGGATGAATTTGAATTTTTGTCGTTGGGTTTATTATTTCTTATTTTTTGTCTTTGTTTTTTGTTCTTTTTTTCTCCTTCAGTTCCTTCCCCCCCCCCAATAAAATTATTGCTATAGCAACAGTGCAACAAGCGAGCCATAATTTTTCAAGTTGGCCGCCTGTTGCACGAATCAAGGTTGTAGCTACATTTTTACTTTCTGTATGACAAGAAAACAACTTTGTAAATAAAAAGTTAACATTTTGAGGTTTTTTCCCCCCTCTCTCGATCTCTCTCTTTCTGCTTGCTGTGCTTCTGTGGTGTCACAGTTTCAGTAGGAAGAAAATAAGTGGTGGCCATATTGGCTGTATTACTCAGATCCATCCTGCCGCGCTGATTGCTGGTGAAAATGACATGAGACCAAAATATACCTGGAATTCTTGCTCTGGCAGGCCAAGTAATAGAACATATGATCACCTCATACTCCCGTTTGACTAAATCCCCATTGAGCTCAGATAGTTTGTGAAGCACTGTTCTCATTTTTGTAGTGTCTACTCCTGAAATATTAACACTCCAGGGTAGTGTTGTAAGCATGAGAGCTCCACCTTCTGCAATACTGAAGTGATCATGGTCTAATTTGATGTGCAGCGCTATTTCGCTCTTATTGTGGTAATGTATGCAGCATAAGTCATATGGTTTAATGCTTTGAAACATTTTTGTCTTTAGTGTCCAACACTACCCGGTTTTGCCTAATTAATGGTATAGTTATTTTTTCTTGTTTTAAGACCGCCTGTAATAGGACAGCAGCCATTTTCTGGTTCCAATATTCCAGACTCCATTCACTTTTCCCATAGAAATTTCCCGAAATATTTTGATGATTTAAAAGCCTAGAATCAAGCCACCCAGGATCCTGGTGAATCATGGCTGTAAAGCATTTGATTCTGTGGAGGAAAAGGGTATTTATTAAATGTAGTATCATAATTAAGTTTCAAACATTTTGTCATTTTATGGGGAAAAACAAATGGGGTATGGAACGATAGAGGCCTGGCCACCTTTGAATTCTAAACCAAACAGGTCAGGCAAGCTACCTTCAACAGAGAGGGAAATGTGGGCCTTCCACATGTTGCAGCCTGAGAGGTGTGTGTGTGTGGGGGAGGGGCACTTTCTGTAAAAGTCAACAGTCAGACTCGCAACCCAACCAGAATGAGCCAGACAAGCCATGTAGAATGGTTTCTCATGACGTTAAGGTCAAATGTTAAATCTAAATTGTAATGTCTGATGAGTACGGTTAGTTGTGTTTTATGCTTTTCGTTTACTGGTAACTAGCTTTTTGACACATTTCTACCCCATGGGCTGGTGAGCATGGATTATGTTCTGTTCCAACAGAAACATTGTTATATAAAACAGGAATATCAGGATTTTAGTAATTGTTTTATTTTTTTAAGATTAATAAATCTTTGCATACTTTAAGAAACAATATTGAAAGGATAAAATGTCATTGTATATATATATATTTGCATACATCAATATCTTAGACAACAGTACAGTCAAAAATAACAAATCGCAGTGTAGTTAGGCACAGTGAGACTGATGTATGCCATTTCCTGGCGGCTGTTACTAAAATGGCAAGTGTTTGCAGCTGAAAGTGAACACGTGAATCTGCAACTAACAACGGGCGCAGATTGTCGAACAGTGAGCAGCCATCCACTGCATTTGTATAGCCTTCTGAATTATCCGACTGTGTCTTCCCCACTGTGCTGTTTGCTCCCACCCACACCTTTTAACAGCCTGTTGTTATCAGTTTGCCTGTATGTAAATCAAGTGGGCTGAGCAAGGCCTGCAGTTAGTAGTTATAGTAGGCGGGTTTCTTGAGGGGGGTTCCAGGGGGTTCCCAGCAAAATGAGGAATGGTTGCCCTTGGGTTTATTGGAAAGTGAAGTATCACCTCGCTTTTAAACCCTAGATTATTTTTCAGCTAGTTTATGCAGACAATGCAGCACGAGTTTGTAGAGGAAGGAGGAAGAAATGGAAGTCTATGCCCATTTGTGACAATTTTGGGGTCCTTTGGAAATGTTTGAGAACCACTGTTCTAGAAATGCACTGACCCAAATCCCTAACAGTCCAGTTCTTGATTGAAACATGGCTAAAAGAATAATGGTGTTTTATATTCACTTTGTGAAGAATACACAGTTGAGTGATCAAAACAAAAAATGAAACTGGTTGCTGCATTCTAGACAACCGATAAAGCACCCTGCTAGCCAGCTCTGACAGACAGCAGGGCATGAAGAAGAGCTACAGTATATTGAGGCATGTCAGCCAATGGCAGTGTGTGATTCCAGTCCATGAGTAAGCCTGAGTGCACTAGAACTGTCCAGCACAGGTCACAGAGGTCACAGACAACATATTCTATAGAGCAGGGTGTGTGTGTGTGTGTGTGTGTGTGTGTGTGTGTGTGTGTGTGTGTGTGTGTTTGATAAAGACGCTGTATTGTTAATCGGTGTAGTACTGTGTGTGTGCATATGTGCTTGTGTTGGTGAGCATGGAAGTATCAATCTCAAGCCTGTTCGACAAGGTCATCTCTTATTGAAATGTGAAAATCGCCCTGTATGTACATCTATGATCCTCCAATTCATTTTGGACCATTCAACACTTTCTAGTAAGATCTTTTTCACGTAACGGGGCTATGTCTATGTTCACTATGCTCCTTCAAGGTTGGGGTTAAGCATAGGCATTGTTTTGCTGAGGTTAAGGTGATTGTTAAGTTTAGGTTTAGGCATAGGCTGTCAATCACAGTGAGGAAACAGAGCGACCTGGCTGAAATTAATTATGTAGTCATGAAGTTATGACCTCCTGGTGAATACAGTCAAATTGGAAATGGCATTACCATGCATTAGATTAGATTATAAATTACGCGGAATATTAGCAAGCAGGCATGCCATGTCATCAGACCTAGTTTCGTTCAAGAATTTGTCTGTGTAGTATCTGGTAGGTGTTGTGGCCTTTTTCCAATACAAATAATGTACAGTATAATTTAGCAAAATCCATTCCATGGATCCATTAAATTTTCTCCCTGAATGAGAGGTTCTGAAATAGATCTTTCCCTTATGAAACCAAATCAACCCATACTCTTTAAGAGTTAAATTATTGTTAAAGTGTACACAATTAGAGAATGTAGAACAAATTTTGATCGATGTATGTCTGCTATCATCTTATCCAATATTCTTTAGTTCTGACTGAGTGTGAGAATAGTGGTCATCAAATAGCGGTTAGTGCCTCGAAAGTGGAATGAATAAATAAGGCCCTTGCTATGACAGGATTGAAAACCGCTGGCTTAATGGAGAATAGACCTTTCAGTAAGCCCCTCCCCAAACTGCGATGGTCCAATCACAGTTAAGCATAACATGTGATAGACAAACCTCTCCACCAATAGCTGTCCTATATGATAAAACATTGTTTTAAAAAATAAATGTCACACACACCTTTTTCCACTGCATAGGGCATCATGCCTTGTTGATGGATTTGGAAGAGATTTTGAAGGTCTGGTTCCAGTATAGTATTTAGTGTGTAAAGTCCATGATATTTACATTGGAATGAGCCTGGCTGGAAAGTGTCCTAGGGTGGACAAGAGGGCGGGGCTTACCTAAAGGTCTATTCCACCCATTTTCAATATTTCAAAGGTCCCAAAAGAAAAATCATTAGCATGGTAAAACACAACTTGATGATGTCATCAAGTTTCACCATGTTAATGATTTTCTTTCCGACCTCCATTTCTAGGAAACACAATGGGGGGAACATGTGTATGTTGTCCAAACAACATAGGTATATTAAGGTATATTAATGACCTAGTAAAATGTTGAAAATGGGTGGAATTACCCCTTAATGCATTTCGAAACCAGCGGATTAAGACCCAAAAATGTGTTCCAATGTGTCATTTTACTGTCAGGGACCTCTGGGTTATGTATTTTATGGTCAATGCAATCATCAGGTGTGAAACCATTTGAGATACACTTGTACAGAACCTGCCTATGGATTGGGCACATTTGCTAACAGCAACTCTCTGAAGTCAGGTCGAAATGTACTTAAAAGCACCAAACACAATACACAACCCATTAAGTTACTGTCAGAATAAGAGGTCATTTTTAAGCAAGATAGTCTGAGTTAACTAGTTAATCGCGAGTTAACTCAGCCATGAGTTAACTCGATTAATTTTTTTAGTGCGAGATTAACTCACAGTAAAACCAAAGGCCGAGTGGGTCCATTTGGTTCAATTTCGCCAAATGCAGGTGAATAATTTTTAAATATCTGCATCAGTTAAGTTATTTTAAAATATGTCTACACAATTAGAGAATGTAGAGAACTTTCTACAAAATGTGCATGTTCGTTCCGAATGATATCGTTGACAAATTCTTTAATTTAGGTCTGGAAGTCTAAATAAATGTCATCAAATGGTGGTCTGTGGCTCAAATGCAGAATAAATAATTGACCTTGATATGAATATTCCTGAAAAACACTCATTTAAGGTATATTTAGAACTCATGAAAATATGCGATTAATTTGCGATTAATCGAAGATTAACTATGGGCCATCATGCGATTAATCGCGATTAAATATTTTAATCGACTGTCAGAATAAGAGGTCATTTTTAAGCAAGATAGTCTTTGTTAACATACACAATAGTAGGCTATGGCTGTTCAAGCCTTCATGGTTGTTTAAGAGATCACAAGCTGTTACAAAATGACAACACATTTATTGTGTGGCCAATAGGTTATATTGATTCAAACACACAATGGCTTTTAAACCTGTTCTTCACAGTGGCTGTAGAATATCATGGCAAAGATGGAACATGCTGTTGGTTAAGAGCAACATGCTGATTTTCTGAACAGAAATCACGTTTTCATCTCCTGATTTTGAAGTCAAACGTTTCCATTTTATAACTTGTACGGTGAACATTTTCACTGTACAGTTTTTACATGAACAATAAATTAAAAAACAAAATTTAAAAAAAGATAATAAAAAAAGAAATTCTGCCATACATGGCAATAGGTACAGAGATGGCTGCTGGGCACCAATTGTTCTCTAAAAAGAATTGAACTACCAGTTTTTTCCCCATTCATTCAGATGCAAAGGCAGCTCTATGGAAGACTAGAGAGCTCTCGACTGTGGTATTGTTATTTCATTAAACCTGCTCAATCTTCTTTCAAGCCCACTCTCCCTTTCTCTAACACACATCACGCACAAACACACACAGGCAGGCGCACACACACACGCGCGCATCATCGCATCATACAGTAGTTTAAATACGCAAGAAAATATAGATCAAGAAGCACAAAATATATATTCAGTGTCGTCATACAATCGCGAGTGATTGTCTGCTGCTATTGCTGACTGCTCCAAAAATAACGGGCAGGCCACCACGTTATTCTCTTAGAAGGCATCATATCTGTATCCTCTCATAAGAGCATTTTTAAAAAGAAAATGCACAATACAGTAAAAGAAGATCACAAGAAAAATTGCATAGCTGTGAAGCATACAAAAGGACATATTTTAGGTTGAGGGGAGGTGGGGGGGGGGGGGGGGGGGGATAACAGGTGCATTTATAGACGGACTACCAATCTAAAATACATGGAGGAAACAATACGTGCATAGAGGGGGGTGACTGTGTATGTACAAGATAAAGAAGAAACACGTGTACACTCAGTGTAGTGTCGGTGAGGCTGTGGTTCCCAAAACACAAAGTAGAACTGAAGTGATATTGGCTTTGAACACCTCCCTCCAGGCAGGAAAGAGAGGCCTTGTCTCTCGAGGTGAGACTCCATCCAAAGGCGGAATGTAAAAAGTGGTGGGGGTAGGGAGGGGTATTTTGTAGTGTGCCGTGTAGAGATAGATTATGCACTGTATAATATAAAAGTCCTTAGTGTTAAGTGAACTCTGAGAGTCTATGAATAGAACCAAAAGGACCCGTTAACGGTCCTTTTGGTGTCATTCGTATGCTCTCATTTTAGGAGAACACACTGCACTTTGCATGCAGGTGACGTGTGTTGGCCAGGGATTGGGTTGGTGGGGTGTTTGGGGGGGGCAGGGCCTTGTCTCAGTGCGAGGCCTGTTGGGAGTTCCTCATGTTCTTGATCTCCAGCTCCATTTGCTTGATGCGTACGTCCCTCTGGTTGAGAAGCTCCCGCAGCCGTCGGATGTCCTCCTGCTGCTTGAGGAACTTCAGTCGCAGCTATGAGAGGAAAACACACCCGCACGCACACGCACGCACACACACACACACACACACACACACACACACACACACACACACACACACACACACACACACACACACACACACACACACACACACAGTCACACACACACACACTCATATTACATTTGTGCTGATTTGGAACATGTCACCGACTCCCGGTGGTATCATAGATAATTGATTGGAACTAATCCATTCCATCTTGAAAAATTAGTTCACAACTCTGGCTTAACGTCTCCCCTTCATGAAGGAGTGAAGTCCAAACTACAACAGTGCACCGGCAGTTCATATACAGGTAGGTAAGGTTCATGCTGGCGTGCCATCTGCTTCAAATTTCCAATTTAGCTGAAATACCAAAGGAAAAATAGACAAGACAAATAAGATAGAGATATGATGTTTCACACCCGTCCCCAACGCTACCTCGTTCTCTGTCATGGGAGTCGAGCAGAGAGAGAGGTCCTGTCCATTACTGACTGACGTCCAACTGATGTCATCCTTGCCCTCCGTTGGACTGCTGTTCTCTTCTCTGCCGTCTTTGGAACCCAGTTTGTCCTGAATGTATGCCAGCTGCAGCAGGCCCGGCCTGCTCTGTGAGCGGCGGGTATCCAGCCCCTTGCTCATGCTCAGATCATGGTACGACTCCTCTACTTGACTGCCAGGCTTCAGTGACATTAGCACCGGACCTGAAGGTCAGAGACAGAGCCAGAAGCAAGAATATTCAGTGGTCACATTGCAGTGCAAGGCAGAGACTTGATTTCAGTGGAAGAAATGCCCACAGAAAATGTATTTCAGCTTCTTTAAAAAAAATCAGACCAGTCTGACTATTGGCATCTTGGACAATTGGCTGTTTTTGGTTGTTAGACGACTGGCTGTCGGATTCTTAGTATGCCTGTCAGACTATTGGCACCTCGGACTATCTGTGTGCCAGTGTATTGGTTGTTGGACTAATAGGGACCCATTTGCTGCTCCTTACTAAACATTAAAACTTGGCTCCCCATCATACACCTGTGCACAGTGCCCTGATACCTGTTGGTATCCTAAACAGAGAGACACACACATTGCTTTACATTTATTTGATTCCAAAAAAATGTTGTGACATTATTAGGCTTCTTTCTCTGATGCCAAGTCTATTGATCGGAACCGCGCCCACTCTTGTTCAGAGCTGTCTATTGAGAAATAACACAAGATGCAGTCATTGGCAAATTGGAACCAAGCCATATAATAATCAGCTAAACTGCCCCCTCTACAAACAATACACCTTATTGCTGTAGAGCTGCTGTATAGAGTATTCTTTTAATTAAACTAGTGTAGATAGCTGATCTACGAGTTCAGCTTGTAGATCTGGTATTTTCATTATGAGAAAACAAACATAAAAAGTTGAAATATGGACATAAGAGGTTTCTGCCTGATAGCAGTTCCACACACTCTGACCTTTATCGATTCCACTGAGCCACTCCTCAGCTGTCAGCGCAGGCCGGTAACCTGCTGTCATGGGATATATATCCTCCTGGTAGGACTCCGACTGCACACACACACACACACACACACACACACACACACACACACACACACACACACACACACACACACACACACACACACACACACATAATGACATGTCTTAATTTATTTGACGTAACAAAACACACATTTTGTTTTTTTGTTATTCAACAGTCTATTTTAACCCATTTCACCCAGCTGACATTGTAGATTCTGTAGAAAACATTGCTCTGAGAGAACATTAAAGATTTGTGCTCACATTCTCCCCAAAAATAGCAGTTGTTCACGGCTCATAGCTCGTGGCCCACTATTAGCCGTGAACACCTGCTATTTTTCAATGAAAGTTATAAACACCACCAGTACAGTGCAGAATGGTTTAAAGTTCTAAGTGTGTCCTCACCCTGCGGGGCACAATCATGGATAAAGGCTCAATGAGGCTCTTGATTGTCACCAGTTTATAGAACCTGAACACCTCACAGGTGCTCACATCCAAGCCCCTCTTTGGCATCACACCTGGAGAAGCAAACACACACACGCATGCATGCACGCACACACAGTTTAGTTGATTGACAAAACCGTGACAAAACACATTTGCACAGTGGCAAAGTGAAGAAATATAAAATGAAAAGGCATGAGTCACAACAAGGTAAATTACTAGACGTCCCATACTCCCATAACGTTTACATCCCACATTGCCCCTCAGCCACAGTAAATGGTACTCAATTTCTGTTGTTCATAAAGTAGAATTTCCCAAGTGTAGAATAAGATTACTCATAATGACAGAAAAAAGGGAGAAGTCTTGGCATTATCATTGCTTCTTCCTTGGCTGCCAGCACAAATTAAGATGTATTCTCTCTACGAAAAGATCCACAGTGACATTTTGTCTATGAAACTTGCTCACAATAATACAGAACTGCCTATTACTCCCCCCCTAATTCACAACAGTTCACAATGGCTGCTGCCAACATGTTAGCCTAAAGCCTGAAATGCGAGAATGTAATCAGATCATAATTCAGCTGGTGTATGAGTGTGTGTCACTCCAGATAATGCATGGGAGGGCTCAGAGCTACTTGTTTGGCTATTCAAATACGGCATGCTCATTTGCACAGCAGGTTTGCTTACAAAGAGCCTTTGCGACTCTTGGGGGAAAAAAAAGAGATAGCAAAAGAAAAGAATGTCTTCAGCACAAATGCAGGATTATGAA
This sequence comes from Benthosema pterotum, assembly GCA_039105355.1. NCBI lineage: Eukaryota > Metazoa > Chordata > Actinopteri > Myctophiformes > Myctophidae > Benthosema > Benthosema pterotum. Next base: position 21,676,030 of record CM076973.1, on the reverse strand, counting down.
GCTAAATGAATGAAAATTACAATCAGGGGAATATGTTTTCAAGAGCATCCTCAGTGTGGCAGGATCATGTTAATGTTAGAAAGGCATGATGATGGGTAGAATCAACAAGCTCATGATTAATTCATTAGATATCAATAATAATTGTTGTTGTTATTATTCTTTATTTTTAGGTAACTTGACTTTGATCAAATCTGGAGGAGGAAACATTTATGTCTACGAAGTAGACATAAATGTGACACCCCTGACACTCATTTACCTACTGTAATGTTACGTGGCATGGAGGCCACACACGTATACAGAATGACAATGTTTATATGATGATGTGATGTGAGTGTACTTAATAACTGCAGTCCTCACCCATTCCTTTCTGAGGTAGGAGCGAGCGATGCTCTGTGAGAAAGTGCATGTAAGGTTTCTCTGAGCTGATCTCATAGTACCTGATGGTCCCATCACCCTGAGAGAGAAACATACACAACATATTCTGTATATTAGCTAGTCAGAAAAACAATGAAAAACAAATACATTGGTATATACTTGTAAAATAATGTAAATGTGAATGGTTGGTGCCTGTCCCTCTTTTTATCCCCAGCTTACTACATCTTATGACAGTGTCGTGCCAAAGTATTAAAAGCTGTCAAGCCACAGGCTCATAACGCGTACAGCTTGCATACTATACAGCATATAGCCTATATGTGCATACCACATGGAATGCTCTGCATCCAGTGTGTCCTCAGGTTATCTTGGTAGCATTGCCTCATACTAGGTTTAGAGTTACTATTTGTATGTAATCACACCATGTCAGTATCAAATGGGAGTTGGAGTTTTAAAAAAAGAATGTTGGCTTTCAATAAACACTGCTATGGACAAGTGTTGGAGCTTCTACTATTCTCGGTGATGGTCAGTGGTGTCATGCTGGTACCACGCTGTGGTGGCAGTAATTTTTTGACGTGCACGCATAGGGATGGAACGCGCGCCCCTCATGTAGAGCCAGAAGAAATGCTAAATTCCGGCTTTAGTCTAGGCTAGCCTACTCGAAAAACAGGCTTCCAGCTACTGCCCTGACAGTGATGTTTGTGACTGCCCTGCAACACCTCTAGATTCACACCAATTTGATGTGATTTGAATACACGGTGTGTATCCAAATCAAATCATTAGCATTTGTTTAACCAAGATCGTCCTGGTAGCGCGACGTGCACATGATAAGCACCACCCCTGGTGATGGGAACATTACACCCGGCCCCGAAGCATCCGACCAGCCAACAGAAAAGTCAAATAAAGCCGTTAGGGTTGTACCATTTTGGACTTTAGACATTCTGTTCACCAGGTTATGTGTTTGGACTTAGATGCCGCACCAGAGTGTTGTGCTGCAAGGGTGCAATAGCTTACAGCAGGGGTCCTTGAGGGAATACCAGGGGACCCCAGCTGGATTGTTATGATTGAAATCGACTCCTACAGATCTACAACAAATGTTACCTTACGGGTCCATTTGGTGCCATGTGTGCACTCTCTGAGTTAACTGAACACTGAGGACTTTACAGTGGGTTTCCAGAGATTATCTTTTTTTTTTTATCAAAAGCATATCAAACTGGGAGACCTTGAAGATAAAAAGGGCAAGAATCATACACTTAGGACAGTGTCTCTAACCACTAAGCCACCTTTCTTTCCAAAGCCCTAACTACGACTGCGTGTCCATTTGCCATATGATCCTGCTGTGTGTTAATCTGACAATAGTGTGGTTTTAATAAAGCGTGGTGAGAGAGACCCACCTTCCCAGCAATGTAAAGCATGTGTGTGTCAGGGTCGTAGAAGGGGAACAGGACCCCTGATGAACTGTCTTGGTCCTCTTGTAACAAAGGCACGGAGAGGTCATCCTGAACACACACACACACACACACACACACACACACACACACACACACACACACACACACACACACACACACACACACACACACACACACACACACACACACACACACACACACACACACACACACACGGTGTAGATACAGAGAAGAGTAGTTAGTCATTACAGTTCTGGGAACTATGGATCACTGGTCATAGTTCAGTAGACTATATAATGCCATAGTAAAATGATTGTCATTTTCTGTGCCAGGGACATAGACGACACAGACACAGAGTAAAATGATAATCATTTTACTACGTACATTTAATGTCTAGTAAAGAACATCTGGAGGTTGTGAGTTTGTGATCATAACAGTCATAGATGAGTCTGTCCATTCCCTACATAAATATCACTGTACAGTGCGGTATTAAACCGATTGAGTGCTCAATCCTAATCCCTGTTTCAGCCATAATCCCCCACCCACTCCATACTTTCATCCACATTAAAACACGGCAGCAACACAGAGGCATTTCTGAACCTCGGGCAGCAGCTACACACAATTTGTTCTCTTGTCCAACCATAATGCTAGAATCTAGCAGCTAGATAGTCAGATAATTATTGTAGTTTGGTGATTAACGTAGTTCATTAATTTGTCCACCAGATGGGGTACTTACTGTACAGGAGCCAGGCACTACTAGAGCAACTCTAGACTTTAGGAGGTGTGATATAGCATCTCCATGCCTTTATCAAAAGAAAGACTGTGTTGTAGAGTCTCTAGGTCTCTAACCACCTCAACCCACTTCACGCTTTTTATGCCATAGTGCTGTTTATAGATTGTAGTGTTACTTTTAGGTTCTAGAACGCTACTAAATGTAGGTTATGGAACCACAGCTCAGTCCTGCTGTAGAACTCACCTGTTAATATGTATACTGTACAGTAGACACTCATTTGAAAAATAAAATCTGTGGTGATGACAAATCTATGGATAACCACGCACTTCTGTCATAGCCATGTAAATATAACGCAAATAAAACACATCACTGTTAAATCCGCTAAAGTCTTCTATGTTTGACATGGAAGTGCAACAGCACTCTTTTGCTGTGAGGGACTCGTGCATGTTCTATGCACTTATTTAATTCAGTGTACCATGTATTTGGAGGTTTTCTAAATATTGCCAGACCGTGTTATTTCACCATGTTTACCGCTAGGTGAGAGCAGGTTGGAGTTCTCCAGTTTTCATTCTGGGTTAGTACTCTTTCTTTCTCCAGACACCCATGAGCAACTATTTAGTAAATTTACGTTATTTACCGGGGGGGGGGGGGGGCTGGTGCGTAGGGGGGGGAGGGCCATGATGAAAAAAAATGAGGTCGGGGGAGGGCCATGGCAAAAACAATCGGAGTTTAGGGGGGGGCCATGGGGAAAAAAGGAGACGGAGATTTAGAGTATAGACTGAGTTACGTTTACTCATAGAGCTAGTAGACCAATGGCGATTCTTCTACATTGACTTCAACTGCAGTTTGTCCCTATTCAGGCCATTTGAACAGCGCTCAAGCGCTCAGTTTCTGACTCCTCAATGTCGTGACTCCGGGTGGACTGCCGCTTCCGTGTGCGAGGGTCCATCTGCAGCATGGACCCTCCTCCTCCCTCCATGCAGTTGTGCGAGATCCTGTCATGGCGTCCACCCCTCTTTGGTTACAACACACGTAGGGAAAAGAAAACTTTGCCTTTTTACCAAGGACTGCGTTCGGTTTGATAAATAATGACAGCAGAGCCGTTTTCTAAAGCCCGATACGGGCGGATGCATGGATTATAAATCAGCACGTCGAGCTGTGGTGAGTAGCCTAAAACGAGTTGTTTGCTGTCCCCCTTTGCTCCATGAAGTGAACGGTGTCTGTATTACTCTGTCTATACTCCAGGCTTACATAGCTACTCCACCCAGGCTGCGCTGGGTAGAATCATGCCATCTAGTAGAGTTGCGACATTGGGGGGTCAGAAACCGAACGTGCTGGATAGTATTTTCTGTTGCGCGACCACTGCAGACAGGCAGGGCTATAGTTTTCAAAGAGGCCAGCGCGAATAAATAAAAGCTCTTTTAGACACGTGTAAAACATGACAACTATTGGGAAATCAATGCTGATAGTTACCTGGAGGGGGAGGGCCATGGGAAAACAACATTGAAGTGGGGGGAGGGCCATGGGGAAAAAATTGAGGTGGGGGGGGGGGGGCATGATTTTTTTTTTCTGACCGGACTTCCAGTTTACCAGCCCCCCCCCCCCCCCCCGGTAAATAACGTACAGTCCCTTAGTACATTATTAAGATGAATCAAGATATATCCTCTGGCGCTAACCTTCAGTTTGGGGTGCTTATAGTTATTCACTTTAGAATCAAAGGGGAGAGGTAAATATGGTAGTGTAGTTGTGATCCTCACCAGGTCCCACAGTGCTATCTGTCTTGCGTTCCAACGTGAATTGCCCGTTGTGACCAGCATCTTCAGATTGCCCAATATCAGAGCCTTGCTGGCTTTGTGCGTCTTACAGTTGGCCTCCTACAAATTCAGAACACCAAGCAAACACGCACGCACGCGCGCACACACACAAAACATAGAGACACACAATATATTTTAGTCAATTACTTCCTGTTGTTCTTATTGTGAGCAGGTGGTTGTTTTATGTATTAAAATAAAGGTGTTAGAGTAATGAAAACAGTATACACATTACTTCTCCAAGTATTTAGCACTCAAACTTAATGTGCACAGTAGAAAATTAAGCTATTTCAGTGACATAACTAATGCTAACACTGCCGCTACTACTCCTGCTAATAACATCTAATAATTGCCAAAGAAATTACAGCATTTAGGGGTTGCAGTTCATCCAGCACATTGTGGCATGACTCTCGAGTACTCTCACTACTGCCACGTAGGAAGGCGGTTTGACAGTCAAAGTGGAGGTGAGCACAGACAGACGTAAGGAGTGTGAGTCATGGCTCTGGTGACCCAGGGTTTGGAGAGTGGACAAGGGGTGTCAGTTTTGGCTATGTGGTGCTGGAGAAAAACGGGAGTGTGTGCGCGTGTACGTGCATGCGTGCAGTCTGTAAAGCACCTACTCTCTCACACACAGATACAATATTACATAAAGGCCCCACAACTACCTGCAGCAGGTTCCCTGTGCGCGCCTCCATCAGTCTGACTTTCTTGTCCTTGCAGGTGGTGGCCAGCAAGCTGCCGTCGGTGTTGAAGGACATGGACAGAACCACGTCCGTGTGGTGACTGATGGTCCGCACTGGGTTCTTTATTACCTGTTCTGGACAGTCCAGGTTCCAGATCATCACCTGGGAGACAACCAGAGCAAAGGGTTTTACGGCCAAGATTCAATCCACATTCGGAAACCAAAGATTTATTTTGCTTTTGGCCACAATACCAGGCTGGATTTGGGAGAAAACAAAGAGAAAACATAGAGATCAAAATGACCATTAATCCTCTAGTTGTGTAGACGTGGGCTAATTAAGATGGTGAATAAGTCTTGAGAGTGTAAAAATGAAACCAAATGGACCCTTGCGGGTCCATTTGGTTTCATTCTAGCTGGCGACCACCTGGTAGTAGTAGTCTTTTGGGCTTTAGGCTGAGCTACTCGGATACATTTGCCCCCTTTTGGACATCCGACACAGTGAAACTCAATCCAGGTCACAGCATCAATGTAACACCAGAGATTCGAACCCAGGTCCCCTGCTTGGGACACCAAAAATGTAGAGCTGAGGCGAGAGGGAAATTCCAAAACATTGGCCCGGGGAGATATTAGGCCTTTGGGCTTCAGGCTAAGCTAATCTGCGACACAAGTATGCAAGCACATGCAGACAAACTATTTAAGTACACACACACACAAAAACTGATTCATGATTGTGACAAATATTGAAGATGCAAATCACGGCCTATAATTATGTCCTGACTAGACCAAATCAGCTGTAGATGACACACTGTGTCATTGACACAGCTGGTGTAGTGTAGCCGATTGTAAAATCATCTGCAACAATGTGGGTAATTGTGTACTGTCACACGTAGTACATTCCTACTCTTTTCCTATAGAACATAAGAGAGACCACTACCTACACAAACACCTTTCCATGCATGTTTAGACAAGCACAACAACCTGGTATGACATTTTCCTAACGATTATGTCAAGGCTCTGGCTTGGCAGAGGCGCAGCAAAAAGCATCATGTTTGTCATCCAGACCTGACAACTAAATTAGATACACGCTGCTCTGTAAAATTGCGGTGACAATTCTGTGATTGTGTGCCTGTTTGTGCATGCATGCGTAGGACAGGTTGATGTGTGCGTGTGTGTGTGTGTGTGTGTGTGTGCGTGTGTGTGTGTGTGTGTGTGTGTGTGTGTGTGTGTGTGTGTGTGTGTGTGTGTGTGTGTGTGTGTGTGTGTGTGTGTGTGTGTGTGTGTGTTACCTGGTAGTCATATGCAGTACTGAAAAGCACGTTGTTAGCGGTGGGGTGCCACTCAATGAGGCCCACTCTGCGGCTGTGACCCTGCAGCTCCTTCCATGGTACTGTCAGGTTCTTCAGCACACCGTGAGGGGGGATGTCCCACACTTTCACCTGGAACACACACACATGCACAGTTCTTTAGTAATACATACAATAATACATTTAATAGAGCTGAGCAGTCCCACCACTTTCATGACATCGCCCGTGTTCCAGAAATGGAATCCTCATTCATTTTCCTCATAGACAAATCATGACAACACACACAATATTACTATACCATACAATACCTAATACAGCAGAATACAACATGTTTTGTTTCGTTTTTCTTCTGAGAAATGATTTGATTGTCCCAAAAGACTGTGTGTTGTGATGATTTGTCACGGCCCGAGTTGGCCTTGTGTGTGGTGTAATCGTCTTTATCTAATTTATTTTCGAAAAGTCTATGAGAAAAATGAATATGATCCATTTCTGGATCAGGAGCAACGTCACGAGGGGGCGGGACTGTCAACTCTAAGTGAGCTTTTACATCAGTAAAAGCACCAGTATGAACAAAAGGATTGTAAGATGTTCCTTTTGAGGTTTAAAGTGTGTTTATATTTGTTTTGAGTTTGAGCAGAGAGTTGTTTCATTTCTTTTGTATTATTTTTCTCTGTAAGCCTAAAATAAAAACCAGTGCGCATACCCGAGGCGGGGTTGGCAAAAGGGGCCTTTCAGTATTTTGCATGAGTTTGCATGTTCTCCCCGTGTTCCTTAGGGTAGGTATCCTCACAACAATGTGCAGCAATCCTGCTTTCTAAACTGCCTGGTTTTCTAAACTGCCTCCCCCTGGCCAGCTGGGGCAACTGATGGAGGGGACAGGGGCTGGTTGGAACAACATGTTCCATCCATGCCCAACCAGGGAAACTCCCCCCTGTTAGGTGAAAAGAAGGCGGCTTGGACTCCTCATGCAATAGTGGAAGCATGAGGCCATTCCACTGCCTCCTCAGATAGGTGGAGGGTGTGTAGAGCCCAGGATCACTTTAGGAATTGGCTACCGGTAGGTGACTGGGTGAAAAAAATAGGCGAAAAAATAGTTTACAATATCGTGGGAGTGAAATTAAAGGAAAAAATCACTAATTGGTGCCCTTTGATTCCCCCTAATCCACGGCGACCTCAGTTTGTTACAGTGCATAATCTCACACACATGCATATACTGTACCTAAAAACTTTGCAGGCAGCCCACCCTGCCAGTTATAATTGAAAATGTCTTATTTTATATTAAGTTCCACTGAGTCCACATAACCCTGGGCCATGGATATTGAAGAGTCATTGTGCATGCTTTGCTGTGACCCAGTGTGTTTAGTCTGAGCTGTTGGAATGTGTCTGTGGAATGCAATGCTGTCCTTAACACACTAATAAAACAAATGTCCTGTTTCTGCATGCTCATAACCAATCAGACCAACCAATCAGAATGCATGTACTGTATGAAATTGATGTTTTCAGGGTAGGTGTGTGTGTGTGTGTGTGTGTGTGTGTGTGTGTGTGTGTGTGTGTGTGTGTGTGTGTGTGTGTGTGTGTGTGTGTGTGTGTGTGTGTGTGTGTGTGTGTGTGTGTGTGTGTGCGCGCGTGCGCACTAACCGTGGCATCTTCAGAACAGGATGCGATGCAGTAATCATTGAAGGGGTTCCATTTTATGTCTAAGACGTTTCCTCTGTGACCTGATACTCTGGGGTGATGGGGGTCCACTTTCCCTGTCTAACAGAAAAGCAGACACACAACGGAAAAGTTAAAACATGACCAGTCTTTTCTGGTCAAGACTGTTAAGATAAACACATTTTGATTAATGTCATGACAATGTTTTATACAAATGTGATTGAAGCTTTATTCCCAGGACACAAAGTACCATATTCTGCACCATGTATGATGTTATGGATGGAGAATCACATTCTATCAACTCTTGCCTCAGATAATGATTATTCCATGTTAGTCTTTTTCTTTAAGGACCACCAGATGGAGGCATTTTGGAAGAAAACCTCATGCATGCCATCGTTTGCATGTAGATTTTGGGAACGGGCTGTTTCAATGATCTTCAGAGCAATTGCAGAGCACAATTATCAAAGCCTCAAAGTGACAATTTCGGGATTCAAGTCAACACAAACTGTTAAAAGTTAAAAGCTGGCTGAGAGAGTTAAGAGAGGACGGGTCAAGAGTGGGCAGGTCGGACTTGCATGGCACTTTCTGACACCCATATTAAAGAAGTAATCCATGTGCAATATTTGTTTGTTTTTGAGTGGTGTCTAACCGCTCCATTACACAGCAATATGTGTAGTAGGCTATATATTGTCAACCACAGATGTCTGTCTGTCTGTCTGTCTGTCTGTCTGTCTGTCTGTCTGTCTGTCTGTCTGTCTGTCTGTCTGTCTGTCTGTCTGTCTGTCTGTCTGGATACCCCCCCCCCCCCTTTAATCGGACGTTCCTTGGAGAGAAGAAAAATCCCTTTTGTGCAGACGAGATGAAAAACTTAAAAGGAACAATAAAAACCAAGATAGACAGGTAGAAAATTGAATTGAATGACCATAAATTGCCTCAGCAATGATGTAACCTGGATACATATGTGTTTTCACCACCTTCAAACAAACAGACAAAAGGTATGTGTGTTTGTCTGGGTTATAGTGCTGTTGTGCACAGAAAATGTCATGTTTGTACGATTTACAATCTCTCAGGAAATTATAAAACCGATGTAGAAAGAGAAACATCAACACTGTGTTCATAAAGTTAAGTTTGCAACCCTGTTTTAGTGTTTTGGTGACTCTCCTTTCATTTACTAATATAAAAGATAGATGTAAGTAAAGTAAAAGCAAAATCAAACGGTTCTTCTACCTTCACCTTTCCTAAATAACGACTGTTCCCTTCCCTTGCCTGCTGTGTTTCAGGGTTGAGCTGCTTAACAACCAGACTGTTTTCAAACATTTAACTTTCATTATCAAAGTGTTAAACAGCACATTAGCAGCACGGTGAGCAACACATTACAGGCAAGCGTTAATCATATTGCAGGTCGAAAGAAAAAGAAACTACAAAAAAGATGTTCTACCCTCTTCGCCTATACTACTCTTCTCTCTAATCATTTGTTCGGCCCAATTTATTTTGATGATTTGTCACCATCGGGGCTGTGACTGCAACCCTGGTGTAACAACATTTCTATTATTAAATATTGTAAAATAAATTACTGCAAAGAAAGAGAGAGAGTAATATACATATAAATATATTACTCTCTAATATCAGTACTGGCACTGCCCCCAAAAATCCCCCAAAAAAGTATTTGTCTGGAACCAGGTTGGGAGGGAGAAAAAAAACATTTCTGAAGCTGAAAATGAGAAAAATCTGTTATAAAACCAGCTCACCCCAAACAAAAGAAACTTAAGGAACAATAAAACCAAAATAGGCAGGTAGAAAATTGAATTGAATAACCGTAAATTGCGCCAATAATGATGTAATCTGAAAACACATGTGCTTTTCACCACTTTCAAAAACGCAAACACACGCACACATGCGCACACACACACACACACACAAACCCCTGCACACGCATACACACGCACGCACACATAGAGTTCATTTCTCTCCTTGTGATGTAACTCACATACCGGCCATCTGTCGTGATTTGAATAAGACGACCCATCCCTACAGGTTAGAACCTGTAGTTGTGCCTACAGTGCACACACACGCACGCACGCACGCACGCACGCACACACGCACACACACACACACACACACACACCAGCAAACTCTTGACAGTAGCACAAACCCAGAGACATTTCCATTACAAATGGAATTCATCTTTTATAAGCCACCAGAGGCTGTTCTGGTGGTGAAATTTGTGGTGAAAAATAGCAGACTTATAAAAGCTTAAAACGTGTGATCGTCTGTCTTCAGTAAATAGACAGGGCACTAGTACTACTAGATCTAAAATAGAGCCCCATGTCAATATAGGGTATATAGGTGGTTAATTCTGCAGTCTGTATTGGAGCTAACGTCTCCAATTTGTTGACACATAAACGGGTTCTGACGTACACGCGCACACACACACACACACACACACACACACACACACACACACACACACACACACACACACACACACACACACACACACACACACACACACACACACACAATTGGGACCCCTTTAGACGTTAAAGGTGTGTGTGTTCGTTATAAGGGAATGAATGACATACGCGATGCCCTGAGGCCTGTTGTACCATTACTCCATCCCCCCAAATGTACAATAAACACAGTATGAACACTGTGAGCTTGGGTTTATATGTGTGTTTGCCTTAATGTAACGACACAGTCACTACCCCCTGAGCCCCACACAGGGCTGTTGTCTAGCCGTGTGTGTGTGTGTGTGTGTGTGTGTGTGTGTGTGTGTGTGTGCGTGCGTGCGTGTGTGTACTGAGCATGTGGGCACCTATGCACTGCAGGCATAGACACACACATAAAACACACACACACACACACACACACACACACACACACACACACACACACACACACACACACACACACACACACACACACACACACACACACACACACGCAGCATATGAAGGTGGACTGGATGCTGTAATTGTACTTTGTTGAGAAGGAGAATGAGAAGGAGGGTTTTAAAAAGATGAGTTATGTCATTCCAAAGCTCATATGCAATTCCTGCCTGCGCCAGGAGGAGAGGTGATAAATCCAAACAACCTCCCCTTTTAAAAAGAGACAGAGAGACAGAAGTAGAGAGAGAGAGACCACGGAAATGAAGGAAAATTGGGGAGTGCTCTTTGATGTATGGCTCTGGCTGGGAGAGATATGAGAGGACTGTAAATTCAGCCCGTGTGAGAGCGGGGAGGTCGGCTTTGCAAAGGCCCTGGACAGACGCATACTTCAAAGAGCACACTCCTAGTTTATTTAAGCGATCTTAAGGGGATCACTATTAATAATGAGAAATCACTCTTAATAACGGGGGGCGACTGCGATAACAATTACATATAACATACCTCTGCTTAATGAATCGTGTCTATCACATGAGATTTAAGATTAGTATCCTGAGATGAAAAAGGACCACATACATGGAACAAGGCTTGCCAACATGCAGGTCTCCTGCAAGTTGGCATTCAAGCACATTTCTCCCACCTTCAATGAGCAATATAGACCAGAGACAGAGCAGCAGAGCAGCAGCACTCTTTGTTTGGATAATCCTTCTTATGCTTCATGTTTGTTCCTTTTAGCATTTGATTCATGTTCACTGTTCTACTGGTTTATTGGTTTTGCCGTCTTCATTTTTCAGTGTCCCAGCTATTGCCCAGCACTAATAAATTAAATCCCTTGAGCCATCCATCCAGCACTTGGATTGTGTTGTGTATGAACTCTAACTAAAGTGTGAGCACTGGGTTAGCATCCAGGGATGTTCTTTTTGGCTTCACACACTAGCACTACATCAAATGGATCAATAATCTATAGAGGGCAGGACTTCCTGAGAGCACAATTGAGTTTTACAAGTGAGCAGAGGGCGGCAGTGGCTCAGGGGTAGAGTCACCGGATAGTAACCGGAAGGTTGCTCGTACGAAACCCGGGGCTCCGCCAGAGTTACTATCTAAGTGTCCTCGAGCAAGACACTGTCACTAAACTCTTGCATGGCTTCCGCTGCCATCAGTGTGTGAATGGGTGAATGTAATGCACATCTAGATAAAGGCTCTGTATAAATGCACCCTTTACATTTTCTCTCTTAGCAGAAAGAGAAGGAAAGACAAGAGTATGAAAAAGAAGCGTGCTGAAATAGCTATAATAAAATACTAGGGAAAGACCACTTTGGAAGAGGTTTGGTCAGTATAGTTTGGTTGGCGTGATGCAACTCATCACCATTGTGCCATGCTCAACGGTTACGGTTAGGTTAAGCATTTGGGTTAGTGTCCTGCCGTGTTAAGTACTACCGACTGCCGCAGCTGTTCCGTGGAAACTTGAAAACATTATTAACGTATTAACGCCCTTTACTTGAGATTACCGTATTTGTGAACGCTTGAGCATAGCATGAAACTGCTCGACTATATCTCACTGAACTCGTATCGTTTAGTCGTGTGGTCAACCATGCTTTGTTTATACACAAAACCCTAAATGTGACAACAAGTGTTGTCACAGGTTAGGTTCATTGGATTGATGGTACACACTCACATGATGGAGAGAGAGGACGAGGAAGGCCCCGCCACCGGCGCACTCTGTGATGACGGCGAGGAAGCGCGGGTTGACGGCACAGAAGAGGTTGTCCTGGACGGAGCGTGTGATGGGCACGCCATCGTAGCAGCTCTCCTTGGTGGCAGTCTTACCGAAGACATGGCGGAACTTTGAGCTGCGGTACTGGGGACGCCATGACATCTGGAGAGAGAGAGAGAGAGAGAGAGAGATAGAGAGAGATTATGCACAGCATTAGGCCTTGGACTGGGAGACAGGTGAGGTTGTTTCACTATACATCACGGGTTTTCAACCTTTTTGATACCAGGGCCCACTATTTATTCAGCATTTGATGACATTAACCCCAAAAAGATCCCAAAACTAAAGATTGCTTTTGTTTTTGTTCACAATTCCAGGCTGAACTTCCAGGCAAACATACAGATCAAAATGACCATTAATTAATCTTCTTCTACATTCTCTAGTTGTGTAGACTTCAGCTAATTCAGATGATGAATATCTGAACTCTTGAGAGTGTAAAAGGGTCCATTTGGTTTCATGTTTATGCTCTCCAAGAGTTACATCTGGTTAACCGACTCTCCATCATTTAGCAACTGCTACATGTGCCTTCATGACAACCCCTCCTCCTCTCAAAGATCAACGGATACCTTCTTATGACTATTCTAGGCCGTACACAAGCCATCCGCACCATTTTGCATTTTCTGTTCAGCAGTAGGAAAGCTGGAGCATGAAGTATTCTAATTCTAGCTGTTCAAATGTCTCATCCTGGATTGATCCTGGAAAAGAGAAGAGTTGCTGAGCCAAAAATAGCACTGTCAAGATGAAGTGCACAGTACAAGTGGAACAGTGAAAAAAAAACATCCAACAATCTAAAGAAGCCACTACTACCCCTGTCAATTTTACAACAGCGAAACGAGCAATGACAGCAAAAAGTGAGTTGCCCACGTCTATGATGTGCCTGTTTTTAGGCACCCGCTTTGACGATGAGCCAGCGAGTCGATGCACATGTCATTAGCGTGGCGTGCTAAGTGGCTGTGGGACAGAACCTGGCGAGCCATCATGTCTGCTGTGTGTGCCGGACTCTCCCCGCCTCTCTGCCTCGCTGCGAGCAGCCTGGTCATTATTTATGAATTAGAGGGGCGGACGAAGGGCTGATGGATGCTAGGTTAAACGCTACACAGACCCAAACATGTCTTTCTTGAGACAAAAGAGAGAGGTTGATGATGATGATGAGCACGGAGAGAGGGGACAGAAAGATGGATGTGAAACCGAGGAGTGGGGTGGGTGCTGTTGTAATAACACGGACAGACACAACGGACTCTTTTACAGTATAGGTCTGAGCATAAGCACTCGTGTGTTCAGTCATAGTGCCCTTGAGAATGGCTCTCATTTCACAGCTCAATCACTGTAAGAAGTACTAAGTCACAGTAAATACTGTAGTGATGCACTGGAAGTATTACAGCAGCTAAAAGGCCATACAATCCAATCGTGAAAACGATGATGATCTGAAAAGTAAACATGACCTAACCATAACCCCTTGCGGCTGCCTGAAACTCATACGGGCTCACCAGAGACGTTGTCACGCGTGTGTCAGAAACAATACTAGAAACCCTCGCGACAATGACATCATTTTCCGGGTTTCAGCAGAAAGGGACAGGACTGGCCCCGGGCCAGCCAGATGGTGTCTTCATAAACATAATGACCGTAGGGGCAGACACAATGACATCACTCTGCGAGCGAAAGTAAAAATAACAGTGTTTTGGTCAGGGTGACGCGGGCGTGGCTGCCTGGCTGGCTGGCAGGCTGGTGACTGGCTGGGGTGCTGTTGCTGCTGGCCAAACAGTCCACAGAGGGACGCAGGTAGGGTGACCAGGTCAGAACTGTTCACTAAAGTATTGCATGTGTGGAATAAGTGGAACCAGTGGGGAAATGTTACGGGACAAAACAGAACAAACAAACATTTATAGTGGCTCATAGGAATAGACTATGTGACAACCGGGTATAGTCTGGTGACCACCGGAGAGACGGGTGACAGCCGGAATGTAGACGGCACCCGGGTGAGCAGTATGGGTTAGCGCCCCAGCCTGTGTCCTCTGTGAGGAGGAAGCCCAAAAACCTTGGTTAGGCCGTTAGGAGGGCCATTATGATTCACTGCTCCTGAATGAAATGTCTGGTGCTGGGAGTCTGGTGCAACGCACAGGTCCTGTGCCAACCTGGTGAGAGCAGGAGCAGACCTGGTGAGACGTAGGAGGGGTCTGGACAGGAGTCAACCCACAGAGCCTAGTCCTTCCATGTGCCAGAGTATGGTTCTCCCAGTCCCGGCAGAGTAGTTCTGGAGCAGTGGATTGTGTGGCCTTGGGTCTTTCCCTAGTGGACTGACCGAGAGTAGCTACTGGGACGTAAGTCGGGACTTGATCAACCCCGGCTGGGTCGCCTGAGTGAGGGGTATGATGTTGCGAGACCCGAAACCCTGATGACCTTGGGATACATCACTAAGGGTACGTCCCAGTTGCATCCATGCGATGTATCTTTAAGCCAGAGTTAGCACAATTAAACAAGACAAATATAGCAAAAATATCAGTAGCTATTTTTCTATCAGCTATTTCATCTCTGGAGTGAGTACAGAATTACTACTTGGGTTATTTTAACAGAATTAAAAACACATCTATAGCAGGAAAAGAGACAACAGAAAGCCACATATTAGGGCATTTGAACACCATGTGGGACAGGGTCTCAATTTGTGGTACACCTAAAAAGTCTTGGAAGTGAGGGACTGCCCCATGTAAAGAGGGACATATGGTCACCCTAGAGGCAGAGGGACAATAAGGGACCATGATGTTGATGTTTCAGAGGCTTTTCATCTTAAACTGTAAAGACGAGGCAAAATGTGGCGTCCATGTGGATCTCACACTTCACATGGCCAGTGTATGATGTCATTCCTCTAGGAAGTATCTGTTATGTATGACTCCATATCTGGGCACGGTGCCTGATCCAAACACCTTCATCCACATTTTAAGTCATTTTATATGAATTAAAAAGCCGGGGGCCTGCGGCCGTGGTGGTGGTGGTGATCCAGGGCTCCCCGCTAGGCTGCAATGCCAACCTTAACAGTGTGTCACTGGTTTGAGTACCGAACCCTGGAAGGGCAATATCCAGTAGCCACCAACCAGGTGACCAGGTTGCAACTACTTGCTTACTTAGTCGTGACCATAAGCAACTAGTCATGACCAGAATCTATTTGCGACTAGTAAGAGTCTGGTCGTTGGTTGCTATTGGATCTCGCTGTCTCTCCCTGAAGCTGACTGAACTAGTGATGGGAAACACGTCGGTATCGGCAGATTTGAGTTGTTTTTAGCACAATCGGCATTGGTTATCGGCATCAATCAGCACAATTAATTCATCAGTCTGATTAATCAGACTTTACAGATGAACAATCCCAAAGTAACAACCTGAACAGATCTACAAGATTGCCTTGTGTAGACAATTTTGTCAGTATGGACAAAATTGTATTTTTTTAAGAATGAGATAATAATTGACAAATTAACAATCAGTGTTATGGGCGATTGACAATCGCCCATAACACCAATTAATTATATTGAATATCATTATCGGCCAAAGTTTCTCATATGCACATACTGTCAATCTTTGCTGCGATAAAATACCCACCTCTCTCGACACAAAAACAACCCAAAAAATGCATTGAATTTCAAGACGACCACAAAATCTTGCAAAGGTTATTGGGATTATCATTTTGGCCCACCATCACACATAAACCCTACAGGGCAACGAACCGTAAAGCTAGGGGTCTGGTATGTGTGGTATAAACAGTGAGCTCCAGTCCAGAGTGAAACAGACAGACAGAGACAGAGAGGGTGGCCGTGGGTTCGAGACACTCCACTTCTCCATTTACCCCCCACCCCATCCCTATCGCCTTCTCCCCCCGGGCTGCTGGAGGCATCCCGGTGCTGTCACTCTGGAATGTTCTGGCCAGCGTTAATCACCTGGAGAGCTTCGTTAACCTTTCTCAGGTGTGTGACTCAAAACCGCCTCAGGACATGCTGTCGCTCCGACGCAAAGACAAACCGTCCCCAGCTGCAGCCACACACAAATTGAACTCCCTCTATAGCTTATAGAAAACAAAGCAGGCAGAGGTAAAAGATCAAGATCAGGCTCTTGTGAACGGTGGAGAATGTGGTTTGTTAAGGGAGATTTAACGAGAGTTTTGCCAGATGTAAAGAGTCAGACATACGTGTATTTAATTTCAATAGCTTGCAAATGGGGACACTTTTCTGTTCCACACTCATAGAAATCAATATGCACATTGCAGAAAATGATTGCTCATTCACACACAGTCCTATACTAGAAACCAAGAAGTCACTGACTCAGGATTAGTTCAAGATTAGTCATGAAAGATGCAAACCTTGCTATTGAAATCTGCCCAAGGCATGACCCACATCCGTCTGTACATAAGCTTTTAACTATACTTAATCACTCTTAAGCAATGTAATCACAAATGTTTTTTTATGCATTGCTTTCTCTGAATGTCATGTGCTTTCCTCCATATCAGAAAGAAATAGATTGTACTGTATCTGACAATCATGTTTTCTAGCAATTTATTATTCAACAATGTTGTTGGTTGTCTATAATCAGTTATGGTTATGCAAATATGCGTGCATGGGTGTGTCTGTGTGTGTCTGCATATGTGAATGTGTGTGTGCGTTCGTATGTGTGTGTACATAGAAAGCTAATGATTATTGTGTGTGTGCATGCATGGCAGTGTGTATGCAATGGAAAGTGAATGCATGCACATATACAAAATCATTCACTCCAACTTTTTTTTTCAAACCCACCTGTCCTGTTCTACCACCAGTAAACCATTGGCTTGTCTATGACACCTTCCAAGAACCATCAAAGAGAAATGAGGCTGGCTCCATAAAGTGCGTCAGGAATGACCAGGCTGGCTCAACTTCAAAAGAAGAAAACATAAATTCTTCAAACTAAGGGTGCAGAACAGTCACATTCAGTACTGGTGTTGTAAATCAGCCATGTTTGCAAAAAAGGCGAGAGATAGGCACTTGTACACTCAGGTTGCCAATGCTGACAAGTGATGAGAAAGCATGGCAGTGTGTCAATAATATGAACTAATCCTGCGTGACAAGTGGAATACACTGGATTAAAGATGATGCATTTATGATTAATTACTTACAATTATGAGTATCTGGGGAGAGCACTTGCAGTACTTGTCATAATCAGTTCTGTGTGTATGTGATCATAGGCTACAATCCTGCCTGCCTGGAGTTTAAGACAGACCTGAGTTTTTGACTCTTTGCTGACTCAGCAGATACTGTATGAAAGAGGCAGAGTTAGTACTGTGTGTGTGTGTGTGTGTGGGGGGGGGGGGGGTGCGCATGCGCATGGAAGTGTGTGTAGGTGTTAGGGATGGGCATGGTCCATATTGTTTAGAATTGATTTCAAATGTTCTAGTATAATAGAAGCAAAGGAATTTGTAATTGTTATATCGAATCGCCACATAATTAAGTATCGCAATATAAATCGATTTGGTACGCTAATTATTGATATCGTATCCTGAGGTAAGTGAATCGCCCCACCCCTAGTGCGTGTGCGTGATTACTAACTATGATGTTACTATAATGTTAATTCCAGATTCCAAATGTGAAGGTGAATAGTTGAGATTCTCTGGATGTCAGGTGTAGGTTAGGTTGTGATTGTGACTACACCCACCCACACACTACTGTTGTTACGCTGAGCCATGAGGTTCCATTCCTGCAGGGATTTAACAGCAGGTTGCTCAGCATGCTGCGTGACAGCCAGCCCGTTTGGTTCTCCACGCAGAAGTGATGATGAAAACACTATACTCCTGCTCACTGGCTATTTTTAACACGGCTTCTTGCTGATCAAAAAGGCTGTCAGCCTCCCTCAGTGACGGCACAGTGGCATAAGACACGATGCAGGATTCTAGACTGCGGAATAGAGGAATAGTGCAGTTGCAGTAGTTGGTTAGTGATCCTTGGTGTCCAAGTAACCTCTGATCACTTCTAGCCTGGATAAAGCAAGACCGAATCGGCTGAGATAAGAAAATCTGCCTGCTGACAGGCATTTTTTTAATATTAAGTCTGGCTTTATCCTGGCTAGATCACTTCTATTTCTGGTCGTCTGGGGCCCTGGGCACCTTTATGTGTATTTGAGGATCATAACAATGATTTCTGGACACCATTATGGCACTGACCCAAGGGCTCTGTAATATTAGGTTACATCAGTTCTAAAAAAAAAAAGTGATATATACTGTATATGTGAAGACTATTCAAAGATTTAGTTTATGGGTCCAATGGCAGTGTGCATGTTATATTTGATGCTGATTAATTAAGTGGTTTCAGAGATTAGACATACAGTAGACAAACGTTCAGACAGACAGACAGACAGACAGACAGACAGACAGACAGACAGACAGACAGACAGACATGCTGTAAAAAGAAAAAAAAAAGGAAAGGAAAGTGGGCCTGAGGGCTACCAATAAAAAGTGTTCTCAGTCAGATCCTATAGTTCCTGCCCAGGTATGGTGAAAGCATGACATTCTGACACCACTGCTGTTTGCGTTATCTTGAACTTGAGTTATCTTGAGTGTACATCAAACTTCGCCAGAGTCAGTTCCATTCTGTACCATATCTTTTCCTCCCATATCCTGCTACTCCCTGTCCCCTTAAACCTGCACCATAAAACATTAATAGCCACTTCTCGACAGCCCTGTATACCGTACTAGCATGCAGTACACAGTACACATTACCGGCAAATTGTACCAGTGGGAGGGAGAGTTCAGAGTTCACCTGCAGTGTGAAGATACTGGTGTGGCTCTTATTTGTGCCTGAAGCTGTGAGCCTCTGACACTCAGAGCCTCCTTAATCCCCAAGGCTCCCAGCAATCCAGCATCAATACACCCCACTTCTACTCTCATTTTTCCCTGCCACTTCCAAAGCTCCAGTCATACTTAAAGGGGAACTCCACCCATTTTCAACATTCTAATAGGTCTCGAGGCGCTGGGTGGACATGATAAAAATGTTCCCCCTTTCTGTGTTCCCAAGAAATGGAGGTCTGAAAAAAATCATTAACATGGTGAAACATCTTGATGACATCATCAAGATGTATTTTCACCATGTTAATGGATTTTTTTAGACACTTCTTTTTCACATTACATTACATACATTTGTACACTCTCAGAAAAAAATGTTAAAAATGGGTGGAGTTCCCCTTAAACTTGAGTTACAAGCAGCACAGACACAACCTCCTAATAATCAATACTCCAGCCTTGCAAACACTGTCTATCCCCCTCATCACCACGTCTTTAAATCAAGACGCTGGTATACGTAACTCCCAACCCCAATTTCCCCAAACATCCTGGCAACCAGCCAAGACCGTATAGCGTAGTACAACCCCGGCCCCCCCTGCAATATGTCCCCCAAGTTGGATTACCTGTTCTGTGTTTTGTAAGCGCCCAGAGCGAAATTCAAGACCTAAGATGTACAGGTGGGAGCATATGTCAAGTGCGTGTATGTGTATGTGGGTGTGCACTGTGCATGCATGCGTATGTGAGTAAGCGATGTGTGAGTGCATATTATGTATTCTCACTCGCAGTCTACTCCGCGTTGACCCACCTGATGTCATGCACTGTCGATGAACACTGGCCTTGTAAGGGGATAACAGCTAGACAGGAAATACAATAGGCTACGCACACTATAGAACGCATGTGTAAAACGCAGATCACCGTAGGCGTAAACGGACTTGTTGTTTATACGTGTGTGTGTGTGGGGGGGGGGGGGGGGGGGGGGCACATGTGTCAGACCAACAGCTCCTGAAATGTAATATCCCAGCCTTCAGCACCTGTCAGCCATATCAATGGGCAAGCGTCCATTGTAAGAAAGTTGTGTGTGTGTGTGTGTGTGTGTGTGTGTGTGTGTGTGTGTGTGTGTGTGTGTGTGTGTGTGTGTGTGTGTGTGTGTGCTGTGAGTGTGTGTGTGTGTGTGTGTGCTGTGAGTGTGTGTGTGTGTGTGTGTGTGTGTGTGTGTGTGTGTGTGTGTGTGTGTGTGTGTGTGTGTGTGTGTGTGTGTGTGTGTGTGTGTGTGTGTGTATGTCAGAAGTTATTTCTTTTCATATTTAACCCCTTACGTTAATGTAAAGTAAGTTGTTCCTCTTACATCATGGTATGTTCTGTATGGTTATGACACACTTATGCATGCTTATCTGGACACACACACACACACACACACACACACACACACACACACACACACACACACACACACACACACACACACACACACACACACACACACACACACACACACTCTCTCTCTCTCTCTCTCTCTCTCTCTCTCTACACAGTGCATCCTGTTGTCAACACATTTACCGCCATGCAATAAATAGATTTGTGAGTCAAAGACATAAGTCCATCCATCCATTAATCCTTGTGCTGATTTTTATGGCTGTACGGATACATAACCCGACAAATGTACCTGAGTAATGTTTAACTAATATAGGAGTACGGTAGATGGGGTGTGGCAACCTGAATGGAACTATTTCTTCATTCTACTCTACACCGTTCCCATGCAGACAAATTATCCATGTACAGTATAGGCCTATAGCAGGGGTTTTCAACCATTTTGACCCCCAGGGACCACCCTTTATTCAGAATTTGAGCCACAGACCACCATTTGATGACATTTTTGCCCACAGACCCCAAACTAAAGATTTCTTTGGCCTTTATCCACAATTCCAGGCTGGATTTCGCAAACAAACCAGGCATACAGGCAAACATACATACTCCTGCATTCTCTAGTGGTTTGGTTTCATTTTTACGCTCTCAAAGGTTTACATCTGGTTACCCAACTTTCCATCAATTAGCTGAGGACCACCTAGAAGTCTCTCAGGGATCACTGGTGGTCCCCAGACCACTGGTTGAAATCCACTGGCCTATAGTATACACACGATGTACAAAGAT
>CM076973.1:21346978-21649478 GCA_039105355.1 Benthosema pterotum | reverse complement strand
ACCCCTGGTTTGAGAGCCATGATCTAAAGTAAAAGACTTGCTGGTCTGTAATCACACATCAAACACAGTCAGGCTAATAGTTATCTATGGTGAGAAACTAGGCCTGCTGAGACCTAATGGCTGCCCCTCACTCCTCACTTTGTTGTTTCTGTCCAACAGGTTGCCTCTGTTTTGACGCTAAAACACCTGGTTTCAGTGCCAAGTGCAGACCTATTTTTGCCCTGGCGAGGCTGAGAACATTCAAGGTATTTTTGTACAATTCTGCTTAACACTACAGATTATAGTGCACAGGGTTTCCTTACTTGGATTACTTACAAATATAGGTTAATATTAACCCTCCAGCAATATTTTAAAAAGATGCCTCATTATGAGTTCTCATGAAAGGATTATCAGCATGCTGTGCTAAATATAGTTCTATGGCAACTTATTTTCAATGACTTAAATATTAAACAAAACCAGAGCAGAACTCCCACCACAGGACTCTGGACATCAATTAATACAGTTGATACTTGACACCACTATATAAATGGTCAGTATTTCATACAACTTAATTTCATACAACTGAACTATATTTAATCATTTTTAACAAAGACATATTTACAAATAAAGCTAGAACAGTTGAATAAAGGATTAACTGAGTAGATGTCAGTAGTTGTCATCTCATCTGTAATTGTTGAACCTGATGTAGACTACATTTAGACTGTTATTAGATTGTTTTATACTGTACAGTTGCTTTATATTCTTCATTTGAGTTCCATTGATGTATCTTAATGTGTATATTTAAGCTGACAATATCCAATTATTCACAGACGGAAGACATGCTGTACAATATTTGCCATGCACTAAAATGAGGGCAGAACTTGTACCCTCATTTAAGTGCAAGGCAAATATTGCACAGGTTGCGTAAGTCATCAGTGGCCCTATTGTAGTCCAGTGTAAATAGAAATATCCTACACTTGCAAGAGTAAATTGGAACAGGGTTGACTACTTCCAAGAGGAATTTCATGTCAATCCTACTGCACAAAATACAGAGCTGAAGTTTTGTCATGGATTTGCATGTTGCTCCTGAGTCTGAGGTTGCTTTGGATGTTTGGCACACAATAATACCCACAACCTCTCCGAGAATAAGTCACCTGCTGATTCACCACTGATGTTTGTTGTAGTCATAACAAAAAGTCTATCAATAGGTAAGCCAATATAGCATTCACAACTTTCCTACAATGCATAAGCCTCTGCATTTGTGTGTGCATACATTCTGTTATGTCTTGATTTGTTGCCAGATTTGCAAGAGAAAAAACAAGTGACCAGGCATATGGTCACAAGTGACCAGGCATATGATATCAAGCACAAATGTGCTTGATGCCGTGCACATCTGTAATTTAAAAACACACTGAGAATAAATTGAGATATGGAATACTTTGAATACTTTTTAAACATTTGAATAAAGAATGCACAACACATTTTCAGATAGATGAGTGTGGACAATTATATGCTAATCTTGAGATCCTAGAAATGTGGGAACCACTGGTTTAAACAACATTAGGAAGCAATACCAAATAGGCTCTACATGTACACAACCAATAACTATTTGCAAGGGACTTTAAAAAATGTTGCTTATAATAATGGACTTGGCAACACCACAAGGATGCACACAAGGAGCCCTGCTCCTACCTTGGCGGGGAAATTTGTCAATGGTCACTGTCCAGATTTAACCTCAGTGTTTTGTAATTTCGAAGGAAGCCAACAGAATGTGTAGGAACAAAGAGCAGACATTGGCCCGTATTCTAAACGGGGTCTTGCGTAAGGGACACCGTGTAGCACATGCGTAGTGGTGAAGAACAAAGATCTCCCGAGCAAGGATCTGCCGTGACGCAAAGACTACCTCTAGGCCCGGGCCTGCTAAATTTGGATTAGAGGCCTATACAGGCCGAAAAGCCTGCATGAGGCCTACAGGCTTTGGGGCCTTCGCCCTGCATGACTTTATACATTTGTTTTTTTAAAAAAGGTATAAACTACACAGTAAAATATATAGCATTGCAATTATGCTTATAATTATAGATAGGACTTGAAGGTATAATGTGGATGTTCTGACAGCCATTTGACTGTTATTTGCAAGTGAATTAATTAGGTTGATTTGTTATTTCATTTGTTTACATTTGTTTTCATTTGCTACTGTAGCCTAATCTGATTGTTATCCAACATCAAATAAAATTACTTTGCTGTTGTTCATATGCATATGCAATGTTATACAGTTTATAGATCCATAGGCAGCAGTTGCCATGTGTAAAATACATTTGGGTTTGCAATTAAAAAATAGCGGGCGGCGCCGCTTTTAGTAACAAGGAAAAAACGTATCGTCCAATCCCTTCATCCAATCCCTTCAAATGAATCCGGATCAGTATGCAACACTATGCAATGTTTTGTCTTTGCATCAATATCAAACTCTTCCTCTTCATGGCGTTCAGTGAGAAACCAACGAATAATTTGAGAGGTGGAATTGCATGTTCAGAACAGCCGCCTGTTTATCCCAACACACAAGTAGTCACATTATCAAAATAAAGATTTCATTCTACCATAGCCTACTCAGCCTACAACAATTGAATTCAAAGTGGTGATTCTGTCATCGCTTGAGATTGCAAACCTCCCGTGTACAGTCAGGATTGTTACATACTAGGCCTGTCCCCGACTAAGGATTTCTATAGTTGAAATTAATATGAATAAATGTGCCGTTAGTTGCCCCCCGCGGGCAAAAAATAGGCCTATAGCCTTTAAGCCTTTAAGTTTTCTTTCCTTTTTTTTACTGAACAACAAAGCACAAAATACTTTGAATCTACACAATTAAAAATGTAAACGAATTGTTATTTTTTTTTTTTTTTACAATAAAAGACAAAAACACTTATTTAAAAACTGAACAACAAAACACGACTTTGTTTATTTCGTTGAATAAAACAAACATGTGCCTTAACACAAGAAAAACGGCACGGTTATCTTGATCGAAATATTAATTTAGATAATATAGCAAATATACCTAGAACGACGGGGCATTCGTGGTCAGTTCGCCGTCCTCACCCTCCTCCCCCGTTAATCCTCACAGAAGGATTTATAATTGCATTTCATTTGCGATGAAAACTTCTAGGCGAAGGAATTCACGCTGCATCGCTTGTCGATGCCCGTGTTACCGCACGGCCATGCCGCTGGCTCTGCAGTGGCGGAGTTTCTGGTCAAATCCAGGGCCGGATATACATGGGACAGGGGAGGGCAGTGCACATCCAAACGTGTGTCTTTCTCCTCAAATCAAAGGTTACCGGGATCAAATCTCTTCTCTTATGACGTTTCTGACATATCTCATCAAATGAGGATAATTCCGGCTCCTTGGTGTGAAAAACCTTGGAGTTGCCCCACCTGGCAATCTTCCAGCCCCCCTTGCCAGGCTTGATGAGTCCGGGTCTGTTTTTTTCCCTTCTTCCCCAAAAAATGCGTCTCTTTTTTCTCTCTTTTACACTGGGGCGCAGACGAATGTTATAGGCCTGTGCAAAAAAGAAGAACGGCTTTTTCTGTCTTTTTAATGGATTAACACGTACGGGCAGAAAACTGACTATAGCAATTACGTTTATTAATCATACCTGTAGGCTACATAGCAGAGGAGGGCCTGTTGAATGCGCCGGTCGGTGAGAAAAGAAAGATTTATAACGGGCGACAAATGGATGTAAATACTCCTCGGGATGAGTGGATCTTTTAGATCCCACCGTCAATCTCCCGGACCAGTGTTTTCTTGAGGGTTGTCATGACAGTATTATCGGCAGCGATGCATTCATATCCTGCGATAAGCGCTCCGTCTGGGTTATCATTGGCGTGTTCTCCACTGGGCTTCATAACATTTCACAGACTTGGGATAAATGTTCGCTACATAAAGCAAAAAAAAAACATGGAACATTTCTTTTCAACATAACATATTTGGTTTCACGTTTCTGCTCTCAAGAGTTAAAATATTTATATCATCTGAATTAGCGCCACCCAATTGAGAACGTAGGAGTTTAATGTTCATTTGCGAGAATCCATGCAGCCTGGAATTGTGGACAGAACCAAAAAAAGATTTGGGGTCTGTGGGGTGAAAATGTCCTCAAATGGTGGTCCTTGGCTCAAATGCTGGTTAAATAGTAGGCCCTGACAAGGTTGAAACCACTGTCGTAGCTTAATAAATTATTTTAGTTTAATCTTGACACGACTACTCACTTGTGTGTCCCGCTGCAGCCCAGTCCAAATGAATGAATGTAAATAGCCTACTCTTACGAGCTTACAATGCGACGCAATTGCACTGTGAGCTGGTGAATCTGCTATAATTCTGTCTGTCATAATTTATAATTATACATAAAACGAATTTCCCTAAAAGGACTGTCAGGGATATTCAAATGAAGAATAAGTGAAAATTGCGGACGATATTGAGTAAAGTTAATTTAATTAAACATTATTTGAATGAAATGATTAAACCCACCGCTTATATTTAATACAGCCACATGTGAACAGGTGTGTGTCCGTGTGTGTGTGTGTGTGTGTGTGTGTGTGTGTGTGTGTGTGTGTGTGTGTGTGTGTGTGTGTGTGTGTGTGTAATAATGGATTGCATTTTTATAGCGCTTTTCCAAGTGCTCAAAGCGCTTTACAATGGTCCATTCATTCATACATTGGGAATGTGTAGGAATGGATTGCTTCTACATTTATTCATATGAAGGCCTTATACAATGTTGGTGATCTATCTATTTTGGCCGCAAATGTTCGGGAAACGGCGCCTCCGCTGTTATTCCTCAGGTATTCCCAGAATGCATTGAGACACTTGGCAAGAGCAAACTATCTTGAGAGACTATATGCTGTGTGAGCCACGGCGTTTTCCAAAAAAGGACATGGTTTGGGATTCGCTGCACAAGGAGCCAATGAACAATTAGACAGGCTTCATTTGCGGCCTATGGACATGTGTGCGCATGTGCTACACGTTTGTCGTACGCAAGACCCCGTTTAGAATACGGGCCCTTGACCAGTGAGGGCATAACACCATCATTTAGGTTTTCCCTCATCATACCACACATTAGCCTACATGTTGGCAGGTCGGCCCTGACCATATACATATAAAGCCTTTTCTATACTTTATGTTCTCAAGAGGGTGCAAAGCTTTCCCAAGATTCCTTGTGGAGCATGACCGGACGCATCATTCTGTGCGTGCATCACAGAATGAATGTTCGAGTCCGACAAGTCTGGGAAAAGGTCACTAGTCACTTGAGTGGTAGTTTCACTTTGGCTATGGGCACACTCGCAGCGCATAGTCTTGAAAAAAGGTTTGTGTCATGTGATGTTTTTTTGAGTCGTTGTCAGTGGGACGTGAAGCTCGGTTCGGCTTGAATTTTCGGTGATGGCAAGCATTCTCAATCTTGGGTGGAACTTCAATCCCATCCATTACCAGCCAATCATTGGCTGGTAGTGGATGGCCCTGAACACTCAACACTGATTCCATGAAAGGTTTCTATTAAATATTTTGATTTAGAATGATGTCAGAGAATGGATCACACTATAGGCAGCTGAAGGCCAGCTGCAGATGTTGATGTGAAAAGAATTTGCAATGTAATAAAGGGATAGTTCAGATACAAGGACGGATTGTGGAGGGACTTAGTGAAGGGCTAACAGTTGCTACCACTATATTAATGGGAAGTATTTCATAAAACCACAGTTAAAAATGTGAACTATCCCTATAAGTAGATTACTTCAAGTTATGACAAGAGTCAAGCAGATCAGTGTCCACATACATAACTTTGATCGATTCTTATATCAACTGCTCCCCATCAGCAGTTGATATAAGAATTGACAACAGTGCAATTATTGAATAATCAGTTAGAAGAAACCACGTTATTTTATAATCTCACACACTCTCTCTCTCTCTCTCTCTCTCTCTCTCTCTCTCTCTCTCTCTCTCTCTCTCTCTCTCTCTATGGAGACAGTGAAGATCTGACAAGAGCAATAATGAAACTTAAGATCATAATCTGTCCATGTGTCTTAACAAGCCAAGTTGTGAGTAAGTATTCCAATGCAACCTGACAAATTTCAGGAAGCAACCCCCCCTGCAACCACACACACACACACACACACACACACACACACACACACACACACACACACACACACACACACACACACACACACACACACACACACACACACACACACACAAATGGAAGTGCTATTCCTGGTTAGGGCTGGGTGATTTTTCTAGTTTGGGGTTTTCTAGTCGTGTATGGACAGAAATCGCGATGCCGTACATGTCTACAACAGATTTCTCTGAGCATCAGGTTTCTAGGTCCTAGGGTACCAGCTTCCTTCCAACCCACCTGTTGCCTAAACTGATTGGATGAGTTCTCTGTCATGTGTGAAGAATGAGTTATGACAGCAGATTGCAGTTTCCTAGAACGTAAAAAAAAAAAAAAAAAAAACTCTTACTGTTGGCTGAGTACATTTGTGCCACCTGTCTAATGGCAGTGTGTACCATAGACATGTAAAGGCTAGATGGCTTCAAGGTGCAGTCTCTGACGTACTGTAGTTCACCCAGTGGCCATCTTACCGAGGCACTTCAATACAGTATGCTCTATGGCACCTCAAACAAAAATCCTCATAACTCGCTGAAACGGATTTACAAACGGATTGCTTTATTACGAACATCATCAATGTGGCTATGATTTGGGATGCTTACTTACTTACTTTTCTTAGCATATTTTCAGTTGCAGTGGCTACATCTGTCATTAATAAATACTGGTATGTTTTTATTGAATAATCTTAGTTATAACGGAATTGAACTGACGTATTGTATTAAGGGTAGCTTCTTTTAAGGGCCCTTCTGCACTGCCTATGGAACTCACCTATCGTCTCGTCCTTGCAGCAATGCAGGCATGCCATCAATGACAGTAAAGCACACCCTCTTGTGTAATACTGCTTAAATATAGACATTTCAAAACAAGCGTGTAGAGCTGGGAACAGATTGGAGGACTTTGCTGGCTTGTGTGCTCCTGTTATTTCACTGCACACTGCTGTAATAAAAAAGCACAGCAGTGTGCATCTTGTGTTCTGAAAGTCATGTGAACGACCTGGGGTTTGATTTCACGACAGATACTATTGATAGTAAATGCTATCAAATAATACACTGTCCCCTTCTAGACCAGCGATACTGTCGTTCTGACACGGGAGACTGGCTTTATAGTAATTTCTCCCAGTTTTCACTACTTACATTTTGTGCTCTTTTGACTTCGTTGTGCGTACCAAAGAGCATCACAGGAAACATTTAATGAGGAGGCGGCTGAGTGATGTAGGAAGCAAAGCATCTGATGAGGTCTTCATTCAGCTCATTGTTCATCACATAAACACTTGTCAGTGATTGCATTGTACTGGGAAAAGAGCCACATACGTCTCGCCAGATGGATGTCTGTGTGCACCGTAAAACCCTCAGTGCTAATTCATTCACCAACTCATTGAGTGCACACCCGTTTTTACACTCTCTGAGTTAAATTAACACTGAGGATGCTTACTGTGTATTACAAAAGGACAGCAACGTGTGATTAATTTGTGATCTAACTCTCTATGCATCAAGTCACATCATCATCAGCATGCCTGTGCAATGGACTCCATGCCATCATGGATGATTCACTCAAAGGCCTGCATGGACACAGACTTTACTTTACACGCTTCACATTCAGTGGGATTGTGACAAAACACTTACATCATATCGGTGAATGACTGCTTTTACGGCCGAGAGTTAAAGATCCCAATTAGGAAATCTGTGTAGGTGTGCGTGCACGTGTACCAGATACACTTTTCTGACATTCTCATTCAAAGCGACTTTCAACTAGAAAAAGTGCCCTTCCGGGCACAGGTCTCCACCAACTATGGGACAGATCTGTGTTGAGCACATGACTCTAGAGATTCCGTGTAACAATTTGCAGGATTTGGTGACATAAACTAGAGGAATAATGTGAAATTTGTAAATGTGTTTTACAAACATTGGCCTCTTGGTGGCGCTCTACGGGAAACAGGCTGTTCTAGAAAATGCAGGGCAGAGTTTCATCTTTAGCATCCAGGGAGTGCATGTGCAAAGTTTGGCATCAACAGATTAACGGTTCAGCCTGATGGAGACTACAATTCAGAATACATTCATATACAGTACTTCTTCGCTGTATAATTTAGTTTAAAAATGTAGCAAATTCATAATAAGATATGTCAGTGTCAGACATTTGAATTAGATCAAATACATTAATTAATTCAGATTTACTGAATTAGCACCACCTGGTTGATATTCTATCTCAATCTCACACACCCATAACACCTACAGTGCACAAAGATAAAGTGTAGGTTCCAGCCTTCGTGCTCAAAGCACATAGATCCTAAAACACACCCTTACAAAACAATTAACACAATTTATTGTGATTCCTCTTCCCCTTACTACTGGAACACATCAGGCTGTATTAATTCACTCATATGCGCGCGCGCGCACACACACACACACACACACACACACACACAGACACACAGACACACGCAGACAAAGGTCTGCTCCCCATCAGTACAAGGACAAATATCAGATTGGATTGTCAAGATGAAGAGCAAATCAATGCCTTTATTGACTTACAGTAAGAGGGGCCAAGATGAACACATGACAGGAGGTTGGAGTGCACACAGCAGATAATGACATCATTACTCTGAGAGGCACACAGAGACAGGAAGAGGGCTACAAACACAGAGACATGGGGGTGCCTGGTGGCTCAGCATGTTAGTGCACAGACAACACGTTCCTTTGAGAGATGCAAGGAGCCCTGTGGTTTGAATGTGATTCAAGAAACAAAAGGAGAGTATGCACATCTCTAGAAAAACAGCTGCTGACATAAAAAATGGAATGTACAAAAGACGATGGGGCGAGATATCTCCCAGGTCTGACCTGGGAGATATCTCGCCCCATCGTCCCTGTTGGCAAGCTGAACGGTGTGAGTGACAATTCTCATGTATTTCATTTGTAATTTTAGGCTACTCAATACTCATTTTCAGACCAAAGTGCCTGGAAAACTAATGTAAAGATGAGGCTTGCGCTCAATATACCTCAAGGACAAGCTATGAGGAAGAGACATTATATACACACAGAATGGGAAGGGTATGCATCATATAGTCTACCGTTTGGAAGGAACAAGCTTTAATTGCTTCCATAGTGAACTTCTGCAGATTTTTTCGTGACCCATGTTTATTTTATTACTTTCATATGCTGCTGTGTGTCTTTTTTAATGTAGAACTGCACTGTTGCTGTTCACAAAGTATAGACTAGGCCTACTACAGTAATGTATTTGATAACACTAGCCTGCTTCACCTGCATGACAGTCATGTTTCAGGGCAATGATAACACATCACGGTATTATTCACAAACGCTTATTAACAATATATAATATGCCTACCTCGTCTCGCATTTGTTATTATTATTGGTAGCCTAGTTAATCTCCAGATGTTAACTCTGTTCAGTAAAAATAGCTGACCTGCGCATTTGAATATGATTGATACTTGATCGTTTGATAGAAAGTCCAGACAGTAAAATCCTTTCTTTTAAAGTCCTGTAATGGCACAAGTATGAACAGAGCAAATCTCCGGCACCATTGTAAGTAAATAAAGTATAATCACATGGAAAGTCACTCTTTACAAGCTTGCCATGTCATCAAGTATAACACACAGAGAGAAATCACTGATAGCTAGTGGTGCAGCTGCATGCTTCTACACAACTGACTGATCTTGGCTCTGCATGATCTGTGCCTCTGTCCAATTTGCCCACCAGCAGTGACGTGGCCTAGAGGTGAAAAATGTTTATGCCCATAATGGGCATAAACCTCTATAGCTAGAGCCGGATCCTACATACAGTGAGGCCTGGTGGTCGGTTGTGGGGGTACTACCATGCTTGAAACAAGACCCCTTGCTTTTCAATTATCTCACACTAACGTGTTGGTTTAGCAGAGCTTACAGTATGGAACGAGAGGCTTAAAGGGGACTCCTTGACACTTCTATAACCTATGACAAAATGAGTCAGCCATGCGTAGTAGAGATTTATTCTAATGCTATTAATTATGACATTTGCTAAGCTGCCCTGGAGATAGGCAAAGATGTTGACATTATGTCCCCTGGCGGGCACTGTGAGAAGTAAGGAAAAATATAACTTGCTGGTATACCAAATTAATTTGGCTTCAAAGAGAAAACTAAAACAGACATGTATTCTTCTTATTAGTGAAATGCAAAACAAAAAGAGCCAAGTGACCTCCCTCTGTCGAAACTGTAAAGCACTGATCAATTATTCAGCAGGTAGAGCGATAACAAACTGCACCAGGAAAACAAACAAAGCATGATGATCAGTGTAGCCATTAAATGGCTGCCCTGCAGCCGCTACACGGCTACAGTGTCAGCCATTGTAAAAGTACACCTTTATGCATCTCTTATCAGTCCTGCAGACAGCCCCTTACAGGGCGTTATAGGAGCTCCAAATAAGCATGCTGTAACACAAAACGCCAGCCTCTCTCTCTACTTATATTTCATAATTGTCATACCATTAAATGAAAAAATGAGCAGAAAACATAGGTGTATCTAATGACGAATCCTAATTTACCGTGCAGTGTAAATTAGGCCTCACATTCACTAGCTATAAGGACATCCATGCTACCATAGCAACAGTAGCCAAGGTGAGTTTCACTTTCTTTCTCATCATGCCACTAGAGGATTAACTTGCCTGGTACCACACTCTACCTCTACCATCTAAATTAATATAGTAGGACACACCCTGCTCTCAGGCTCAATGCCAATACTAATCACATCATGGCCATTGGCTAACAGCATTAGTATGTTGTGATATTCCCATGCACAGCACTGTCTTGGCGGTGGTTTGCTGACTCGCTAGCACTAATAATGCAATGTGTTTGTCATGAGACACTGACTATAGACACACACTGTCTCTGCTCACTGTATTCCCTGTGCTATTACCGGTATAGCACAGGGAATGACCTCCCTTTCAGCCACTATGCTACAGCTCTGAGAAAGCAAGGCATCGTGGCTGGATAGAGGTTATTTCCCCACTTTCCCAGCAGGCCGTTTCAACCTTGGTAATTCTGCACCAAAGCAATAAATCCTTTCCAAATTCAACTACAAAAAAGGGCTGTCTAGACCTAATACTGCAGCTGAAACTATACTGAACAAACTATAAAAAACAAAGGCAATCAAGCTACTATAATTTCATTGGATCTTAATTCTGCACTTGGCATTGCACAAACACAAAATCAATAACATTACCACAGTGGACACGGTAATGTGTTCATTTCTCTGAGAGCATGTATAGCATAAGGTTCCATTTGTACACTGAAGGATTTTACAATGCAAGTAGAACTCGGCAGCTACACCGTTAACATGTCACACACACCTTCTACATATTAGACTTGACAGTCATCTTCTGGAGTTAGACCATTACACTCCACATTAGGCTTCTGGGGGTCGATAGAGTGAACACAAACTCATGTACATTAGTAAAGTAGGTCCACCTCTATCTACTCCACTCCTCATTAATAATGTGTTAGTCATTAACCCCCTCTGACTCAATACCCCAGCTACAGAACAACATCAACAGCACACATCACAAACCTAAAACGTGGAATAGCCAATAGCCATGCAAAATAATAGTGGAATGGTTTCCCACTGAATCGCTGATGTCATATTGACGATGTAACAGTAAAATCAACGTTAACAGTGATTTATTACAGCCAGGTGATCTGGGCACAATGACAAGTAGAAACTCGAAAACTACTGTCCATATTTGGGCAAGTGTGGGCGAAGAATGAATGCTCACCTATTAAGCAACACAGTGTACAAATCATGTGGCGATGATTTTGTTGTAAAGAAGGAAACCAATATATACACATTTCAGTAATTCAAGACGGTGCTGGACCCACAAAATTAATCAAATGATTAAAGAAATGGATTGTCCCGCCTGCGATATACATCTGCTCCCTGCCTGTATGTGGCAATCCAATGCAAAAATAAAATAATTTTATCGAACATCAACATTGTGATTTTAATAGTAGGGTAGAGTCATCAAAACAGTGCCACTGCCACCCAAAGCCACAGGACAGGAAACATGGACACTAGGGAAGCTTGGCACTGACAAAATCCACAGATTTTCTCTTTTTTTAAGTAATCCTCTCAGTATCCCCTGCTCACACTCACGTGTGAGTAGAGGCTCGATAATCCCTGACAGTCAGACAGCTGTCATATCAGAAACATGCAGCTCTGATTGGTGACATTGCACCGAAAAAACACAACCCTATATGAGTCAACAAGCAAAATATGACAATAAGAAACAAAGACTGAAAAAAAGACAATACAGCCAAGCATGATATATTCTGCGTGTGTGTGTGTGTGTGTGTGTGTGTGTGTGTGTGTGTGTGTGTGTGTGTGTGTGTGTGTGTGTGTGTGTGTGTGTGTGTGTGTGTGTGTGTGTGCGTGTGTGTGTGTGTGTACAACACCTGTGTTACGCATAGTGTGTCAAATGTTTTTACATGTAGTGACATATACACGTTACGTGTTGGTGCGTACTGCGTAGTGTGTGTGTGTGTGTGTGTGTGTGTGGTAGTCACGGTGGCAGGGGGTTAATGACATGATTATGAGGTCATTGTCTGCCCGTGTGTGTGTGTGTGTGTGTGTGTGTGTGTGTGTGTGTGTGTGTGTGTGTGTGTGTGTGACAGGGACAGCGTGTCGGGTCACGTGCGCAGGCAGGTTACATAAGACTATTTTAGGGATTTCCTAACCATTGTCAACACAAGTACAGTAATCATCCTCAACAGGCAGAAGCAGATGGTTTTCTAAAGCCTTTAGGGGACCACAAATGTGGACTTTAGTCTGAATGTCCGATTGGGCAACTCTACTGTTCTTTCTTTGGACTGCTAGAATTTCACAATTAATTGCAAAAACACACAGCGCCAGTCATCAATGAGTTGGCAGCATGTTACCCAGCAACCTAAGGAAAATATCTGTCCACAAACTGACCTAGTTGCATAATGACATGACATAATGACACATCGCCTTCCTAGATTTCTTTTACACCTCTCTGTTGATTACAGACCGCGTTCCATGGGTGTCTTATAAACTTCACACATTTTACAAAGTGAATACTGAGGACTGTGCACCTCAAGATTGTTTTAAATGTATTTGTGTGTTTTGTGTGTTTTGATTTAAATGTAATCACAGTCATTGAACTGATACTGAACCACTGTGCTCACAGACAATACATAAACTCTCGACAACCCCACTCTTCCTTGGTTGTTGCACAGGCAGTTTGTCCTATAAGTGACACATTTACCTCCTATGTATGGGTAAATTGTCAACTAACAATGTCTATAAACCAATGTCCATAAATCACAGCAAAGTAGCATTTAACGTAAAAAGAACATTACCCCCATGATTCTTTGGCGCTCAAGACAGTCTTGTATTACATTCTATAGCTCAGTGTATGGTTTCATTGCAACCACAAGTTGCATTTACCATTAAAACAGCCATTTCACTTCAGTGAGTCCATCCGTCATCTGATCCGTATATAGAGTTGACATGTTCTGACATCCCATATGTTGATTATTCCCCATCCATCCTTCCTCTTCGATGTCTCTCGTTTGACCCTCCCTTTTGATATCTGTCTAATCAAAATCTAGCCAGCCAGCCTCAAAGTACAGTACAGCCGCACCTGGCAGCTGGTATGCTGATGTTGATCTGACCTCATCAAACCCTGTACAGAATTCATTTCATGTTGATCTGAACCCCCATGACAAAGCACCAGCACTCGCCCAGTCACTGGTGACTTACTGGTAGTAAATGTGACCTTCAGTCCCAAACATATACAAAATGATACGTATATATTTGTAAAAGTACTACTATGCAGAAAGAAGACAAAATAATCAACAAAATATTTTGACCACTTTCAACCAGGCATGTCTAATTGGGCGCAAGTTAAGCGATCGATGAATGGTCAGTGTTCAATCATCACATCACATCACATCACATCACATCACATCACATCACATCACATCACATCACATCACAGCTACTCAATTGGAGGAACTACGAGTGGCAGTTTTCTGATCATCACGAAATATCTACATGCTCACATGCCACCAAACCACATCACATCACATCACATCACATCACATCACATCACATCACATCACATCACATCACATCACATCACATCACATCACAGCTACTCAATTGGAGGAACTACGAGTGGCAGTTTTCTGATCATCACGAAATATCTACATGCTCACATGCCACCAAACTTCACATGATAGTTGCTTACTACTACTGCAATGTTCTTAGCCACTCATTGCGCTCCTAATGTATCCACATCGGCTAATATAAAAGAAATTAAAACATACACGTTTGGTCCGCCCTGGCTATCGTGACGTCAAATCTATACGGTTCAGACCCTGACAGAACCCTGGCGCAACTTTCCTGTATGTCTCTGCTAAATCAACCACAGAGTTACGACATCAACCACAGAGCTACGACATCTCCGTTCACTTCCATGGAAAGATCTAATGGCGCCTTCTCTACATAGACTTTTATGGAGCATGGGGACAGCATATCTGTGACCTCAGGCAACAGCCCAGCTTGAATGATCTTAAACCGCTTTACTTTAAATCGTTAATTTGTAGTGGGCCTCATAGTATCTGTGTTACAGGAGCACGGCCGCTGTAAATCACTCTTTACATTCAATCGTTTTCATAGGACTATAGTTGGCCACTGTTTTATGCCCCCTCAATGTCGCAACTGCGCTCTACTACTGCCTCTGGCCGCAACACCGACACCTCCCCTCCCCTCTCCTCTCCTCTCCTCTCTCATTGTCGCCTGTTCTGTTCTGCTGTTATGATCGCTTGCAAGTTGACCACTCGCTTGCCACTACTTCTCCGAGTTGGATAAGAAAGCAACCATCACTTTCAATCGTCCAGGACGCGAGATTTATTTTCCTACGATGGCTACGGAATAGTCCTGCTCCCGTGCATCGCGCGGCGATGTGCCACGGATTTATTGCCGAGCGGCGAAAGTTTGTTTTCGGTGTAAGCGTGTGGTTCGGAAAACGGCGTGTTTGCATGTATCCATGCAGCAATTTGCATGGAAGCTTTGCTGTGTGCTTGCATAGCAGTTTAAAAACTACATGCATACCCATTTAAGCACGAGGGTCTCCCAGCAGTGGACGGTGGTCCCCGCACTGACGTGTCATCGTTTGCCCATATATAAGTTGATATATTGGATTAGCTCGACAATACTAATATGACGTTTGTTGTGGACGAATGAACAGAGGAGGGCAGACCAGTACAACTTAATAGCAGCCAAAACAGGGCTTTTCAGCGTCCGGTGGTCGGGGGACCACCAGTGCCCCCCTGAGAGGATTCCTGGTGGTCCGCAGGCTAAATGATGTCAAGTTGTTTAACCAGATGTAACTCTTTGAGAGCGTAAACATGAAACCAAATGGACCCGCGGGTACATTTGGCTTCATCTTTACACTCTCAACAGTTACAGTATTCATCATGACAATTAGCCCAAGTTTACACAACTACACAATGTAGAATATCAATGGTCATTTGGATATGTATGTTTGACTGATTTCTTTCTGAAATCCAGTCTGGAATTGTGGACAAAAGCAAATTAAATATTTAGTTTTGCAGTCTGTGGGGCTAAAATGGCATCAAATGGTGGTCCATAGCTCCAATTCTGAATAAATACTGGGCCCTGGTATGGAAAAGGTTGAAAACCACTGGCCTAAAGGAATTAATTAGTTGTGGAGGGCCAGGCTTGAAGGCTGAACTACATTCTGCACGCCATTAATTAAAGATGGAGTGCCATGATTTTTTCTACCCTAAAACATGATCATCAGGGTTGTTACAGTGAGGGCGTAAGTGTTCACTTGATTTCAAAGTATCATTTCATTGGGGACCCCCTGGAAGCTTGCAGATTGCGGGTACTAATGGGTCCATGTGTTCCATTTGTACACTGCAGACCCATAAGGGTTCATTTGATTCCAAACTTGGATTTTATATTTTGCACAGAACAATAGTCCTACAGCCTGTCAGTTGAACAGCCTCGGTGTTTCCGCTGCGGTCATGTGCGACGTCTTCCAGAGAGAGAGAGAGAGACAGATTGAGACACTAGAAACTACTGGAAAAATGTGTTTACATAGGCCTATACTGTGTCCTGCTATGGCAACTGTTGAGAAAAAAACTCCAGGGCAGCTCAAACCCAGGCAAACCAAACAAAATCTATCCTAAACCAGCTGGGCCAGCCTCAACCCATAGTCATCATGCAGAATAAATGACATTCCCAAGCTCGCTGGGTACTTTACTTGCAGTTGTGTTGACTTAATTATTAGTAGTAGCCTACTATTGGTTGTATTGTACAGGATTGTATTTATGCATTCTATTGGTTTTATTTGGTAGAATAACATTAGGACAAAATGGAGAACTATGGTAGAAGTGTTTGTGTTGTAGAGCCTCAGTGTGGCTGTTCCAGTCATGTGCATCCTCTCCAGACCAGTGCAAAGAAAATCTGGCCTGAACCATCCAGCCCAGCCAAAAGTCATACCATATTCAACACAGAAATCAAATTAAATTACATTTAGAGGACTCACATTAGATTACTTCCAGGCATGCTGGTGTGGTAATTATTTTAGTAATAGCCTATTTGGTAATATTGGATTTTTTCTTGGATTTGGTCAGAGGGGCACTAGGCTACAAGTGTTTGTGTTAGAGAGACTGAATGGCTGCAACGGTCATGCGCAACCTTGACAGATGGCGACACTAGAAACTACTGGAGAAACATGTTTGCATGCATGTTGATATTTGGCCATGCCTGATGCTGATATTTGCCAATATTTGGTCATGTTCAGCCCACTGGGCGCATGCATTCCACACCCGGCTCCGAGTCGGGAAGCGAGCCGGGAAGCAAAAAGCATTCGCGCTCACCAGTAAAACGCACAGATTAATCTTGGACACCCCAAGTAAAACAACCCCCTTCCTACACACATTATCTACTATATAGGAGCCCATCGTCCCCTGGCAACTGTGGACAACTGTTGTGTTCTCCCATAAGCTGTAAATATTGATTACAACATGCTACAACTTCACAATTTGTTTCATGGACCACCAAGAGGACAAAGCTGTATGGCCTACTTGCTGAACTGTTTATGCCATGCCCCCTCTGTCTTCCTATGCCCCATGCCATCACTATTGTTTCCTACATGCTACAGCCTCACAATTTGTTACATAGACGTAGTAGACCAAAATAAATCTATATATAAATGCCATTTGTGAGTGGCGTGGTGCTAGAGTTGGAGCGGGCCGCAGGCCCGCTCCAATTCTAGTCCCTGCAAGAGCCAAGATGCAAGCATGACACAAAAACTCTGTCTGCACACTCACATACTGAAGTGTACACCAGTTAAATATCCAAAAATTAGTCTTAATTACACAGTCAAATTAAATTACCATTAAGTTATCGCTTGCAACAACAGACCCATCATTCACCGCTTTTCTTTGTGAGAGCATTACCTAGAATTCCATAGTTCAAGGGCATGTTTGCTCAATGGCACGCCTTCTCAATTGAAACTCATTACCAGTGCAGTAGCGAGGAGGACTTTGGTACTTGTGACTGTCTGGTACATGAGTTAACTTTACATCAGCTGCTTGCGGCTTCTACAGCATGCAGAGTTGCTGACATACAACAGCATTGTCCGAATTCATAAACTGAACTAATTGCAGAGCGGATAAATGGTTCTTTACATGACATTTAATGTACACAACACTAAAACAGTGAAGTGTTGAAAGCTTAACGGTGGGACATATAGGCCTACATTTCATACTGGTTGTGTAAAAACCTGGGAGAATCTCAGGTATGTGTTAACAGTCTGAGCGATAACATGCCCCAAGATATGTGTGGCCAAGTATTTTATAGCCTCACATCAAAGTGTGGGGCGGCCCTGAGACAGGAGAAAAAGCAGCGGTATCCATATTCACAATCACAAACCCAACAACCTGTTACAACACATGGCTGTGTTGTGTTAGAGCCTGTGTGGTATGTGCTTTATAACCACTAACAAAATCTTGAAAATTTACCAAACATTTACATTTGTGAATGTGGTATGGATTTCAATGGATGTCAGATCTTAATCTCTACAATATAAACTATTTGCAAATTCGCTTAATGTGATTTTGGTAGTCAGCACCACGATAGTGAGCAATAAAAGACAAGTAGTCCATGTCCATGTAGGTATTTAACGTCATGTCCCTGTGTGTACCTCGGTCAAGTCTCTTTGAACCCAGGTCAACAACAGCTGCAAACAGATCCAAATAATCAAACTTTCAAAACGTACACAGATCTGATCCAAGCAGGGTAGGGACTGGAGATTTTGTTTCATCAGACCAAAGACACCAAGTGTTACCCTTGATAAGACACACATCCCATTATCTTAATGCTTATTTTGGCAATGGTTCACTCCTGGCTAGATGGCAGTTGGACCTAGTACCTGTATATCAGCTAGATTTGCTTCTACTTGCAACAAGCTTCTGTTCTGCACTTGCACTT
Organism: Benthosema pterotum; assembly: GCA_039105355.1. Lineage (NCBI taxonomy): Eukaryota > Metazoa > Chordata > Actinopteri > Myctophiformes > Myctophidae > Benthosema > Benthosema pterotum. Next base: position 21,630,824 of record CM076973.1, on the reverse strand, counting down.
GCTTCCATTCCTCCAAAAGAATAATTACCACACTGGTGAACACTTTGAACACATTACTGTCTTCTGTCTTGCACGAGTGACAATCAGTTAAAGGGTTTCAGAGAGTGGAAGTCTGGCTCTTTCCCAAAAGCTGTGCTAAAAAAGTTGTCTGGTTTGTAAATCTCCACTGGCTCTTAAGACGCACTTTAAATGCCCAATTGTTTGTGATAAGTGGTGTACCATCATGCCGTACAGAAGAGGGGCGGGGACAGGATCCCATTCACTAGCACCACTTCACATATGGTCAACATTAGACGCGGGTCATTAAGCGCATGCTTTTCAAACGGCTTTCTGTTGTCGTACGTGTGTTTACGTCCAGCCACGCACAAAAGCCAAGCCATGACAATAGATCCGTCCCAAACCATCTGGCGGTGAAACTGGTTTGATTGGACAGAGACTGAGGGACACAGAGAGACAATTAACATAAACCTGTTCTTCAGACTACAACAGTAGTTGTTGTAGTCATCATCATTGGTATAAAAGGCCCACCTGAAGTTATTGCTACATTTACTTCCCATAATGTCAGTTATGCGATATGATTACTTTCTCATCCTCGCGATCTCAAACTGGGAAGTCATAAACCCGTGTGGACCAATCGTGGCAATTGGTGATAAATGATGCCATCATTATCATGATCACGCCCGGATATAACATTTCCCAATTGGGGGGCAAGCGAAAATCGTATGAGGGCGGCTTCAGCAACCCCATACCATTTTCATTTAAAGTTACACTATTTAGTTCTCTGACCCGCAAGGTTTATATCCAATATAGGCAAGTAGCCTAAGCATCAATAATAACATCAGTTGTTGTTGAAGTTGCAACAGGCACGCGCAGCATGCATAAAGCTAAAGGTCTGACAGAGAGTGTTTTCTGTTTTCAATGATGAAATAGTTTAGTGGTGAGACAGTTAGTAGTAGCAATAGTGGTGTCAAATAATTCTAAATATAAGCACTTTATTTTGAAATATCTTTGAAATTTGGGTTATTTGCATGCCATCATGTTTGGTGGGGCACCTAACATGATGGCATGTTTGGTGCCCCCCTCCCATGCCCATGCCTAGATCCGGCCCTGATGGAATCAGAGACGGCACGCGACGCGCACGTAAATCAAATAAAATTAGTCTCCGGTGGTGTCGAAACACGAGAGGTTTGTGAATGAATGAACGACGGTGCGCGGTAACCTGGCAGGAAGGAACTACGGTGTATCTCTACAATCCGCCATGTACTGTAACTAGCCTAACACACAGAGTGCATAGTCTGCTTACCTTTGACAGGGTCATGCAAGATGTGTCGGCAGGTGGCAATAATGTCCCCCAGGCCAGAGGACCCCCACCCCCTGCGGAGAAGTGCAGCGGTCGGTGGACGGACGGACAGACGGAACAGGACCCCTCTGGTTGTCTCCTAGTTTTAGCACCGTGCTGGTTTGACTCCAATAAAGTCCTGCAGTCAGTTATTCATAAACCATTATGCGCCGGTTAGTGGAGCAGCAGTTATTATAATGTGCGTAGAAACATGCACTGGCTCGGAGCTCCACAGCATCCGTATACAGCTGAGATCAGAGATGGAAGTCAAGTGTTTGTTAGTGACTACGGATTCATGGAGGAGAATGAAGGACATTAGATGGGAGCGGAGGAGGGAGGGAGGTTGGGGAGGGAGGGGTGGGGCGAGGCGGAAGCATCTCCCCCACATACTGTTGATGTACACATAGAGCAGTGGTTTTCAACCTTTTTGATACCAAGGCCCACTATTTATTCAGCATTTGAGCCACGGACCACCATTTGAGGACATTTTGGCCCCACAGACCCCAAAACTAAAGATTTATTTTGCTCTAATCCATAATTCCAGGCTGGATTTGGGAAACAAAACCGGCAAAGATACAGACTAATGACCATCTTCTACAATCTACATTCTCTTTTGTGGTTTTTTCCCCACGCCCTCAAAGAGTTACATTAGACTAACCAACTTTCCATCGTTTAGCTAGGGACCACTTGGAATCCTCTCAAGGAACACTGGTGGTCCCCAGACCACTGTTTGAAAACCACTGGGTGCGTGAAGTTCGCGGATTGAGGATGAATCCTTTGAGACTGACTTTCATCCCACCCAGACAACAAAAGGCCACGGGATATACAGAGATTGAGATTTAGATGTGTTTTAAAGCTATTCATTTGCTGTCTTATTTGATTTAAAAAAAATAATAATAATGAAAAAATGCCCAACACTGGTTTCATTTAAGTGAGCAAATGGGTTGTGTCCAGCAATGTTTTTTCTCAGTGGAAAGGTAGTCCCAAAATCCAGTATCGAAAGTAATAAAAAAAATAAAAACTGGAAAACCCTTATGCTTTTATGTAATGTATAGCCTATATGCATGCACACCATGGTAGACTACTGGCTTTCAGATATTTGGTACATAGCCTACATCGTCTATATGTGCCACAATAATGGTTAAAGATCCTGCATATTAGAACAAACTTGCTCATATTTTGTCTTTAGTAGCCTTAGCATATTTATCCACCTTACAGTTCATGGCAACTGTCTATAATTCTATATACACACAGGATTTGTCTCCCCTTAGAGTTTAAATAGAGTCATTACAGGTAAATTGTTGAAAAAGAACTCTCATAATCCCTTCACCTCTTTCTGTGTGACTGTACAGCATTCAAATAGGCTATAGTCCTACATTGCCTTGATCAAATCCAGTGGTTCTATTATAAATTGTTGATACAATTTTTTTGATTTATTTATTAGATCCCCATTAGCTAGCCGTACAAGCCGGCAGCTACTCTTCCTGGGGTCTCGCATCTCAACATATCATATTCACATTACATACAAGAGGGCTGTATTTACATTTTTCCAGACAGTATTTTTAGTACTCACCGATACGAGTACTTTTTTGTTTGTTTGTTGAGTAAACACTTATTTGACCCCCTTTTCCTCCTATTTCTTTTCAATGACATACCTTCTGTGTTGTGAATTAATTACCTGCATGCTGTCTGAATGGCAGCCTACCCTCTGCAAGAGACTCATGTGTTTGCCATCACCCCAATCTACTCACTTAGCCAATCACAGCCCAGGTGTGCCATATAAGCAGCTCCCTTCTCACAACTCCTCACTCAGTCTCCAGCCTTCACACAGGCAACAGGCAGAACCTGCAGCTCTGAGTCCACAGCATTAAGCCAGCCATGTGTAGCTGACAAATAAACCATGGCACATGGATGAACTGGAAATAAACCATCTTGTTAAATGTTCTTGATGTCACCACTTCTCTCTAACCAGAGAAGCTTGGGTGCCCAAACACAACCAGCTAATATTCTACTTGTAATGAAATGTTCAAATATCATGATATAAATGATATAAATCAAATTGCAAAATGTTATAATTTTTCAATCGACAGTACTCTGTTCAAAGTATCTGACTGGATTCTGATACTGAGTAGGGGAGACCGGGGTAGTGCCATGGGGCAATTAGTTCCACCCCTGTTATCTAGAAAACCCATAGAAGAAATTGATCATGTGGACCACACATGCTTGATGAGGCATCCATCTCACTCAGCCTGTTGAAGTACGAAGCACTTGGCTTGAGAGGAAAGCACTGTTTTTGGCCCTTCAAGGTAAAATTTCTATGAAACGGTTTTCTCTATTTCTTTGTATGAACAAGTGTAGACAACTTTGAAAGCAATTCACACATGTTTCTGTGCACTAGTAAGCTACACTATGAGTATACAGGTAGCATGATGCTATTTCAAAAAGCTAGGGAATTCTCTTTTATCAAAAAGATGGGCTTGGGGTAATTTGCGCCAAATCGCCTGGGGTAAGTTGTGCCACTGGCACAACTCAATCCAGGCCCCTTTATGGCACAAATCAAAACTTAAACTTATGATTTTTTTGTACCAAAGTGAGGCTGAACATGACCCTAACCGAGTCTCAAGATGATGCAATCCATGCGGCTGCTCTTAAACTGATTTCAGGAAGGAAGTGGATGCCATCTGAAGCTGTACAGCAGGCAGAATCTGCTCTCAGGCATGGAGACATAGTGGGACAGGTGCAACATGACGGAGGTGGGCTTGGACTGGTAACAAGTCGACCCACAGGGCACAAGGCAACATCAACCCAGAGGAGAAAGCTGATGCGCAGACAGATCGGAAGCTCACATGGAAGGAAGCCAAATCAGCGTCATCATCAGAGCCACCTATGATGTTTTTCCCACACCCATGAACCTAAACCAGTGGCTTGGGTAAGATCCCTCTTGTGCACTCTGCCAAACTCCTGCAACACTAAGGCACATCCTCACTGGCTGCAAAACCACCAAGGGAGGGGTAAAAGCAGAGGGGGCACACCTGGGATGCCAGGTGTCACCGTTGAGCCCTCTGGAGGTGTCGTGGGCCTCTCAACGAAACACCGGTGAAGGAGGGTGCCCACCTGTAGACCTTAGTGGAGTGGGAAGTAAGACCCACTAAAACCAGTAACCACCATAAACCTTTTTTCCCCTGCAGTTAAATTGGCGAAAATACAGCATTTTAGGACATTTTAACACGTTAACAGACCTCTCATCACTCTATACTAGTGAATAATGATTTGTTATATAACTTTAAGTTAATTTAGTATAGGCTGTATAGTTAACTATGTAGGCCTATGTTTGGAACTTCCAGAGCTCCAGCTAGTGCAAAACACGAGATCAAGGTGTGTCGCTACTCTAGATTAGACAGCTGATGCTCATTGCCACTCATTAATGTTAAATATACTGTACACAAGGCAATTTACTGTATTTACTCCACATTTTATTTATTTTGGACAATATTCTTTCGAAACTTATAAGATCAACTATCAAATAATGAGTAATAAATAATTTGCATCCCTAGTATTGGATAATGTCATTACCTTTATGACATTTACAATCAAGGATGATATATGATCTCACAAACTGTATTTGCACTTTGTATATATATTATACCCTATAGTAGAGGGTATAATATATATATATATATATATATATATATATATACAGTCATGGACGAAAGTCCTGTCGCCTATCCATTGTGTAGAGACAACAGCTCATAACTTGACTTTAAACTAACCCATTGTTCCTAGAAATGGCTCATATGAAAGCTAAAACCCTCTAGAATCATGTGTTAAATCTACATTAAAATCCATTTAGTGAAGCAAGATTGATCCTTTAATGAACACAGAATGGTCAGATTTTGGCCGGACAAAAGTCTTGTCGCCTACATAAAATTATGTGAAAACTGAACAAAATATTTAATTCAAAAACAAAAAAAATGTTGCAAAACATCAGCAAATTAAGTAGTAGTGCTGTGACATCCATATTTAATATTTTGTGTGACTTCCATGAGCCTGAAGAACTGCATCAATGCGGTTAGGCAATGACTCATACAATTTATTGATGAAGTCATTGGGAATAGCAAAAAATGCAGTCTTACATGCCTCCCAGAGTTCATCAAGGTTCTTTGGTTTCATCTTCCATGCTTCCTGTTTCATTCTACCCCAGATATGCTCAATGATGTTCATGTCTGGTGACTGGGCTGGCCAGTCTTGGAGCACCTTGATCTTCTTTGCCTTGAGGAACTTTGTTGTAGAGCTCGAAGTATGGGATGGAGCACCATCCTGTTGCAAAATTTGACCCCTTTTATGATTGGGAATGTAAGAGGTAGCTAGTACTTCTTGATATTTTAAGCTATTGACATTGCCTTGCACTCTGCAAATGTTTCGCACACCTCCATACTGGATGTAACCCATGCAAATGTTTCGCACACCTCCATACTGGATGTAACCCCAGACCATGATTTGGGTTACATCCAGTATGGAGGTGTGCGAAACATTTGCAGAGTGCAAGGCAATGTCAATAGCTTAAAATATCAAGAAGTACTAGCTACCTCTTACATTCCCAATCATAAAAGGGGTCAAATTTTGCAACAGGATGGTGCTCCATCCCATACTTCGAGCTCTACAACAAAGTTCCTCAAGGCAAAGAAGATCAAGGTGCTCCAAGACTGGCCAGCCCAGTCACCAGACATGAACATCATTGAGCATATCTGGGGTAGAATGAAACAGGAAGCATGGAAGATGAAACCAAAGAACCTTGATGAACTCTGGGAGGCATGTAAGACTGCATTTTTTGCTATTCCCAATGACTTCATCAATAAATTGTATGAGTCATTGCCTAACCGCATTGATGCAGTTCTTCAGGCTCATGGAAGTCACACAAAATATTAAATATGGATGTCACAGCACTACTACTTAATTTGCTGATGTTTTGCAACATTTTTTTTGTTTTTGAATTAAATATTTTGTTCAGTTTTCACATAATTTTATGTAGGCGACAAGACTTTTGTCCGGCCAAAATCTGACCATTCTGTGTTCATTAAAGGATCAATCTTGCTTCACTAAATGGATTTTAATGTAGTTTTTACACATGATTCTAGAGGGTTTTAGCTTTCATATGAGCCATTTCTAGAAACAATGGGTGAGTTTAAAGTCAAGTTATGAGCTGTTGTCTCTACACAATGGATAGGCGACAGGACTTTCGTCCATGACTGTATATATATATATATATATATATATATTAGGGCATTAACTAAATATTCGACTAGTCGATTATTCGACTAGCAAAACACTATTCGACACTATTAATTCATTATTCGTTATTCGGTAATAATAATTTTTGATATATATTTTTCAATTTTCTGCAGCAGGCTTATTTTTTCATGTCATAATGTAACTGAGTTACAGTAGTGTAACAGGCATGCACTGTTTCAATGGGAAGTCCAGAATCACACATTTTATTGGCTAAAAAACAAATATATATATATCACTATAGACTAGTCGACAATTATTCGACTACCAAAGTAGTCGATTCGACTAGCAAAAAACGCGTTTGGTTAATGCCATAATATATATATATATATATATATATATATATATATATATATATATATATATATATATATATATATATATATATATATATATATATATATATATATATATATATATATATGCAAAGTGCAAATACAGTTTTTGAGTTTGTCCTTCAACACTTCAGAATTAGGGTATAATATGTATAGGGCCTATACATATTATACCCTAATTCTGAAGTGTTGAAGGAAATGAAAGACAGGAAATGCTTGTTGACTGTGTGTATACTGTATATTGGCTGAATAAACGTAACACTTCAGTTATGCTGCTGGAAGAGGAGGTGGAACAAATGATTCCTTGTCCTTACTTATTAGTGACTGTTATATTCCACCTAAGTGACTGTATTGCTGGTGCGCATGTAGACCGCAGTTTATATCCGTTAATAAAAGTAAAAAAAAATCTACAATCAGCAAAAACAAGGTCAAAGTCTCTCTCTCAAATGTGACACATGCCAACCATAAAGCAAGCTGGATACCGTCACTGTATTAAGTAACAGCTCAAATACGGTCAAGAAAGCTTGTTTAAGACCGGAGAAAGTGTGTGGCATACAGGGAGGTTTAATACCAAAGACACATTCTGGGGACATTTCATCTGCAGGGGAATTAAACAATGGACTTTTGGACAAGGCTAAAGTCCTCCGGTTGGGTGTATCCCACCGTGGTCATTTCAATCTATGGCTTTTTTGCCAACTGCAGACCTGCAGAACCCTTTCTTACTCCATACCTCATTGGACACAAAAACATCTCTGAAGAAGTGGTAAGATGGCATGGATCTAAACAGCAGTGCATGGTGTAAATTGTACTTATTTCAAAACATACAGTAAGTAAAAGTAGGCTACAGTATTTGCATTTGCAAAAAGTATGCAGAATGAATGTCCCATTTCAATTAATGTCCATTTCAAGTTTTCTAAAAACCTGAAAATATTTTTAAAATAGCAGTCCTACAAGCTCACAATGTGAGCTTTGCCTAATGGCTGAAATAATAGGGCTAAGTGGATAATGTAAAATGTTTTGTAAAAAATAATCAAAAAATCTTCAAAGTAACTATAGACACTAAAGTTTCAAATAAATGTATTGGAGTAAAAGTAGGTCTACAAAATTTGCGTCTGAGATGTGTTGAAGTAAATGTATTGGAAATCGGAAATACCCAAGTAAAGTGCATACTGTAGGTTCAGTACTTAATTAATGTACTTAATTAATGTACTTAGTTACTTTCCACCATTGCCAACAGCTGACATCATGTCTAAACTACAAATGCTAATTATGCATGGGCATGTGATCATATACCAATAACCAGAGATGGGTATAACGAGTAACAAGTAATATTATTACTATTTCAGGTAACGAGCAGTGTAACAAGATTATGTGCTACAAAATACTAATAATATTAGTTACTTCTACTAATATTAGGCTTACATTCGTCATGCTGCTGCTTTCAACAGTATTGCATTGGTGAAGAGAGATGAGCTAATGACACTTTACTTTGACCTAAAAAATTAAGTGTGGTGGACAGCAACCTATTATGATTACAGTTAGACATCTAGCAACAAGCAAACTTGCAACATCAGAAACTGGGCGCTCGAGAGCAAAATTGATTCATTAAAAAACAATGTGAAAATGTATTTTTTCCCTAAAAGGCCAAACCTCTTTGATAGAATACATTAAGATTAGGCTACAGCATTTAAAAATTCTTATAATATGGAATGTTACACAGCTGTTCTACAAACAAACTAATTACATGATGCCCGTCTGTTTGCACAGTAATCAATTAAGCCACTGGAGCTGTCTATAAGCCTACATATACTCAATATTAAATCAAAAAGTCTTGTCTGCTTATGTACTGTATGTTTGTCATACCTTGACAGGAACCGTAACCAAATAACAACCCTACTGAACCTACTGATTAAATAACAGCCTACTGCAACTATCTAATTTATGGTATGTTAATCATGTGTGGCATATAAATGTTAATATACTTTAGTATTCTTTCTAGGGTGGGATGTCTGTATTCAAATAAAACTAAATCCAAATTCATCTATCTAAATACATAAATCCATCTTCACCTGCTTATCCATAATCGGGTGGTGGGGGCAACAGTTCCACCACCTCCAGTCATGTGATTGACACAGCATGGTTGGCTGATCGGTGACTTTTCTTAATATTCTCCATATCCAAAGCAATTAGATTCAGTTCGAAAAGAAACTGACAGATTGTCTAGTTGTACTTCCCTTTTTTCAGGGACCTGTGTGCAAAAGTAATATAAAAAGTAATATGTAATATACTACACATATTACTTTTGCATCCAAGTAATAAGTAGTGTAATATTAATAGTTTTCTAAGCGGGTAATAAGAAATATTACCCAACACTGCCAATAAGTTATAATCAACAGTTATTATTCCCATGCACTTCTATTCCACAGGTGACCAACTATCTGTTCCCTATATGGACATACTCCTACCTGGCCATCCTTGTTCCTGTGTTCTTACTGACTGACTTTCTGAGATACAAGCCGCTTATTGTCCTGCAAGGATTCTTCCAGGTCATCAATCATTGTCTGCTCTGCTTCGTCCCAGGCCTGACCGCCATGACCATCCTCCAGGTTCATGAAAACAAAAGAACATTTATTATTGATCACAAAATGCAGATAGACTGATTTAAGCACGCATGATAAAGAAACATCTAGATATATCTTACAAACATACTGCAGAATAATACAAATCTATAACAGTAGTCAATCACTTTTAAACCAGAGGCCGCTTTATGAATCCTGACCTAAGTTTCAAGAAATATATAAATAAAATAAAAATATATTGCTGTGCTAACTGTATATAGCAACAGCTAATGTTGCAAAAAGCCAAAGGGGTTCCATCTTTACAATAAGTTATGCAACATGGCAAGTAGCCACGATTTGCAATTGCTAGCCCGTTCATCCAAACAGAAAAGTCCTGTCCAGTCCTGACTGTATTAAACTTCAAACTTCACTGTCTTTACTGTTCACTGTCAAACTTATCAGCATTGGAGCTTTACGAAAATCCTGAATTATCCTTTCTATCTGCAAAGTGCTTGTTTCCTAAATACCTGCTACATGACCTCTGGTATAGGTCAACTTTGCGGTGATAACCTCCACAGAGGTGGCCTACTTATCCTACATCTACAGTGTAATACCAGCTGAGATGTACCAGAAGGCCACAGGGTATCTCCGCAGTGCCATGCTGGTCGGGTACACATTTGGTGCCACATTAAGCCAGCTGCTAATCTCCCTGGCAGGTAAATGGGGATTTACAAACAAGTAACCAATCCCAAGACTGAAGACTGAGTTATAAAAACATGCTCGGATTTGATAGAAGCACTTGCCACACATTTTCTGGTAATATGTCTTTGATATTTTGAATAACCATTACTACTTTCATGGTGCACTTTAAATAATATTTTGCTGTTATGCCATAAACAATCTGGGAACCCATTGGAAAAACAAAGGAAATAGCATACTATTTTTTTATTGATGAGAAACAATCTGTCTCAGGAGACTATGAAGAAAAATATAATAATAAGCTAAATAAATTTATGGGATATGATAATTGCTTGACAAGTCAATCACATTTGGCAGGGATGGACCTCTTCTACATAAATGCTATCACTCTGGGGACTTTAAGCTGCTCTCTCCTCGTATCCTTCTGGCTGCCAATGCCCCAACGTGGCATGTTCTTCAAAGGGGAAACGGCTGCACCTGGCTCCGGGTCAGGTGGAGCCGAGGGCCATGGCAGTTGTGGCTCACGTAGCATGGAGACTATTGCTCATGCTGGCCAGGTGCTTTGGAGAAGCTTTAGAGACTCCTATTCTTCCAAGTATGTGTCTTTTCATATGACCTTGTTTCGTTTGTTTTGCATAAAACAGGAAAGACTCAAAGCAGCTAACTTAAAAACATCAATCAATGGTAGAACAAATCAAGTCCGTTGCATTGTGAGGTTGTAGATCGACTATTTCCACTATTTTGTTTTAATTTGTAGTCTAATTTGTAGAATTTCTTCATGAAATTACCTGGGGGAGGTTCTGGAATCAACAAATGAACAGTCCATGTTTGTCTATTCATATAAATCATCTTTAGTTTTCATCTCACAGTTTAGTAATCATGTTATGCAGGCATTTGATCTACTGGTCCCTGTGGTGGGCCCTGGCCACAGCTGGCTATGGGCAGGTCTTCAACTACGTCCAGCTAATATGGAACCACATTGAATCTGACACATCCAATATCTACAATGGAGGTGTGGAGGCCGTGTGCACTCTTGTAGGTGAGGCTAGTCAAATTGGTTGAGGAGGTAGCCTACTGTTTTAAATTCTATTAGCAAATATCATTGAGTGATCATGAAATGAACATTAATTATAATTATTTATTCTATTGCCTGTTTCTCTCACTATAACTGTCGTTTCTCTTCTCACAGAATTCTGCATCTTTTACAAACATACATGCATACTACAATAGTCCATGTCTTGCATGAGAAGAAAATGCTTTTGTGACAAATTAAACCGATTCTCATTATCCATTGAAAATACTTTGCTCCTAAGAACACAATGACAGAGCTAACATGTTCTGGCGACCTTATCCTTCATAGCCATAGAGCAGTCAAATTAACTAATCTTTCCCCTGTCAGGTGCTGCAGCAGCTTTCTCTGTCGGTCACATCAAAGTGACATGGACAGTGTGGGGAGAGCTGGCTCTGGGCTTGTTTTCTGCTGTGGGGGCAGGAGCTCTGTTTCTGATGGGACTCACAAGCAGTATCTGGGCGTGCTATGCTGGCTATGTTGTGTTCAAAGCATCCTACATGCTCCTTATAACTATCACCACGTAAGTCTATGCCAATACAACCAGCAACCGCCCAGCATTATGGTATAATGATCCTGCACTATTTGTCTATTTGTTAAAAAACAGCCAGTCTACAAGTTCAGGATGCATTAAATTCTTCAGGGGTGTTCCTATGCACAGCTTTGTGTGTATGTCTGTATGTCCGTATGAGCAAGGAATATTATGGTCATCTAATGGGCTGAGCACATAACTGAGATTTTGTTGTTGAAAACCTTTGAAAATGTTATGCCTTATGATATGTTATTGCCTTAAGATAACAAATACAGGCAAGCAAGGTTGAAAGTGGTTCATGTACATTATAAGATGCTTGCCCTTTCAGATTTCAGATTGCAGCCAATCTCGGCATGGAATGTTATGCTCTAACATTTGGAATCAACACGTTTGCTGCCCTTTCACTGCAGACCATTTTGACAGCCATTGTTGTTGATGAAACTGCATTAGGACTGGACATTGTAACACAGGTATGTTTCAGGTACAGGTAGATTTATGAGAAGAGGGCAGGATGTGAAGATCATACTGATTAGTGTGCATCTCTGTATGCTAACAATGATCAAACATGTTAAGACCGTGAACTGACAATGCTATTAGTACAGAATGACTATACGCTTTGTCACATAATGTGGATGTTTTGTGTGACACCCAGAGTAGATACAGTAGATAGCCCTACATGTATGTAGATGTGACATTGATTAGTAATAGGTACTACTCATCACAATGAGGAATCTCTTTCTTTTGCAGTTCATGATCTATGGCAGCTACTATGCTACCATTTCAGTGCTCTTCCTAATACGAGGGACATGCACAGCCTGTTCACATCACTGCAACTCTGGCCAGACACAGGCCAAGGAACAAAAACCTGAGCAGATTGGGGAGGTGATCGCAGAAGAACAGTTCTGATCAAACCGTTAAAATAGGCACATTGTGGACTAATGGCAGACTGATTGACTGGCTCAGATAAGAGGAACAAAATCACATGTCTAATAAAACCATATATATTTTGTTTTATTTTGACGTATATGACGAGTGTGTTATTTGTTTTTGTTGTATGCTTGAGTGAGAAAGTGTGTAGACTACACCAATTTAGTATTTTCAAAATACTGGCAATCATTTGTTTCACAAACTAGATAAATGCCACTTGAAACATCTATATTTATTATTTGCACGTCTATATATTAATTAAAACATCTTATTGTTGGTAGTATATAGTGGCAAATATCCTTGATTTTATAAGTGTTTAAATAACAATTAATCATATATAAAACTAAGTACTGCCTCCAGATCAGTCAGTTATGTACAGTATAACTTAAGCAATATCCATAGAGTCCCCTTGCCGTTCATTTCAATACAAGTTGCTCAGTGGCATTTTGAAGCACCTGGAAGAGAAGTGAATAAAAGGTGACAAAAGAGACAGAGTTTTAAGCTTCTGAAAAAATAATTTCTGAATGGGTTCTCGCCTATGCCAGTCTCTAGCATAATCGGATCTAGAAATGATGGGCCCCTGAGCCGTCGCTGCACAAAGGGCCCCCCTCCAGAGCATAATGTCTGTATACACACACGACAATTATGTCACCTAGGCCTGCGATACCCACCTGCATTTCAGCAGGATTTATAGCAAGGGATTGCTAGAAAACAGAAACAGCCAAAACAATTAAGCCAACCAAATGCAAACTGAGTGTAATAATGTACCATATCATGATGGTATAGGACTGTAATATTTTAGTACTGTTAATAGCACTGACAAGGGCCACTGGGACCACTGTTATCCTTTTTTGGGGGTTGGCCTGGAGGCAGGCGCTCATGCTCAGGGCCCCCCTAATCTCAGGGACCCCTGGGCCTGGGCCCAACATGCCCGTTGGATAATCCTCTTGGTGTCAGATAACTGAGCCAAATGTTCAAAATAACAATTCTACATTTTCTAATTGTGTACTTTCTTGAAAATTAAGTCATTCAGATGTTTAAATATAATTTAACTCTTGAGTGCATACAATTAAACCAAATGGTCAAACCTCATTGTGTTTGACTTGTGTGTGCAAGTCTAAAGTACTACTACAGTATATGCACCAGTACAATTACAATACTCAGCTAAATCAATGTACTGTACTGTCTAGTTTGAAAGCCAGAACAGAGGCAGAGGAGGGAGTAAGCCTTGGCAACAGTGCAGGGCTGCTCTCTGTGGAACACATGGCACATTAACAAGATGTTTGCTGCATGAGAAGTATTCACACTCCTTTCCAGTGTGGTGAGGTGGTTTACCATAACCAGGTGTGAACCGCCTTTATCTCATTTCACATCATCCCCTCACAGGCTCGGCGGTTATTTATTGTGAAATCCTTTGACAGGCTTGTTGGTTAGCTGGTTTTAAAGTACTCCTATGTTTACTCCCGAAAACATGCCCTGGCCTAGAATGAATCTGAAATATGAATCAGATAGTGTTTTATAGAGGGCAATGCCATCATGTCCCTTCCTTCACTGTAGTACAACTCGAATCTCCTACTAACAGAATCAGGTCCTAGATACAACTGATTCAATGACCCTGTTAAATTACTATTAGGTATCTTGTTTTAAAGGTAGAATCAAAATAACACATTACTTCGTCCCATCTTTTCACTTTTAGGAGTATGGAATTGGGGACATGAGTAATCCAATATATCAATAGTCTGACATATCTTGTAGGGTGACCAGATCTAAATTGTTCATTTGAGGGACAGCTGATCTTATAGCAAAAATAGCTGATCTACAAGCTCAAATCACATCGCAGTGTGATGTGTATTGAGCTTGTAGTTCAGCTATTTTTGATAAAATACATGCAATGTGGCACCTCTGGAGTGAGTGTGGAAATATAGCAGCAATAGGAAAATAGGTTATTTTAAGAGAGTTAAAAACACACCTATAGCAGGAAAAGAGACAACAGAAAGCCTTGGGGCATTTGAACACTAAACCAGTCAGTCACATGTGGAACAGGGTCTCATTTGTGAAGATTAATTAATAGGGTATTTGTAACCTCAGGGCTGGGCATTATAGCTTAGCAAAATGAGAATATTCAGTTTCAGCCAAGAATTTCCCTTTCGGTGTACAGTATTATAACCAATTGCTGCTACAGTAGTTCATTTAAGTTAAACTGCACAAGGGAACTTGCATTAGGAGGATGTGACTTCGTCATAATCCACAGAAGCATTCTATCATACACTCACAGGCAAATGATTGACTGGGTCTAGGACCAATGGGGAGCCCGGGTCCCTCCCCCCGCTCCGAGGGTATAAGAGCGGGCTCCACCCATTGACCTCACTTTTGTGAATCTTCTCATGAAGACAGTTGCATTCAAGCCGGCTCTCAGTCTAGTCACCGGACAGAAGGGAATTCTGGTTCCAAGACTGCTCCAAGGACTAAGAAGCTGCTTTTATCAGTAAGTAATATTTATTTTCGACGACCGGAGAACGGTCTTATTCTTTTTTATCGTCGCTTAGCACGGGTCCTGGGCGAGGACACATCCGAGCTCTAGTCGACTCTGCTAAGCTACTGCTTTCCACGCACGTGCGTGCCACGCACGTGCGTGGGTGAGCATCACCTGCTAACCGCTGCTCCACCGCACACACAGGGAACGTGTGCACGGTTTGGATAGCTTGGTTGGCTACTTGGTAGGCCGCAACGCTAGCACAGCGAACGTGCTCGCGTTGGCCTCCCCGCTAAACTCCACTGGGCACTACGTGTTTTCAGTTGATTTGGCTAAAATATAACTTCGTACTTGTGTGCAGCGAACGTTCACAGTACTGACCCTCCTTTTCCCTTCTGTTTTTCCCCGGCCCAGGGAAGCGAGGAAGAATGGCGGACAAGGGCAAACGTCGACGCCAGAAGGGAAAAGCCCCTATCCAGAAGCACTGCGAGGGATGCGGGAACTGGATGGCGGCGGAGGATAAACACGAGGACTGTGCGCGTTGTCTGGGCCTAGACCACGCCATCCGCGCTGCTAACAAGACCACCGACTGTCAGTTCTGCAAGGAGGCGCCGGACGGCGTCAATGCCAGGAGGCTCGTGAGAGTCAAGGACTTTTTCAGAGCCGAGTGGAACGACAGACAGCGTGATGATGAACGGCAGCGCGCCCAGGATGAGTGGGACGCCCGTGACCCGTCGCGCTATGATCCTCGCGACTATGACGACCGTCCTACCCAGGCCCAAGCTGAACGGGCCAGGCGGGAGCCGGTCGTGGTCGTGGACGATGAAGTGCCGGGCCCGTCAGGGGCATGTGCGCCGCACAACCCACCCGAGCTGCGCCCCCCACGTGGGACTACCCGCCACGCTGATCCTCCTCCTGATGAAGAGGAATCCTACTCCGACGACCAGGAGGACTCTGGTTCTGACGGACCGGAGTACATGGAGGCT
Organism: Benthosema pterotum; assembly: GCA_039105355.1. Lineage (NCBI taxonomy): Eukaryota > Metazoa > Chordata > Actinopteri > Myctophiformes > Myctophidae > Benthosema > Benthosema pterotum. Next base: position 21,614,620 of record CM076973.1, on the reverse strand, counting down.
GAGACTGCTGACGCAGACTACCAGTCTGGCCACTACGACGGCTCAGGATCTGAAAACGAAGATGACAACGTGCAGCTCGTCGGCCATTACGGGTCCCCGCGCTTCGAGGCCCAGCTTCGCGCCACTTTACGCGCTAACGCACAGGAAACGGCGAGCCCGCCAACAGCTACGAGCGCGCCAACGGCCACCAGCGCGCCAGCAGCAACCGCGCCAGTGGTTCAACAGCCACCACAGCCCCGCCTTCCTCCACCGATGGAAATGGATCGCTCGGAGCTGATCGACATTTTCAAGAAAGCCACCGCTCGGTGCAACCTTCAGTGGCCCCCCGAAGCAGCACCGGCAGAGACCATCGAAGCCTCGCTATACAGAGAATTTGGCGGCGCCAGGGAAGAGCCTCGAGAGAAGCAGATCCTCCCCCTGCTCCCCAGTTTCATCCACGCTCTGAGCGCGTCATGGGCTAAACCAGCGACCTACTCTTTTCCCCAAGCCCAGAAGAGGGACCTGGGGTGCGCCGGGACAAAGGAGGCCGGACTGGAGGGCATGCCCGGCATGGATAAACGGATGGCTGCTCACCTCCTGCGCCAGGAGGAGGCTCGAGGAGACAAAGAGCCCACTTTTAAAGATCCAAATGAAAAAGAGCTGTCCAGTTTCACTAGAAAAGCCTACTGGTCCATGACGCTCAGCGCCAAAGCCATTAATGCCATCTCCCTGCTCCAGGGCTCCACGTCTCATATCCTTCGAGACATGGGCGATGCGCCGACAATGGAACAGCTGCTCGAGCTCCGGAGGATCCACAAGGAGACCCTACTCCTCTCTGAGTATAACGCCATGATGTCGGGGAGAGCTATGGCTTTCCTCGTCACCCTGGAGAGAGGCAGGTGGCTTAATCTCTCCCCGAAATTCCAAGATAGAGCCGCTACGCTGGACCAGCCTGTCCTACAGTCCAACTTGTTTTCTGGCTCCCTGCCCGACATAACTGCTCGCCACGAGCAAGATTGCAAGCAGAAGGAAGCGCTCAGGGCATACATGCCTACGGGGCCCGCCAGACCGTCTTACTCGAAGAGGGCATACTACGACAGGTCCAGGGACAGCCGCGACAGCCGCGACTACAGCAGGGACCGTGCCCCTAGGCGCCAGTTCAAGTCCCCCGAGGCACCGAAGGCGCCTGGCCCGTCTGGCCCACAGCAGCAGCCCCGCAAGAGAGACGGATCTCGCTATCGGAAGCCATCCTCCTCCCCCGCGGGACGTGGACGCGGACGTGGCGGCGGCAACAGGGGCGCCGATGTGAGCCAGCAGCGCAAGTAGTGTTCAGCTCTGCCTCCGGGGAACGTCGAGGGTTTCCGTTCCCCGCAGAAAATGTGTTCGGACAAAATGTTCTTTTCTTTGTCGGCACGGCGTAGGAGCCACGGGCTTAACGCCGAGGAGGACGTTAAAATTAAAAAGGTTTGCCAAGGACATAAATGTTCAATGTCATGCACCTTATACAGGGAGTGTTTACAATGCACCGCACTTTATTATAAAAAGAAAAAATGTGACGATGAATGCTCTTCCTCCCATGTTCCCTCCCCCGACTGTGTGTGCAATAAATATGTGCAAAACATATCTGCCGCCTCATTGCATGAATCACAATGATTATTGCATGAACGAGAACCTATGTCTGAATACAGTAAAAATGCATGTCTCTGTGAATCCGCTGCCGCGCAGACTGATAAAACGGTCAGCGGCAGGGGATCTAAGCGCCAGCACGATGATAAAACCTCCCGAAGGCGTTATCATCGTGGAACAGGACCGCCACGTAAAAATGTACAAAAGTTTATTAAAAGCAGAACTTTCGAGCGGTCCCGCTGGCAAAATCCCCAGGATGTCCCCTGTCTGTCCACTAGAGAGTATCACAATACAGCAAAACGACGCCGTGTTGAATATGAATCCTTTGACACAGTGTCTCCCAAAATGGATGGAATGCGGTGTGCATCCATGGGTGCTAAACACTATAAAGAACGGGTACAAACTGCAGTTTGCAGCAGAGCCACCCACGTACAGCGAAGTGATATTCTCTCAAGCAAATGGACAGGCAGCCGACATTCTGCAGGCCGAAATAATCTCCCTATTGAGCAAGAATGCCATTCGGGAAGTTCCCCTAAATCAAAGTCGAAACGGCTTCTATTCAAGGTATTTTTTGGTGAAAAAGAAGGGAGGGGGTGTGCGTCCAATACTGGATTTACGAGCACTCAATCGGTATCTGAAGGTTTTCAGCTTCAAGATGCTCACGAATGCGGCCCTATTACGCATGATGCGTCCAGGAGACTGGTACACGTCACTGGACCTCAAAGATGCATACTTCCACATCCCAATATACCACGCGCATCGCAAATTCCTTCGCTTTGGGTTCAGGGGAAGGGTGTACGAGTACCTCGTTCTACCGTTCGGGATGTCGTTGAGCCCGCGCGTATTTGTGAAATGCGCACAGGCTGCAATAGCTCCCCTGAGGCAGAAAGGAATAAGAATTGCGTCGTACATCGACGATTGGATCATTTGCGCAGGCTCGGAAGTAGAGGCACAACAACACACAAGCATGGTCTTGAGTCACGTAACGTCGTTGGGTTTCAGCGTAAGTTACGCAAAAAGCGTACTGATACCAGCAACAGCTATCGATTTCATCGGGATGTCGCTGGATTCGAACTCTTTCACCGCCCGTCTCTCGCTGGACAGAGTGAACAACACCCTGTCTTGCTCGAAGTCTTTTCGGAGGGGACACAGAGTGTCTTTCAAGACATGTCAACGGATGGCAGGGCTCATGGCGTCTGCTACAGCCGTGTTACGGTTAGGGAGGCTATACATGAGACCTTTTCAGAGGTGGATGCGTTCGCTGGGGATCCCCAACTCACAACGTCATCGCATGGTCACGGTCGACGCGGAATGCACGACAGCTCTCCAACGGTGGAAAAACAGGTATTTCCTTTCCGAGGGGGTGACCATGGGGTTAGTTGCGTCGAGGAAGATAATTACCACGGACGCCAGCCTGACGGGCTGGGGCGCCACTTACGGGGGCAGAGCCGCCAGAGGCGTGTGGGACAGCAGTCTGCGGTCCGCACACATAAACTACCTGGAGCTGTTAGCTGTATTTCTAGCTCTACGACATTTCGAGGTGTTTATAAGGGACTGTCACGTCTTGATCAGGACGGACAACACAACAACGATGTATTATATAAACAAGCAGGGCGGGCTGCGATCCCGCTCGTTGCATGCACTAGCGGAGGAGCTGATACTGTGGTGCGATGCGCATCTGAGGTCGATCAGAGCCTCCCACGTCCCGGGAGTTCAGAACCGGGGAGCGGACTTGTTGTCCAGGGGACGTTGCCACTACGCGGAGTGGTCCCTACACGATGTTGTGGCGGCTCAGCTGTGGGACAGATTCGGCCAGCCAGTGGTGGACCTGTTTGCCTCGGAGGAGAACGCGAAATGCCCGCGGTTCTTCTCCATAATGGGACAGAGCCCTCTGGGGCTAGATGCGTTAGCACACGAATGGCCTCGAGGACTGCTTTATGCGTTTCCGCCGTTGTCCCTGATACCTCCAGTTCTGGACCGGGTGAGGACACAACGCCTAGCGGTAATATTAACACTTTGGCTGCTTTGGGCACTCACCCCAAAAAAAAATCTAAAAAAAAAAAAAAAAAAAAAAAAAAAGTCCCAAACAAAGTGCTTTGGCGCCCCCTAGTGGCCAAAACTCGGGTATCTCGTGTTTAGCAGTAATAGTGTTAATAGCCCCGGCGTGGGGTGCGTGGAGATCGGAAATAGCGCCCCTTCTGTACGACCAGCCATGGCGTCTCCCAGTAAGGAGGGACCTCCTGACCCAGGCAGGGGGTCAGATCTTCCATCCTCGGCCAGGAGACCTGGACCTGTGGGCCTGGCCCGTGAGAGGCTGAATTTAGACACAGTGGGTCTGCCTCAGAGTGTTATTGATACTATTCAGAGTGCTAGGGCCCAATCTACCAGGGACACATATGATGGTAGATGGTGCGCGTTTGAGAAATGGTGTGTGCAGGAGCGTGTGGTTCCGTTTCAAGCACCAGTGGGGTCTATCCTCTCTTTCCTACAGAGCCTGATGGACAAAGGCCTGTCCTACAGCTCTATAAAGGTTTATTTGGCGGCAATATCAGCCTGCCATGTGGGTTTTGGCAATGACACCGCATGGATGCACCCTTTAGTGCGCAGGTATATGAAAGGTGCCTTCCGCCTCCTCCAAGTGCCGAAGTCGCTGGTCCCAGCATGGGATTTGGCTGTGGTGCTAGATTCTCTGTCTAGGCCACCGTTTGAGCCATTAGAGTCAGTGAGTTTGCAGTTCGTGTCTATTAAGACAGCTTTGTTATTGGCGCTGGTGACCGCGAAGCGGGTCAGCGATATTCATGCTTTCTCAGTGAGCGAAGAGTGCACTCGTTTTTCTGAAGATAAAACGAGAGTGGTTATGAGCACTAATCCAGCCTTTTTGCCTAAGAACCAGCTGGCTACTTGTGTACCGGTGGAGCTGGTGGAGTTCTGTCCGCCTCCTTTTGCCTCCGATGAGGAGGAGAGGAGGCACAATCTGTGTCCAGTTCGTGCGCTCCGGATCTATTTGGATAGGACACGGCCGCACAGGAAGACAGATCAGTTGTTCGTCTCCTGGGGGAAAAAGACTCTAGGGAAATCTATTACTAAGGTGAGAATCTCGCAATGGATAGTTGAGGCCATTGAACGTTCTTACTCATGTAAAGGGTTGCAGCCTCCCATCCATGTGAAGGCACACTCCACTCGGGGAATGGCGACATCTTGGGCCCTTTCTAAGGGCGTGTCGATCCAGGATGTGTGTACCGCGGCAAGTTGGGGTTCTTCCTCAACTTTTGCTAGGTTCTACAGGTTGAACGTGACTGCAGCGTCGGTGGCGCGTGCAGTTCTTAGTGTTGCCTGAAGTTAGTTTTACACCAAGCACCACACTTGCTTTTTACACTGGGTTCCGGACAGATTTTATCTGTCGGTTCTTTCTGTTAGACCGCATAAGGCATGTCTCATGACTGCCAGGTCATTTCATTGGGTTATAACTGCCCAGGGTGGCAGTAAATAGGCCCTCCCTACCTCACAGGCGATAAGTCGGGCCTTCGGGCTTGAACTTGGGGACACAATAAGGGAGTTTATCATGTCTCCTAATGCAAGTTCCCTTGTGCAGTTTAACTTAAATTATCTTCAGGTTACGCAGGTAACCCAGGATAATTAAGTAAACAAGCAAGGGAACTTGCCAAGACACCCTTCTTGTGAACTTTGCTTCATGAGAAGGCTTCACTGGTCAAGTGAGGTCAATGGGTGGAGCCCGCTCTTATACCCTCGGAGCGGGGGGAGGGACACGGGCTCCCCATTGGTCCTAGACCCAGTCAATCATTTGCCTGTGAGTGTATGATAGAATGCTTCTGTGGATTATGACGAAGTCACATCCTCCTAATGCAAGTTCCCTTGCTTGTTTACTTAATTATCCTGGGTTACCAATTGCTGCTACAGTAGTTCTGTTGCCATGTGATCTAAATTAGCAGAAATGATACCCCTGTTTTAGCCAAAAACTATAAGGGTGTTTGTGTGATTGGTCACTTATGTCCAATTGAGAAGAAATATGCAAAACTCTGACCAGTTCATCTTGATCACATCATAATGTGTCTCAATTTGTGTGCATTTTGAACACAAAGTATGGCAAAATGTGTTTTGAGGAAAATGCAAATTCTTGCCAGGTACAAATGAGCTAGGGCTAGGCCATTATGGGAGTTGCGTCATGATTAAAGCAACCATGGGAAATCATTCTTAAGTATGCAGCCTGAGTATAGAAAATACAACAAATCAGCCTTTTATAGTCCACATGAGGGGTAATAAAACGTGGTTTAGGTTCTTCCTTGGTCTACTGGGAGTGTGCATGCATAAATTGGTCCGGCAATGACTTGGGGTTTAGACAACAGACGGTCCAGACAGACACACCTGATTTCGGCTGCCTGACCATCCGAGCATAAAGAATTTAGGTTTGTGGGGCCTACTTAGTATATCTAGTCTGGAGAGCTTTCATTGTGTTGTTGTCATCCTGTGTAACCAGGGAAGGAAATGGTCATTCTCTTATAAAAATGTGTTTTTTCCCCAAACATACAGTAGCAGCTGCACATAGGAGCAGTACTTACACACAGTAGGTTATGTATATTATGTAAAAATCTTCCTCTAAGTGTACAGATTCATAGATTCTTTATTCATTTCAACGACGTGGCTCATAAATTGATAAGTTACACATTATTATACAGAAGCTAGATGCCAGAAGTTGAACAAGACAAAAGGTTGCAAAAATATCTTTTGTCTTTACATACTTTCTCAGTGTATTGCAGCATTTTTTGGGGAGCAGTATATGTAATGATGGACAAAGTGAAATGGAACTGGTTGGTAGTGCTGCTCGGTCAGTGTTTATCAACCCAAGGTTTTCAGACCCAAAAGTGGGTCAGGGAGTGGTCTAAAAAGGCTGCAGACAAAGAACTCTACAGAAATATTGTTTGATGCCTTGGGTCCACACAAGTGTCCCAGTGAGAAACCAGTTGGACCACTGGAGTAAAGTACACTTAACTTGCTGAAGAGGTGTAAAAAGGAATGGTACTCTTGGCATATCTCTGTAAAAAATAGCCTTGCCAACCATAGTTTTCCCTTGGTCGAAGGCTGATGAATAGTAAGTGACCTTTTCCAGCTTGAAGCTGCAGAAGATAAGCAAGGTTTACTACTGCCCCATTGACTTGACTTTAAAACCGCTGCTGAAAGCTCACAGGTTTGATCAAGATAGCCACATCCTGTTTTGCATATCCGTGAGCAAGACACCAAAATCCTTATTGATGAGTCATTTTTAGCTGTTCAACTTCAGAGTGCCAACTAATCTTTGAAGTGAAACCATGAATGTCAGTAAAAGGAAACAACTTAACATGTGTGTTTACAGTTACATATCAAGTGATCTCACTAGTACTTACGTGTTAGTGAGTCCTGTTGGGCCACCAACTACAGTATGTGACAAAGTACAGGATAAAACAAGGTTGAATGAACAACATCCGTCAACTGTATCCTCCTAGGTTTTTGGTTCAGGTTGCCGAGATGAATGCACCGAGATTATGGTTTCATTGAGCTTTCATTTATAACAAAATCCTTGGAAATCACCTCCATCTTGGAAATAAAATATACAAACTATTAAAATGGACGACAAGTGACCGTGATGAGGGTAAAGAGAAAATGAAAATTGCATGGCAGCCTGCAAGACAAACCACTTCAATATTAGTCCTATCCTTCAGTTTCTCTAGGGTGTTAGGACTTGGCCAGTCCACTAAATGTCATTTTTTGCCAGCCATATTTCCACCTTTCTTGCCATTTTTTGTCTTCAGTGCCTCTAGTCTTCATCCTCCTCCTCCTCGTCATCATCTGTTTGGTCCCTGGCATCAATGTCATCATCATCTTCCACCTGTAATGAAAGAGGGACAGTCTAACTAGGGTGAACACAGACAGCAGTTATTTTCCCCTTTGCACTGAACTATTTCTTTTACCACAGATGACAATTACAGCAGAGGCTTGCAGTTGCATTTGATTGGCAGATTTGAACGGGAAACGTGTTGTACAAGAAACGGGCACGCCATGCGCTGTAAACCTCGGATTAAAGTTATGCAGAGAGCTATTGGCCAGTCTAAATCACCATTACCAATAACCACGATTACAATATTAAGAAAATATCATGATGGATTATGACTAGGGCAGTGAATCTTTGGGTGACCCACAATTCAATTCAGTATCAATTCTTGGGATCATGATTTGTTTAAAAAAATGTACTTTTTTCCCCCCAATTCTCACCTCAAAAAAGAACAACTTTACAACACATGTTACACAACAGAAAAACCGGCCTTACTAGTATAGCCATACGAATAATTAGCTAACCGTCTCTCCCAGGTCTTTAAGGCGTTGCTTGAGGCCATGTATCTTCTGGTCTTGATCGGCTAGCAGCATCAGCAGGTCATCCTGCTCCTTCTTGGACTCCTGAACCTCCGTCTGAAGCTTGGACTTCTCCGTCTGTAGGATGGCCACTGTGCTGGTGGCCGAGGCCAGCTGCTGCTCCAGCCCTACCCTGCTCTCCGACAGCCCCCGAACATCCTCCTGGGACAGGACAGAAATGACAGTGAAAGAGAGAACACTGAACCCTTTCCCTACTTAGGCTTATTTGCTCTACCAGAAAATGTATCATGTGAAATCTCTATAGAAACACTGTGATTATGTTGAAGTTGTTCGCAGTAATGCACACAATCTCTGGAAAAAATTGTCGCAAACCACCAAAGCACTGAGGACTTCTGGTTCATCAGGTCATTCAGCTGCTGCAAAACACTGTGTTGTTTTCATCAACATGGAGGACTCAATCGGTGCGATCATGTTTATTATCATAAACAGGTCAAATTAAGCCGTAATGTCATGCAGATTGTTTGGTTATGATCAGCCATGGACCAGGCTTTTTATAGTTAACTAAAACTAACTAAAAAACGATAACTAAAATTTAAAAAAATATATCCGTTAACTGAAACTAAATAAAAGCTACAAATAATTTAAAAAACTATAACTAAACTATAACTGCATTGTGGGTTCCCAAAACTAACTGAAATCATATGCAAAATACCCTTAGTTATCGTTTTTTTCATCAGTATGTATATGACTTTCAGACATTTACCGGTATAATAGATTTTTTTACAGCAGTTTTCAGTGTCATACGATACAACATGGCAGCATGTAGCACCGATTTACGTCGCAGACCATCCATCTAGTATAAGAGTTGCGACATTGAGGGGCCAGAAAACAGACTGGTCACATGGTTTATGTACTCTGCAAGCCCATAGACCCTATTTGTGTGTTTGTACTCTAAGGCTCTCACATTCTGCTAGTGTTGTGCATTGTCGGTCATATTAGTGAACCGGTCGGTCAGACAGTCGGTCGTTCACCAATATAATCTGTTCATTTTGTTCATTTCGGTTGTTGCTATAGGATACCTGTGCAGACCCAGTAGCCTAGTAGTAGTCATTCGACTCATTCAATCACATTCCATACCAACAGCGGAACACCAGTCTATTGGCTGACCCGTCCTTACAGGCTATTGGATTTCTCACACACACTTGGTTACACATAAAACAAAGTACAAAAAAGTATGGTATGAAAAAAACTTTTTACAAAAATAAAAAAACTAGCAAATGCACCGTAAAAACTAATTAAAACTAACTACATTAAAAAAGAAAGAGTAAAAACTAACTAAAACTAAACTAAAATGAAAAATCCATAACTATAATAACCCTGCCATGGACCTACATACCACGCGTGTGCACATATAAGTGATTTTGACAATTTCTAGGTGAGTGCGATCTGGCGTTAACCGATCATGCTTTTGACTTTTATTACGTCAATAACAGATTTGGGTGATAAACGGTTAACATGAGGTAGGACCTAGTTGCTGGTAAATATTTAAATCATATGTGGAGACATGCTGCTGCAGTGTAAATAATAGAGTATATGCTGTAAGACCCAGAGACCAGTCCTAGTATCTGGGTGAGTTAAGGTCATGAAGTGTAGGGTTTAAATAAAGTATATAACAATAACAGACGGTTGAGCTAACCGCCTGGGCCAGTGTATGTTGTTCTAATCTAGGTAAATGTCTTAACTGAAATGCCTAAATGTGCAGAACAAAAGGTCAGGTACAAACTTTAAGTTTCTCTGTCTCAGACATCTGTGCTGTTAATCGGCTCTCTAGTTCCGCCATCTTGGCTGAGTCTGTGGATCCCTCACTGCTGGGAGCAGCTTCTGATGACTGTAAAAGAGAAAAGGTGTTATACTGTATGTACGTGTATGTTCAATATGTTATGTAGTCGAAAATAAGTTAATGGCATTAATTAATTTTGTTGATTAATCTGATTCAGTGTGCACAATTGCATGTGCACACTGACTCAACCCACTGAGCATTTCCTCATTGAAAAAGAAAAAAAGGATGGTTTTACAGAGACATGTGTGTGTGTGTCTCCCTGTAACCAGGGCTTAATTTCTGCCGGAGCAAGGCGGAGCGCCGCTCCCCCTTGCTCCACATGCGCTCCCCCACCTGCAGAGACCTATCCGGGAGAAATGAGTGGCAATCCAGCCAATACATCCCCGTTCATTTCAGTCGTTGCTATAGGATACCACTCTATTGGCTGAGGCCGCCGAGCCTTCCCAGCTATTATGGGATGTTTATCGAGAGTCGGGGAGGGATTTGGTCGCTCCAGCTCAGGCTCACACAGTGACAGTTCACAGTTCTACTCTGAGGTTCTCGCACGTTGCCTGCTGGGCTGCTATGGCTGAGCTGCTGCTGCTGCTCCCACCGGCTGACCGTCTCCCCCTCCCTCGCGAGGCACGGTGGAATATGATCGCTATAATGATTAAAAGGTACCCAGGAAGCAGCCGGACCCCTACATTTTGTGGTCACAAGCACACTGCGCGACGCATTTGAGCTTGTGGATCGGCTCTTTACAAAGTGTGTGCCATAGTGCGTCTCTCTCTCTCTCTCTCTCTCTCTCTCTCACTCTCTCTGACACACACGCTGCGTGTGTGTCTGAGAGAGAGAGAGACGCATGCGTGCACGCACGCACACACACAATAATCTCCCGCAAAAAATCGACTTTTCTGCGCATGTTTTTCGGTGCGCGGGTGCGCGCATGTGCGTGAGGTGCGCTCCGGCACCTCCCGAGTTACAAATTAAGCACTGCCTGTAACCAAAGCCATAGAGTATAGCTCAAGGGATCTACTAGCATTGGGACTTGTAGATCACCTATTTTGATACAAATCTTTTTCTTTTCTAAATGCTCAAATCCTGTACAGGGAAAAATGGCATATTTTGGACATCGTTTAAATGGTGATAATTCATGATTAAATTCATTTTGAAGCTGTGATTAATATGATTTTTTTCAGAATGTCGGTTCAATGAGCTCTCAATGAGCCAAGCACCCAGCACCAGTAGTACTCACCACAGCTTCAGCTCTCCTCATCAGCTCCTGTCTTTCTGTCTGAAGTTGGCCGATTTCTGCTGACTGACACTGAAGTTGACTCCTCAGTTCTTCCAACTCCTTCAATAATAATAATAATGATAGCACACATATTCTCATTTGATTACAGACATATTGGCTAAAATAGTTAATGCATGCTGATGAATAAATATTAATTAATTGAGATAAACTAACTAGAAAAACTAGTTGGTGTATTTCTTACTCACTTATTTCACTTATTAAAAAGAATAAATACATTTGTGATTTGTAACAAATCCCACCTTGAGCAGTTCTGTGTGGTCTGGGCCTTCTGTTGAGACTTGCGTTGTCTGTGCCGTCTCTGACCTCTACAGAAACAAAATTATCACTTTTAGTGCCAGTACAGTCGTCCAGTGCTCTCACTGTGGTGTCAGCCAGATGCAAACCGCTTTTATTTTTAAGTAAGTAGCCTTGCCAGGCCATGATGTCAGGAGGCCCGGCTGAGCCATTGAGGCCCATATAGGTCAGGAGCCTATCTCCTGTTTCTGTAGCGTGAGGCAGCTTGATGTACAAGTACACCCCCTGGACATGACGCTAGTATATCGCAGGGACTTACCCCCAATCCATCCCTTGATGCTGAGTGCCAAGCAGGGAGGCATTTGGGTCCCATTTTTAGAGTCTTTGGTATGACCCGGCCGGGAATCGAACCCCGACCTCCCAGTCTCAGGGCGGACACTCTAACCACAAGGCCACTGAGCTGGTTTTTATTTTTAAACCTTCCCCCAAAGATCAGGAAGCAAAACCCCCGTTTCTACATTGCATCAATAACTAGCAGAACTCTCTCAGCACTCTGTTCAAACTTAACAGGTGCAATCATGCAACCTAGAATTTGAGGAAAAAGCATTAATTTGGGAAGACTGCACTTAATCAGAAAGTGGACAGAGTGGGAAAATAAACTAACCAGTGTGTCGATGAGTGTGTCTTTTTCGCTGAGCTGTGTCTGCAGCAGTGCATGTTGTCTGTGTAGCTCCTGCACCTCGTCTCGGAGCTGTGCGAGTTCCTCTGTCTGGACACCATTGATATGGGCGCCGTCTGACTGGTTGTTGGCCTGACTCTGGTTATCCTTACCTAAATCACACATGACACACATTAGATCATGTCTATTAAGCAACTAAAAAAGAGAAATCAGCAGCATTTTGATATACCCAACCATGATGAGTTGGATTCAAAGTCAAAACGTTTCAAACTGTTCTGTCTAAAAGAAACAAACCAGTCTGAAGTGTGTGGTGCTGTAATGTACAAGCCCTCCTCCTTGGTGTGTGTGTGTGTGTGTGTGTGTGTGTGTGTGTGTGTGTGTGTGTGTGTGTGTGTGTGTGTGTGTGTGTGTGTGTGTGTGTGTGTGTGTGAATGAGTGGTGAGAGAGAGAGTGTGTACAGTACACGGTACAACAGTGGTATTGCGGAGGTGTTTCACCTATCTGCATACAGACACAGAGAGACACACACATAGGGACGGGCACACATTATGTCTAGGAGTGGCTAGCACCACTCAAAAGGTTGTATCAACACTGACCAGTGTAGGGTAGCCAAAACTGAGTTTGGCAAAATCTGCTGGAGTGATGGTGGAGTGCCGAGGAGAACCTACCCAGTTTAAGTTTGAGGATATTATATTGGTCTTTGTGTTGTTGGATCTGGGCCAGCTGCTGGGTGAGGGTGGTCTGATGTTGTTCATTCTGAGATGACAAGGTTGATACCTGTTCCTTCAGCTCCTGGATCTGAGAGTCCTGCAGGTTGCAAAGAAAACAATGGAAGAGTTTTTATATATTACATATATTTTCTCTCTCTGAGAGAGAGACAGAAAGATCTGAAGTTACTGATAAGTTGCTTTTTCAGGTCTACATGGTTTAAAAATACAACATAGTCATGACTTAGTCATCACGCATGGTCAGAGCTGTCATGTGCTCTGGATGGATTTATTTCATTTTTCAGCTGTATCACTTGTTATCGGATATAATCAGGGAAACCCATAAGAGGTGCACCCCTGCACCAGTGTGCATGCATCATCAAGATGTCTGAGGAGAACTAGTTAGATGAAAATATATGCGCTTTAGCATTTCGCCATTTTACTATTCCCATACACTCGTGTTCAACTCACAGGAGAATTGGCCTTCATGTGATGACTCAGTACATTACCCTTATTCAAGCATGCAGGTTATTTGTTTTCTCTTCCATGTTGTGCAGAACTCAACGCTCATCACTGCAAAATAACTAACCTCAATTCTAAACAAATCTAGTTTTATATAGGCCTTTTTCTTACATTGCGGTAAGAACATTGTTAGTCCCGAATTCTCCTTTAACCAAGGTTTCCAATGATTGATTGTGAAATGCCTGTGTGGCATCAGCCATCAGGAGTTCAGTCTGACCAATCAGAGCTTGACAATTCTGACCAATAGAGAATGTGAACAGACGAGGTGAGAAGAGAAATGAACAGACGAGGATCCTGTACCTGTTCTCTGATCAGCTCTTTGTACTGAGTCACAATGCTATCGTGCTGCTCCAATGTCTTCTTCACCTCTTCCTCCTTCTTGTCCTCTTCACTGGACTTGTGCACCGCTTTAGTTATCACACCTGTGTAGATACATACACACCATGCTAAAACACCACTACAATGACAATACAAACCCACAAAGCTGCATTGACAAGAGCAACAAATGAATTGAGTTCCAACTCCTGTCCTACATAAAACATTGTGGGTACAGGAGACAACAGTGCATCACTGAAATGTAAACACCAGTCTACTCACAAGCATTAGAATCTGATGTGTTTTCTGGGTTTACATCATGTTTCTGTTCGATATGTTGTTGATGAACAGTCATTATGGCACTGTATGTTGTTGTCAGTGGTTTGTTCTGCTGTGCAGATGAATTAAATGAAATGGTCACTTCAGTTCAATAAAAGTTGTTTTAAATTGGTTCTATAATTTGATTTGATAGGTGAACCTGTTATGTAAGAGGTCTCGATAAGAAATTGAAGCGAATACGGAAATTATATGGTCAACAACTACCAGTGTGCCCCTATTAACCTTCATTTGAATAAATCGCGACAAGATTAGAAGATTTGATTAATATGAGTAATTCCCCTTGAGTGTATAGTAATGTTTTGTTTGTCCGGTCTTGTCTTGCTTTGTTTTGTCTTTGACTGACTACAGCATGCAAAAAAGCATGCCCTTTCCTTCAATGGTAAATGTTGCATTCATATAGCGCCTTTATCCAATTGTGCATCACATTCACCCATTCACACATGCATACACTGATAGCGGTGGAAAGCATGCATGGCACAACCAGCACATCAGGAGCAATTTTGGGTTAAGTGTCTTGCTCAGGGACACATCAACAGCAACTCTGGGGGAACCCAGGTTCAAACCAGCAACCTTGCGATTACCATCCAGTGACACTATACAGTACAGTATATTGTATATCCACCACTGACCCTCCAGTTCTTTCACCAGCTTGGTGAACTCGTGGTCAAACAGCATCTGTTCTGGAGAGGGGAAGACAGGCTGAGGTTTCTGTGCTGCTCTTGAGTATAGCTCATGTTTGGTGATGAAGGAGAGCTTCTCCACAAAGTTTTCCTTTCCAATGCGCTTCTCAATGAGCTGCTTCAGCTTATCTCTGCACAGGACAAGGTATATAGAGAAAGGTTTAAACATTTAAACCCAAATACTTTAGTTGACTGTGGTGTGGGATCTACTAGCACCACTAGCCTTTCCTTCCACATCAAATCTTTGTTGAAAATGTCAAAATATGTTACACTGATTTGTTGTTTCGTTTGTATATGAAGACTTGTTTTTGTTTTGTATAGATATACTTATGTCTACTACTGTAAATACTGTAGAATTATGTTGTGCTTTATAATCTTCTCACTGAAAAACTTTAGCCTCATCATTTAACGCAATATACAGTACAATGGTACGAAACAAATATAGTTGAATAAATGTAGAGATAAACAGAGATATATAAAATAGACAGATAAGATAAAAAATTGTTAGTACGTCAACATCAGATACATACACATACCCCCACGCACGTATAGTAAATCAAGATCAGAAACATGCACATACCCCCACACACGTATAGTAAATCAAGATCAGATGCATACACATACCCACACACACGTACAGTACATACTGTAAAAGAATATAGGATATAACGGTACAGATATTGAGACATGAATCAAACAAATAAAGACATCGCTGTCAGCTTGTCAAGTTGTCAGCTTGTTTGAAGCTGCAACACGTCTCATGTCTCACCAGGAACACACATGAAACATGTGTGTTCCTGGTGTGGTTCACAGGCTTCTTACCTGCTGCAGGTTTCCAGTGAGTTGTCATTGTATAAGATACAGATGCCGAGCAGCAGCGCACAAAGGCCCTGCACCAGCCTTTCATCCTCGCCCAGGTTCTCAGAGATCTGACCCGTCAGCTTCAAGTCATTGGGTTAAGGGTCCCCTTTTATAGTAGTGTACTGTCCCGCAACATGTCTGCATAATGTTACCATCGTTAAGAAGTGACTGAGCTGTGTAAAAAAGGATACAAAGGGAACATTCTCCTGGTTGTGCAGGAAGTGTGTGACAGCGATTGGACAGTTGTTGATCCACGTGCACAACAGCATGAGGAGTCCTACCCTGGTCTGCACTTTACTGCCCTGCAAGAGCACAAAACACCCAATGGAAAATCATGACAACTTTACCTAGTAAAACATAGTAATCCACCCATCAAGCAGGGAACATTTTAATAAACTAAGAACTAGGGCTGCACAGTAATGGCTATGACTTAAATGCATTAGACATTATGTTGCCCACTATATTAGTAGAGAAGCCAAATGAGATGCAATGTGCCAATTAATATTTCAAATATACCAACACTTAATAAATCATTCCATTCCATCAATCATCTACCAAGCAGATAAACGATGTGCAGGTGTATCTTATTCATAGATATTCCAACACCAACATGATCGTACCAATGATTACTGTGTGGAAACAAACATAAACCATCACACATGTACTGTGCAGCCCCAGTGGGGATGTAGTGTATTGCTACATCCCAAATCATAACTATCTGAATTTCTTACTTAGTGCAGTGATTTAGATTAAATCAAATGAAAGACAATGCATCTCTCAGGGATTTCTGATCAGCTTTGTTTTTCAATACGAAAATTTTCCATAAGAAAATTCTCACTTAATCTCATTTCATATAATGTACAATTTATTACTGTGCAGTAGCCCTTTTGAATTCAATTGATTTAATCCAATCAGTATTTACCAGTGTGTACAGTATATACATATATATAAACAAAACAAATGCCTTAAACAGAAACTGATGCACTGATGCTGGCAAAACAGCAGCAGGGTACGCTTAAGTGAAAGCAAATCTTTTAGACATAATTTTAATTTTGTTAGCATTGTAGTTTAAAAAAATGACTTTAAGCCCCTGTACCAACTGCTGGGGAAAAAACGTCCATGGTAGATGACTGCAGCCCATACCATAACAACACAGCTATAAAGACTGGCAGCTGACCTGCTGTCCATGCTGTGTCTCTTTACACCATTAGTGTGGTTAATAAGAATATCCACAATACAAACAAAATTAATAAACTCAAACAAGGTTAGTTTAACCACGCATGCAACTGTTTCCACGGGTGCAGTTCTCATTACCACTTAGGGGGATAACATAAACAAGGGATGTTTCAAACCGCTCACCACTCGTCCCCCACCCATAAGAGAGAAGGCATTTTTTTCTGCAAACACAGTGCCAGTCTTTGACATTTGGATGACCATTTAAAACAACTGACAGTCTGATGCCCCAAAAGAACACATTCATGTTATACACCTAATAATAAATTCTTCAGCTGAAAACAGTCTCGTCTTCACGCCTAGGTTGCACCACCAATCCAACTGATATGCCCATATTTGGAGGTTTCTGAAGTCCTTAGAATGTGCATTGGGCATGCCCTCCTTGGGCTGATATTATGGAGCTTAGCGTAGGTATGGTGGAGAGTCGCTCACAGACAATTGCCTTTTTTAAGTCATTCAATGACCTTTTAAACAACATTAAATAACGCAGTTCTGTCTCCCGCATCTTGTATGGGACCTGGCTGCAAGTGTTTTTAAGAACAGAAATCCAGTCAGAATTCTGTGTAGGAACATGCATCAAGTGCCCATGTTGTAAAATAAACTCAAACCCAGTGATTTATATAGAGTGAGGACAACTCTGCGCCCAAGCTAACAATTCAGCTTTTTGCACTTTTGACCAGCTGTGAATCTAACCCCTGGGTGTTATGTTAACAACCAAAAGCACATGCAAAGCAAAAGCATATTTTGTGTCGTGTTCATATGCGATGCAGCTCTAACAGACAGGTGAGAGGGGCAGTAGGCAGAAAAGCTGTATCCATATTTTATGGTATACAAATATCTATGGCACATACCACTACAGTCACTGTCAAAACCTCAATACACTCTTGGCAGTGTTAAATATATATGAAAATATGACATATTACACTATATACATACAGTATATGTATATAGTTGGATCAATAAGAGTGGAAAGCACCCATCAGCAATAGCATTCTGAGAGAAATAGAAAGTCACCTTTTCAGATTTTGTCTTCAATTGTGATGTATTGCAAAAATAAGTTTCAGAGAGAAAAGAAAAAGTATAAAATATTAGTTGGATTAATGGGGCAAGGAGGGATGAAAAGTACACATATAATGATGGTGTGTCACCCTGCCAGGTACAGCACAGCAGGACAAACAGACAGTGAAAATATTTCCCCCTGAGCAGAAACAAATAGTTCCAGCAGCTTTCCAAAACACAGGTCACCGATGCCTGATTTGTACTTGCAAGTACAAAACCAAGCATTATGATGTCATACACCACAGCAAAGGGGTCAAAGGTCATTAAAAGTAGGGTTTAAATAGACATTTGGAAAGGTTTAGTAGAGTCAGAAAGAAACGTCTGCATTCTGCAGTCCTTTTTCTCTGTACCCCTAAAAACACATTCACTACATATGCTACACTACAGATTGGTTAAAGGTTGGGCTTGGAACTAAACACTTACTGTTCTAGCAACACACTAGCCATGAAGGTCATTTTGAAGAAGGCATTTAAATGCATTACTTCAAAGTCATATGACATTGAAATGCCAGTCCTGCATTCATGGATTAAAACCAGGGAGTATTACTATAATCTGTGTGTTTTTTTGAGCGCTCCCACTCTTATAACCTTTAATTCGCCCATTTTTGGAACCGGTCCCTTTGTTGTAACGTGAAACTCCACTTGAGCAAATGATTCTATTAACTGCCTCAAGTCAGCTGCTATGTGGCCGACGGCAGAAGTATTCCGGATTAAATAAAAGATTGAAAAAATGCAACTTGCAATAAACAAAAGGGTTCCGAGTGGAGGAGTGCACCCGCAAACACCCCTTTTGCCAGGAGGAAGTGGGGAGCTGGCTCAAAGCCACAGATGAGCGTAAGCACAAGGAGGTAGGGCTGAATAATAAACAAGGAACCCAGATCTCTCCCAACACACACACACACACACACACACTCACACAACACAAGGAGCTGTCCTTGCTACTGAGCCAAAGCCAAAAACAACCAGGGACAGGTGCTCCCCCAAACACACAAATACACACTTTACTCACCCGTCGGTTGATCTTATCACCCTGCAAAACCACAACAACGCAACAGTGATCAAGTCCACACGCACCAAAGGCAGAGAGAAAGAACACACCAGCACTGCCCGGCCAGGCCATGACAGAGGAGACAGCGAAATCATTTTCCGTCCAACGGTCGTGACCGATGGTCCATCGGAACCTCCACCTAAGCCCCAACCGATAGGATACCTGCCGCAACCGATAGGATACCTGCCGCAACCGATAGGAAACCTGCCTCGAGTGCAAAACGGTCACAGCCATGACCGCTACTATCGGTCGGGATTCATATACTAATGGTCGCAACTGTCGCAACTGATGGCCGCAACTGACCATCAGTTGCGGTAGTAAAATGATTTCGCCCCTCCGCCATGACACAGTTGATAAGAAATGTGCAATGAATAAGAATTACTCATTTTTCTGGAGAGGCCTGTGAAGAACCGTTGTTTTTTAAGACAACAAGGAAAGGTTGTGGTGTTTGCAAATGACTAACAATGCTCCCTAACAGTGGCAATGTGGCATTTCCTAAAATCAGTCAAGAATAAATCATTTTAAAATGATATTCTATTGCTGTAAGTTTCCCAGTCAGTGTATGTACAGTATATGCACAACAAAAAAAATAAGACTCTAAAACTCTGTATACCTGTGCTTTGGTCAGTAGTTAACCTCTGTATACATGTGCTTTGGTCATTAGTTGACCTCTGTATACATGTAGTTAACCTCTGTATACATGTGCTTTGGTCAGTAGTTGACCTCTGTATACTATACATGTAGTTAACCTCTGTATACATGTGCTTTGGTCAGTAGTTAACCTCTGTATACATGTAGTTAACCTCTGTATACATGTGCTTTGGTCAGTAGTTAACCTCTGTATACATGTAGTTAACCTCTGTATACATGTGCTTTGGTCAGTAGTTAACCTCTGTATACATGTAGTTAACCTCTGTATACATGTGCTTTGGTCAGTAGTTAACCTCTATATACATGTGCTTTGGTCGTTAGTTAGTCTGTATACATGTGCTTTGGTCAGTAGTACAAATCCTTTCCCCACATTTACAGCAATATTATAGAATAGTTTTGAGTATGGTTCCCCATTTCTGGAATTGCTCACATCACATAAATAGATTGTTAAGAAAAGTCCAATGAGTCAAGAATGCCTCCTATGAATCTTATCCTAAGGCATAGTGGGGATAAACTGATGGATCTGAATGACACTTCATTTTCTGTACTTGAAATTGGTAGAAAATATCATCCAGACATTCTATAATATTAATTTATTAAAAGATTAATTTGATCCTAATTTGAAAAGTAAGTAGAGCAAGAGCTTGTTGTGTACTCGAATCAATTACTAATACTATTAGATTATACAGTAGTTGTGCACACAATGTTGTCTACTTTTTTGCTGGACAAGGCTTGCCTGCTTAGCTTAGTATTTTAGAACCAACAGTATACATAGTGCTTCTCGGTGAGACTGCTGTCTCCTAGAAATGCAGTAATAGTGATTGTCAAATGATCGTACAGTACATTAATTTGACCCAAAACACTCATATGATGATCACCTTCGCCACCTAATGTTCGAATGGAAATTTGCCATCTATTCCCTTTTCTGTGTATGGAATGCAATGTATTACACTGCAAGTATTAAGGGTGATTTATACTGTGTTGCATGCCAAAGCGTGTTGTTTAGCCATTTCCGGTGTGTGACACTGCATGCAAAGTATAAATCACTTATTTACAGTGAAAGGAGGTGGGTATTTGGTGAGGGCTGCCATTTCACTGACTGTTTGATGTTCTACCTGAGAGAGGATGTTGGTGCATTGCTGTAGGAGAGACACAGGAGGCTTGCCCAGGCTGGTGGCCAGCTGCACCCGTAGCAGCTGTTCCTTCTGGGTGAGATTGTCCTGCAAGGCATGGGCGAGGGCCACGGCAGCACACCAGTTGGACAGGGAGTCCGCTGAGAACAGGCCTCCGCAAAGCAGCTGGCCAGCAGAGATGGAGTTGGCTGGAGGTAAAAAGAGAAAATGTGTTCACTTTCGTAAGAGAATTATGATTCATTGCTGTTGTCCACTTGAATTAAAAATTACATTTAGTATTATTATTTCTGGCATTAAGAGCTTTCTGCCTGCAGCTTTCATAAACACTGCTTACTAAATAGGGATGTTCTAGGGACGAGATGGGCCCTTCTGCTTATGTTTTCTTTAATGAGACAAAGATCAGAACAAAGCTTTTCTTATTGCACAGACAGGCCTCTGAGCGCAAGTAGAATGTTCCCTGCGCCCATGTTCCGTACAACTGTTTTATGCTTATTTAAGTTTGACTGTAGATGACCTGTAGATGACCTTAAGTTCACTTTGGGGCTGCTAAACGTAACTTTAAGAGGTCAGGTGTGTATAACATTGTATGTGGGCTTAACACACTGGTGATAATTATTTTTATAACATGGCCCTGCAAGACTCTAGCCACCTATACGTGGGTCTGACTGTGTTTGCCTTGCAAACTACTGGACCACAGTCGTTACTGTAATAAGTATGCAGTATGACTGACCATCAATGGTGGAGGGCAGCAGTGTGGCCACGATCTCCCCCTGGCCCTTCTGGTTCTTGTACAGGAAACACTGGAAGCAGTAAAGGACAGCACAGCGCAGCACAAACGGCTGCCTCTCATTCACCATGGACATGAGCAGCACCACAATGGCTGGTCTGGGGACAGAAGAAGCAGAGGCCAGTTTACAAGATAATATGTTAGGAGCTAGAAGATGAGCCAGCTCAAGAGCTGAGGCTTCTCAAGTGTTATTTTATACTGTATATCTGAATGCAAAATGAATAGGGCTGCAACTAACGATTATTTTCATAATCGATTCATCAGACAATTATGTAAACGATAAATTGGATTGCGACACTTATTTGACTGTCAACTTAAAATACATGTTCTAACTAACAAAAACACATTTGATTCGCTGCTGAGACTGCTGCTATTTAAAACACACACATTTTTAAATGAATTAAAGCAACTCATAGTGGCTTATTCTGACTGCATTCATTTGATTAAAGAGCAGCTACACATGTCAGTTTAAAAGGGACAGTATTCTTCTACACTTAAATAGGTCATTTAAAAATAAATATTCCAGGAGTGATCCAATATTGTGCTACATAATCCCATTGTTATGTGTCATATTTAGGGTTAGAGATGGCTCACTTTTTAGTTTAGTTACACACAGCGCTGGAAAACTATGGTTATATATGGGAAACACCCCTGATAACTCCAGTGTTTAGATGCCAATCAGATTAATCAATTACTAAATTAGGTGTCAACTAATTAAATTAGTTTGATTAGATTATGATTCATTGATTATTTGTTGCAGCCCTAAAAATGAATTAAAATTCAATTACAATTTAGCATTGAATTCCAAGTTAACCCCGCGCTAGCCTGGTCTAGCCCTCAATGATTTTGGCCTTGGGGGGGCGGGGTGCCGTGGCATCCACACGGCGGAAGTGCTGCGCTCTGATTTGATCTCACTAACGTGTCGTCATCCCCGGCCCCTCCCGCGCCCGTCCACTGCAGTTCTACGTCACATCATTTAGAGCGACGCCCACCCCAGAAGGTTCACTCCCACTTGAAGGCCACTTTCCAACGTGCATTAGTCCAGGCTTTCCGTTTTCGCGCAAGGCGAACGAAAATGAAAGCCTGGGTGTCGAGGCGAACCCCGCGCCACCTGTCAATAATCAGTTCCATGACCCCGCCCGTTATCTGTGATAAAAAAAAAATCGAATCCAGATCCACTCACCCAGTCAAAAATTGGACACCAGCAGAAACAGAATGCCATTATGAAGGAAACGGTGGTGATGTGACGTCATATTTTCCTTGGACATGTGACAAACTTAACTAGTCTTCACCGTCTCAGCTCCCGTTTAGAACATCCTGCAGCGCACTCCGATTAAAATCTTACCTACCCGGGATTTGTTGTGGAAACTTATAAAAGTATATTTTCCCATCCATTTTCACCTGTCAATCTTAAGTACCTGAGAGGGATATCCACGCTTACCCAACACGTTGCAGGACTCTGATTTGGTGTTATTGTTATTGTGCACAAATCACAGTGTCTCTCACCTTGGTGGGTTAGAAGGAGCATTGACAGAAGCAAAGTAGTCCTGGTTGATCTGTGACCCACGGATGACCTCTGACACAGTATTGATGGTCTGACAAAAGACAAGGTCTTGGATCACAATTTGGCTTAAACAGCAAGTATATTGATAGGATATCTGTATTGAACATACGGTAATTCAGTTTCATTTCCTTGGTACTAAATTAGAAAAGGCTTGTTAATAAATTGTTAGAGGAGTTATAAACTAGAATGCTAGTGTCCTGTAATTATGGTTAAAAAGGTTAGAGTTAAAAATGTACAGGGAATATAGTAGGTAAAGTTTTCATCAAAACAAATCTTAAAATTGATATTCACTACGACTGGCATAATGAATTTCAGGCCCCAAGGCCTGTTCTAAATACGTTTTCTATAGAAAAGTGATGGGGGTACTGGATTCCCACGGTACCTGTGAAAATGATGTCACACACATATTATTGGTCCTTGATTACAAGGACAAATCAGAATGCGACTTAAACATGCAAGGGATGCTGGGAAATGCAAGGGATGCTGGGAAATCTAGAATCTGCAGTACCGGCAGTGACCTTCAGTCAAAATGAAAATGTTACAAAGTAGACCTTTAAGGATAATTGGTTGATGTACGGTATACTTTCAAAATGCAACCAGAGGTCAGCAGATATGTGTTTTACCTCTGTAAGGATGTCGGCTGGCACGCCAGTGGCCATGAGGATGGTGCAGAGCTGCTGCAGTAAGCCACACTGGTACATGGACTTCTGACAGCTGGCCGTGGCTCCTGGTGAGTTGACGGGAGATACCATCACTCGTACCAGCTGGAGAGGGAGAGAGGCAGGCAGGGTTTGTTCTAGCATTGTCAGGGATGAATCAAGATGATGCGTGTTTGAAATACTACTGCCCAATAATACTTACGCCCAATAATAGTAACGCAAGTTGTCATTAATATATTTTATAGAATACATTTTGTATTAACTTTACTTCCCCTCTTGTACATTTTGACTCGAGTGCTCAAATATCATCATCTGAAGTGCTTCTTCAGATGATGATACAACCTTTAATACAACCTTTAATCTCTACATCTGTGAGCACCTGGTTGGCCTAATAATGATATTATATCATCATGAAACAAATCGTTAGTGTTAGGACAGTTAAAGGTCCCAACTACAGCCCCACATACCTGTAGCATAAGGTGGAGGTTGGTGACCTTCTGAGCAGACCAGCCTGAGTTATCATCCCCAACCTCAAACCATGGCTTCATTCTCTGGATGTAGGAGCCCTCCTTGAAGAAGTTCTGGTTGGAGCTGTTGTTCTTCAGAAGGTTTACGAGGAGTAGCAGGCAGTCCTCCACTACAATACCTGCCGAGGACACAACGCATTAATGTGGTCAGAAAATTAACTAGGCGTGATGAAATAATTATTTTAATAAAAGCATAGATGAATGGGTGAAAACGTAACAATATCAAAATCAGTTTCCTCTGCCATCGGTGTATGGGCGAATTGTGTAATACACAATATATGCAAAGCACTTTTGATAAAAACTATTGGATACAATTCTAAACTATTCTATAATTTAGTTATTTCAGCTGGTAAAAGCACATTTTAAATGGTGCAGTATGAAAGTATTTTAGTATTTTAATTTACCAATTAAAATTCCTAAAAAAATAGTACAAAAATAGATTGTACTATACCTCCATCGCTGCTACCTTCTTCTGTGATGATGTCTAGGAGTCGTTCAAAAGCATTCTCAAATGCAACAATCTTCTGGATGGCAGCGTTGCCTTTGGTAAGCTGCTGAAGCAACAGCAAGCCCTGTTGGAAGATGGAGAAACATAAGGTAAGCAAGTCATGTTCACATGGATAAATAAATAATTCTATTGTGCAATAGCATAGTACTACAGTACTCACATCATTGCGGATTACTTCCCTGGAGTCTGCCAATAAATCCATTAATCTGGAAACACCTGTAAGAGAATACAAAAATAAAGAACCATTTTAGAGACAGGGTTTTACCATAGCATGGCAAATAAGCCAATGCAGCAAAGGCCATACACACAAACAAACCTGTTATGTTATGACAAGAGACTGTCTGGGGATACCTGGGGGTGGTTGCACAAAAGTGCCAAGTACATATTGACACTAAAGGGCATTCCAGACGGCAACGATAAATGCCCGCATTATCGACGGGCGATTTTCTTTATGACGGCACTGCCACATAAAGAAAAACGCCCGTTGATAAACGCCAGGCGTTTTATGCCGGGTAACCATGGCAACGGTGCACGAGACTAGAGGTCTTCACGGGTCTAAAAAAGTCCATCTGAAATCCGAAATAAACCTGTGCAATATTGCCGAATCCGAACTGTTACGAAAATATTTTCAAATAAATAAACCAGAACCAAGTCGATCCGTGGCATTTTTTTCCTATCCGAACTGTTCCGAGATTTCTTTCAAATGGCGACGCCGAATCCGTCCGAAATGCGACATGCACGGGCATTCCGAGACCCGACTTTATGAACTAATATAGCTGACGTATTGACCAATTACAATTTTATTATTTACACTCACGAGTGAGTATGGGAGAGAGAGCCAGGCTCTCTACGCACACAACTTTGTCATATTAACTTGCATTGAGCTTTCACCTCGTTTAGGCCAACAGCAGGCTACTGTTTAAGGATCCGTGATATAATGTAGTCTAGAATTAAACGCCCGCCTACCATCAGCACCATTCAGCCTACCATCAGCACCATTCAGCTGCCTGCAACGCATTTTTTCTCCCTCTGTCTGTTTCCACACAGAGCAGAAACAAACGGTGAAGTCACTGCGCTGGTAGGCTACTGCACTACTGTAGGCGTACCACTGGTAGAGTGGGTCCTCACTATGTTTGCTGTAAATCGCCCGGCATTTTACAAAAAGCTCACTGGGATTGAGCTTTTTAAAACTCACGCGTGCAACAAAAATCAGTGACGCCGGGCCATAAACGACCAGCGTTAAACGCTCTCTTGAATGTGGGTTGTTTTTTTTTAGCTTTTTTGCTCAAAAAACGCCGGCTCCATTGAGAATGAATTAGAATGGGCGATTTATTCCTCACCGTCTGTAAGCCCCTAAAACTGATGACCCA
The DNA here is from genome assembly GCA_039105355.1 of Benthosema pterotum. Taxonomy (NCBI): domain Eukaryota; kingdom Metazoa; phylum Chordata; class Actinopteri; order Myctophiformes; family Myctophidae; genus Benthosema; species Benthosema pterotum. The sequence goes on along the minus strand of CM076973.1, from coordinate 21,588,643 downwards.
AAGGTGAGATGTCCCACCATGAAGTGCTAGTGCATTGATAAAGGAACCAGCATCCTCCTCAGTGACCAAAGTAACAGTGAACGCTATCTACATATAGCAAAGCTACATGTATGTATGTATGAGAAACATAGAGCTCTATTTTCGTTACATGCTAAATCCCTTATCCCAAATCCCTTATTTCGTTTTTACTATTTTTAAAAACTTTTTGGGATATTTCAACATGTCAATCTATTAACACATTGTGAGCTTGTAGACTGGCCATTTGAACTACTAAACATGTTTTTTAATAGTTTAAAGGGGGTTTAGTGGTAACGAAAGTGGAGCCCATTATATTTTATTTGAGATGAAGCAGTATAACTCACCCATGGGGCTGACCAGGATGATGCCTTGCACTTGGGCACACTGGTTCTTCAGGAGGGCAGTCAAGAGCTTAACACCTGGCCACCGTACGTGGAAGTCAAACTCCTGAATCCACACAAAATTTGAACAATTTGAAGCATTAATGTCTATCTTCATCAGTGAGTATTGGGAGAAGATACACTTCCATTTTCCAAATGTATTCCCTATTGCACATACAGATTGTTTTGCAATTAATTGAAACCACAGAACGGTACATTACCTCCAACATAGTCAGCACCAAGGTCACATTCTCAGGGTCCTGGATGAACATGTTTGTAAACTCGACTCCCAGATCATCAGCCTGCTTTTGGGCATTCTCATCTGAGTAATGTACAAAGATCCGAGTTTTAGGGTGACAAACTTTTAAGCTTTTAGATTTATTGTTTTTGACGAATGCTCCGCCCAGAATACCTACACTAGTGTGCAAGTGGTCAACTATAAGAAATTGGTTAATACAAAAATACATCTGTTAGTTCAGAGAAAGACATTCAATGGAGATGCTGGACACTCAAGTATTGCCACAACATATGTCTATATGTCTATATGACTATAAGTAACTGTATTGAAATTATGAGTGTCTGGCATCTTGCTGTTGTTCGCAATAGACAACACCTCAACGATATCTGTTGTTAATTTACCTTCCTCTATACTATTACTGGGTCCTATGAACAAGCCATGGAGGATGCTACAGGACAAATACAGGTGAAAAGAAAGCTGGGAGAGGGCAGGGCTGCAATGTACAAAACATTCTTTATTATGATTCAATAATAATGTTTTTCCCGAAACACCACATTAATTTATTTGCCAGATAAGTCTGCATAGCTCCAGAATGATTGGTTCAATAGCAGCCTTCCCTCTGATGAAAGGTATTTGCAGCAGAAGCAAACTGCAGTTTATTTATTTTTATCCAAACTACAGTACATTTTTACAGACAGGCAGAGCAGTTGATACAAAACGGTTGGTCAAACAGAACTCAACATGATGATTTGAGATCCACTGACGCAAACCAAATCTCTAATTATAGCATTAGGGCAAAATGGTCACCCTTTGTGAACGTGGCCGATGGAGGAAACTCAGCAATTAATCTAATGTTTTAAGGGTGAAATAAGCACAGCGACACAAACAACATTGACAAGTGAGTAATCAGTCATAGACAGAGACCAGGTGATAAGTGACTCATCACTCATTTACATAGACAGAGACGAGGGCATGGGGTGAGATTAGTGAAGCACTCTGGTTGTTACTATCCAAACCCAACAGCTTTCAACACCAACTACAGTACATTCTAGTGAGGTTAGTGGAATAGTGGCAAGAGTCAGGAGGGGTTTGGAGGCTAGGCTAAAGTACTGACCAGGCATTGGTACATTCTTAGGTTTCCCTGAGACAGGGAGAGTGGCTGCAGTGTCTGTGAGGACAGTGGAGGTGGAAGAGGGAGAGTTTACGCCGGATTTAGCATCTAGTTAAGTTCAGTTGCACATCATGTTGCTCACCAAAATTAAAATCTCAACGCATTGCAGAGCTTAGAAGTAGAAATGCTACTTTAGGTGTGCAACATCAGCAAATTAGGCTTGACTGAAGCCTCATCTGTACAAAATCTTTCATTTGTTCCAAACCACCTTGTGGAAGAACTCGGCAGAATTGCTTGGAGAAACAGATGAATGAATGCCTGCTTTAAGAGACGTGCTATGAAAATAAAATGATTGTAAGTAAGCATGGCCATGCAGTTCAATCAGCCCAGTCAGCTGTACATATGGGCACCACTTGTGGTGGATTCGTCACTAACACTTTATACTTACACCATATCTTATCCCAGTGCACTCACCTGTGTATGAATCTATGGAAAGGTGTACACTAATATAGATAATGGCAAGATCCCCAACAAGATTAAAATCGTGTTAACACGCTTCCACAGGTTATATTACTCTGGTAAATACACTGGAATAAGGCCATTGTAAAGTGTCGCCATATGTTCCTTTCCCTCTAGCCACCCAAGAAAAGCTAAGTGCTGCTGGTAGTTAAGGGGGACGACGTCATGCACAAACAAGAATTTTACCTTCCGATTCATCTGGAGGGTTAAAACATGAAAGAGAAGAGAGACATGACAGACTTTATATAGCAATCAATATCAGTCAAAATTGGAAGGGGGTGGGGGTGTACAGTGTAGATTAATGTCTAGGTGACATTAATTCAACTCAATTACTCATGCGACATCTCTAAGGGGGGAGGGGGGGTTGATTTCATCGTATGGCAATATCTAGCCACATACAAGATTTGCATACACTCCAGTATGATAATTATTTTGTATTTGACTTGTGGTCATCAGGGTTCAAATACCTGGCTCTTCCTCCTCATCGTTGCAGATGATATTGTATAATGTATCCAAGGCGTAGCCAAGGATCTCAGAGTCAGACCTGTAAACATAGATAGAGGGAGATCAATCAACAATACAACACATGCTGCATTAATCTCAGTTGTTAGAAGTGATATAAAAAAGATAAAGCCTTGTCCACCCTACAGCACTTGAACATAATGAACAACCCTGAATATTGAATGCTACACATCAGTTTTATTAGGGGGTAAAGGGCAGTAAGATAAGTTCAAAGATGACAGCAGAATCTGGGCACAAACACATGCCATGCACCATTTCACTGCTATTTCACAAGTTTTCCCACAAGCACATACAGTATATTTGGTTTAATACGAACCTGTCCGTTTGCATTATGTGAATGAGATGCTCCATTGCTTGGCTGCCAACTTCTTTCCGATATTTCTATGTAAAAAAAAAAAAAAAAACACAGTAGATTAGTTGCTGCACTGGTCATTACCGCAGCAACAGTGATTCTCAACTGGTGTCACTCAATGTTGCTGGTTTTATTTACAGTGCTCTACGTTTCTTTGTTGCCATTATTGTCATTTTGTTAATCTGGATTTTGTTAATCTAGTAGCTCGTCACTGCCGATTACCACAGTTCAGATACGAGAGATTGTCAAGGCCACTTCTTTTCACCCGACAGTATGAAATTTAACGAGGAGGATGCAACGTTGCAAAGCATTGCTGGGATTCCCCCCATGCCTAAAGCATGCTGCATAGTGTTGAACAGGCTGCCAGAGCAACCTTTCATAGCAGCCTTCTAACCAGGGACATGCAAATGGGATCAAAAGCTGTTGAACCAAGACAGAAGAGGAGAATGCAAACTCTCACTGCATGTCTAGCTGAGTTGGTGTCTTGAAGTGTGACACTCTCGTGCCTTTAAACCCCTTATTCATGCCCGATAAGCTCATTACTCATGGTTGATGAGGCATGCATATATTTCACAAATGTTTATGTAGCCATTTACATTGACCATACACAATAAAAAAGCAATCATGATAGTAACACTACAGCCAGAATTACACAATGTTGTATCACAGATTGAAAATAACAGATTTTAGTATTTAATGGGCCTTATCCACAGCAAGAAGCTGCTGTGTAAAACATAGGTCTCCACGGTTGGTCAGAGCTGTAGCAGTTAAGTGAGGTGATAACTGTTACCAGGCAGCATGATTAGAAAGTAAGAATAAGAGAGGAATAATTACAGAATGAGTTATGACTTTATCATTTTGCCAGGTAGAAACTTTGTATCCGCACATATTTATTTATTAGTTTATTCCATGAATAAACAATCTTATACTTTCTTATAACGCATTTGTGCGTCTTATACATATTTAACAAATGAAAAGTATTTACACCACAGTTTCTTTTCCAACTTGGACCTACAAGATTTCCACCTGATAGCGACGATTTGCATAAGCTTATTAGATTTTGTTGATGTTAATCTTAGGGGAAAAAAATAATTCATACGTTTCCCAGTTGTTTACAAGAAGAGGATGCAACCTGAGGATCAAACTAAGAGTTGCAGAATTACTGTATAGAACTTTGGCCAACAGCTACTTTAGATTTTTTTTGTGGAGAGGAAGTTGACATTGTATCTCACAAAAAAGCACTGGTGGCTTCGCATCACTTCAAAATGGTGACAGAAGAGAATGCAGGCAGTTTCCACATTGGTTACAACATACAATTCTCTACCTTCGAGAGGGACTTGAGCGCCCTGACTGCATCCCTCCTATCCTCCAGGAGTGTAGAAGAGGCCACACGATCACAGAGCTTCTGGATCTGTCAATGACAACAAACATACTTTAAATGTTTTTTTATTCATTGGGCCACAGCTTGGATTGATATTTCACTTTATTTTATACATTGCCATACAATATGGGATACGATTAAACTTTTGTAGTATAGATTCAAGTAAGGTAAGGTGATCTTCCCTGAATCACAGCGTTAGTGATGTTTGCGACACAAACAATGGATTGTGTATTTGCAGCCTTCTGCAAGCGGACACAGACAGATAGCAATGGTCCTTTGACCCCTCCCTGATGTCTTAACTGAGATGTCAATAAATGTGGTCAATATTAATGGAATGCAATGTTTAGTCAAACAGGACATCAGAAATAAGAATATAGTATCTGTGCTGGGATGTAGACAGAATGATAGCAATTTCATGGTAGGAAATCCATAGACCAGATGTCATTTGCCAGAATTGAATACACAGGACCACAAAGGAAACAAGCCCAGGGGAAAACCCCAGTTAACCTTTTAGCATCTTTGCATATTGGTATAATAAAGTTTTCATTCAATCAAAGCTGCCTTCTGAGTGTCAATAGACAGAATGTAGAGTAGATGTAATGTAGGCATTTAGCATTTTATCCAGAGCCTCTTGGTGTAAGCAAGGCATTTAATCTCAAACATCAATTGCAGAGAGAGAGTAGTCCGTCTGCTTCAGTAATCTAGCCATGATCATAGATAAAACCATCCAAGAACCTGATGTTAGTTCCTCCAGTGGAGGTGTGTGTATTGTGTAATTGTACAGTGTACCAGCTTTTACTTTTTATTCCATTCGTGTAAATTGCGACTGACAAACCCAAGAAAGCAGCAGTACAGGATAACTGTCACTGTGTCACATTTGCAACGTTAGCTAGTCTAGTGGAGCTGGCTGCAGAGTCCATTCAGGCACGGACGCACAGACACTGGGGACTGGAGTAAAGCATCATCACTGTGATGGTCTATGTGACATGTTTGTATCTACCATTCAAACTATAACAAATAACATCGGCCTTTCGAAAACAGCCCGCTGTATTAAGCTCATGTTTGCTGTATTATTAAACATGGTGAAAAGCCTTTGACAAATGACACGTCTCATGAAGTAAAATAGTATTAGGGACGCCGGCCCAAGAGCCTGAAACAGTTTATGTAAACTCGGTTCACTTCATGGGGCCAGTCCAATGGCGGCTCTTCTACATAGACTTCTATTGAGAATGGAGACAACAAATAGAGATAAGTCCTGGACCGGAAGTATGCAGAGACAGTGGACTCACTCAACAGTCAACAGCACAGCTTTAACGATATTAACATAAATCACTTTATTTAAGCTCGTTTTGTAGTAATATTACAACATAAACACTACAGAGACTTTGGTTATTATAGTACAATAATTCAGAACAGTTGGAATGTTGCACGCGTGTCCAAAATAGCTCTTATTTGCACCGCCCTCGTTGAAAACAATCCATTTTTAACTCCAGCTTGTCCCCCTTTGCAGGCTCCATGAACAGCAGCTCAAGCTCTCAGTTTATGACCCCTCAATGGCGCGACTCTTCTACTAGACGTCTCTGGCCGGGCCGGGCGGGGTTAATGTCATTAAACATGGTGCTAGCGTAGCGTTAGCTACGAGTCTGACATACCGTTTCGGCTCCTGACGGCTGTTGCCCCGCAGGTTGGCCACCCATCACTCCCCTGAAGAAGTTCATCCTCTAGATGCGTGCTTGGACCTCAGAGGAAATGTCAGGCTTCCCGACGGTTGGTTGACAGGTACAGTTATGAAGCGTAGAAGCCGACACCACGGCGTTCGTTGGGCTATTTTTCTTGTATACACAACAACCTCAACAGAACACAAACACACTCTGCTCTGCTGTCTGTCTGTGTTGTCGACCCCGGAACTCCTCCACGACTGCGAACGCGCTGCGCATGCGCGCAGACGTGGCGATACGTGGCTGATCAGCAGACCAGAGCCTTGGAAATAGACAGAGTTACGCCAGCTCCGTTCACTTCATGGGGCCAGTCCATCTACATAAACTTCTGTTGGATAGTGACATGAATAGTGACAACCGAAAGTTACTGAATGCATTGAAGCCAATGTGCTCGCGCGAGTACATGAACCACGTGACCAGGCTGTTTTCTGACCCCTCAATGTCGCAACTCTTCTACTAGATGGCTCTGCAGCAGACGAGCGCGTTCACCGATTTAAAGACGTATGTACCAGTACCAGTGCAGAGCACAAATCAACAATATCGATTATGACAAAAACAAAAGTGCAGAGACGTGCAGTTAAAGGGTACAGCTTCTGCATCTGCTTCCTGCACTTTTCTTTTCTCTTTTCTTTTTTCCTTTTTTCTTTTTTTTTTTAATGTAAAAGAGACCCAACGGTCCTATTGGGCATTCTGTACTGTACTGCAAAGCAATCTGTAGGCTACAGTAACAAATACTGTACAGTACAGTAACAGTGTTCTGTACTGAGTTCTGTTCTGTACCATACCACACCATATTGTACCGCACCATACTGTACTGTATAGTACTGTATCGTACTGTAACTGTACCATTCATATTACTTAATCATTACTCCATCTTAAACTAATGTATTTATATTCCATATAACTGCCTGAGTAAGTGTAATATGTTAATATTACTATTACATATTAGTTTATTTTATTTATTTATTTATTTATTACAAAATATATCATTAAATATTTAGTATAATAAAATATTGCATGGGCCAGTGGCATACCTACAATAAAGCAAGCCCACTTGGCTATCTGGCCAAATCCATTTGAAATCCATTTGAAAAAACATCACTCCTGAAAACAGTCCTGGCGTAGACCTGCCTCATCCTACTCAGCTATGGACAGTTAACACAGGAGTTAAATGTATTCATTGAATTCATGCTAGCCAGTAAATAATTTGATGACAAATTATAGAAAATAAGTAATTATATTTAACTTCTGCAGTTGTCAAGCTAATCTCACAAGAACACTTAATTGCAACAAGACAGATTGACAGAAAGTAATATAGAAAGTAGTGCAGTAATGCAGAAAGAAAAGTATAATATATTAGATTTTTTATATATTAGATTTAGTAATATATTTATATTACAAGTTACTGCATTTTGTTAATATGTGTGTGTGTGTGTGTGTGTGTGTGTGTGTGTGTGTGTGTGTGTGTGTGTGTGTGTGTGTGTGTGTGTGTGTGTGTGTGTGTGTGTGTGTGTGTGTGTGTGTGTGTGTGTGTGTGTGTGTGTTTGGCAATAATAACAGTAGTATGCAGACTGTATGGTAATGATGATTGATCGATAGTGAGTGAAGTGAGGAGAGAGAGACCTGAAGTAACCTATACGACTTGTTGTTTTTGCAGGTCTACATGGCTAAAATTAGACACACACACACTGTACCTGTGTGTGTGTGTGTGTGTGTGTGTGTGTGTGTGTGTGTGTGTGTGTGTGTGTGTGTGTGTGTGTGTGTGTGTGTGTGTGTGTGTGTGTGTGTGTGTGTGTGTGTGTGTGTGTTGATGTACCATTTCTAATGCTACAATAATTACAATTTGATGATACATTCATTCCAGACACTTAATTGTAGACAGCTGATGGTCTAGAGTCTAGACAGTCTAATAAATCAAGGGGCGTTGAAAGAGATCCACCCTGTTTAAAAAGTCCTAACATACATAGATCACAAATCATTCTTTTGAGTTTTGACAATGGCTTGGAAATTAACTACAGGTATTCTTATTCTTCTATTCTCCCTGCTGTTTCTACAGATCTACAATACAGGTAAGATTATTTTAAAACTATAATCTAAATCACACAATCTCAGATAGTCTGGCCCTCGGAATCCAAAAAACAAAATGACTGAAAGTCTGATGAATGAAAGTCTGAAAAAAAAGTCTGGGCTGCGCATCATGGCTTTGAGGGAAAATTAATTCCACTTGACTCGAATTAATTATTAATCCCACTTAAGTAGACACCTAGAGCCAGGTTACCAAGGTAACACTCATCAACTGGTGGGTCCTGGGCTAAAGTAGAGGGCAGTGACACAATTTCACAACACATTGCTCGATAATAACAGTATCAAGCAATCTGTTGTGAAAGTGTGAGTGGTAGGGTACAGCTGCAAAACAAAAACAAAAATTAGCTGACCCTATACGTGTGCCTATAAAATGCATGAGGTGCATGCATGCATAATTCCAATTCAGCACAGCGTTTAAACTTTCAATTCAAGAGTTCACCCATTCATTTATCAAAAATCATTATGGCCCTTATGTGGGAAAAAATGCTGCCTGCCCCTGATCCAAATAACCTATAAAATGTACCTGGTAAAGCTACAGCAATCTAAATTGCACATGTAGGCCTATAGTCTTTTCAATTTTTGTTTTCTCATTTTTGTAGTCTTTATTATATTTATCTGTTTATTGTTTCTTTTTGATATTATCTAGGCTGCTGCATTGTCTTATGGAAGGCAAACAAAAATAAGTTTAAATGCCATTATGTATGTACCTGTATGATGGCACAATAATGTCCAACCTTAACCAGTCACTCAGCAAACAGATGCTAGTTTACAGAAATTCTCTGCTTCACACATTTAGTATAGTTATCCGGAGTTTAATGAAATGACACTACATCCATCTTCAAGGAGCTGTTCCTATCAGTGATGACTTTGAGAACAGCCAACAGAGCGCAACCAAAGATGTCAATAAAGGTAGGCTTACAAACACATAATCATAAGTAGGTTACTACTACAAAGGTGTGATTGTCAAATCCTAAATATTATACTCTCGCCTTCAAAATTTGTAGAGCAGCAGATTGTCTATGGCTACTTAGTTGACAACATTGCTGATCCTGTGGGAGGAACTGCGGACCCTGAATGTGAGACCATTTCTTTCACTGAAGCCCCTCGGACAAGACCTCCTATAGAAGCACCCGTGACCAGACGTCCTACAGCCAAACCACCTGGACAGATCACACATCAACAAATCTTCCCTCGTGTTGTGTGCTTTTTTCTAACCTTACAGGTCGACCGAGCGTGTCCTTGTCCTACTGTTATAATAGCACCCATCTATATCATAAGCTTTATTGATATGAACAAGGCTTATGATTCCCCAAATGCAAATGTGGGTGTGTCTTGCCTTTTTTAAATTAATACATTTAATATGTGTCCATTCTGTATGGTAGTTTGTTGATACCATGTAATGTACACAATTGGTTGTTTGTTTTTGCTCTCCCTATTGAGGCATTTAGATCAAATGTCAAATGTCTCACCTCACCTTTTGATTTTATTTCTACACTTGTGCTATAGATGAATTGTATTGCATTGTTATTTTAACTTTTTTTTAATCTTACTTAATGCAAAGCACGTTGTGAGATCGCTCTGTGAGAAGTGTTATAGTTATACATTTACTTACCACAGATCTCCTGAGCAAGCAGAGCAGCTCTATTAGCTCAATGGTAAACATGTAATCACTTGCATGCATGAATCTGGGTTGAAATTCAGCGTATACGAGAAAACCTATATCGTTTTAAGGTAATCGTGACGTGTTTTTTTTTTTTTTTTTTTTTTTTACAGAGGCCCAATTTCAACACATCCACTTGCAAATAAAAGATTTCCAAAAGTGGTACATAATTTGACGATGGCAAATGAGTGAGGCAAATTTGTGATACAAAACATGTGCAACAAAACATGACTACAAATAAAATTACAAACAACACTTTGGAGTATGATCATGAATAACAGTTTTGCAACTCCTTAAGGGTTGGTCTTTTAAACCTCAAACCTAATTAAAATATACCACCGAGAATGGAATACCGATCACACCCTGCAAGAAAATCCAGTTAAGACAAGAACCAAAATTATTGTTATGCCCACTTAACCAATGTCACCTTTAGTGGTAAAATCAAGCCTTGTTGCTATGATCCAGACACCACTTTTGGGAGTGCCATCTACAGTATACTTGATGGAAAACCGGGAAGAATTGTGCTTGATAGCAATTACAGAATGCAAGCCCTGGGGCAATACATTTTGTTTGTGCCTGCAATTGTTGTCTCCTTGCCTTCATGCAAGATTAAGGACATAACCTTTATCTTTTTAATGACCTGAAAACATGACAAGTTTGAGTGGTGCTGATATCAGTAGTTTATTGTATGTTAAGTTCAACACATTCAAAATGGAAAACTTAAAAAAGAAAATCTCCACCTGCAACAGTTTTTCCCCCCCAACTAGAAAAGGTAGACGGTAAACACAGTAAATGGAGATAGCAACGAACGGTTTACAAACACCCGGTAAAGCCGAGATGGTTCATTCTATTTCCACTAGAGGGGAAAATTATATTGGACTGGAATGATACACAATGCGGATCCACTCTACTGCATATTCAACCACGGGAAGAAGGAAAAAAAAAGGTTTACAGTGGTTTCCTCAAGAGACCTTTTTCAAGTTTGGTTAGGTGTGGATCACTGTAAACCCTCAGTGAAAAAGGGGGAAATAAAGAAACTAAATACTCACATCTGTTTTTAATGCCACTAAGATTTATAGCAATGACTCTAGCCAGAAAGCATGATGGCACTTCTTCACTATATTTCTTTTAGCTGGCCATTTTTGCAAAGGTGACGGTGGTGCAGTCATCTGACAAATTATTTTATTTTATTGAGGGAGGGATGTGGATATCTGTATAGGCACTGGTGAGACATACCGTTTTATATGAAAAAAGTGGTATTGCAGTCATAACACTATGCCAAAGGCAGGGGGCACCAAACACTAGCTTCTCCTTTCTGATAGAATTTTACACACGAAAACAATTGTTTTAACTCAATTGAGTAAGACAGAGAGCAGCCAGATCTTTACCATGATGAATTGCACCATGTGTATCAATTGATTTACAATACAGTATTTATTAGCGGGGAACGGTCAAGATAAAAGCTACCATTATCCTTTTGTCTGAAGATACAGTTGGACAGGTTGGGTGTCTGAAAACACTGCAGATTGTCCCAGAAATGTTGGAAATGGTTTAATACCCCCATACAAGGAAGACCTAATTAGTATTTGTCAATAAACTGCTACATTAGATATGCCTTCCTCTTTCAGTGCAAGAGAACCAAATAAAACAACCTTCACTCCCTAAAAGGTGGTTAAGAAAAAAAAACGAATTTCAGGTTATTAGAAGAGGATTATCCAACTAGTTATAGCGTTCATAGTAAGACTTGCCTTGAGGAGAGAAAGCAAATTGATATCTAGGACGATGAATAGTCAGCATGTGAAAATACAAATGGATAGAAAAGTTAAGTCATGTCAGGCTGAAGATAAAGCCAACCCACAGACAATACAAAACCTCTGCAGAGAAAACATGAACAGTCTGACATCTGAGTCCAGCAATTAATGTGCTACCTTGACTAAAGACTGAAACTAATGGCGTATAGTTAGTTGTTTAAATCCATGTCTGAATTACAAAATGCAATGCAAGGTGTGTGTCCACATTGTCCACAATTAACTTTTCATCAAGAACCAAGTCTTAAACTGAACCCCACATTTGCTTGGGAAGCCATTATTTTGACGACCCAAAAGACTTCTTTATTTTCAGACAGTCATGGTTTTTTAAATTAACCCTTCCCCAGAGTAGTTCCTCAGAACACACCAAGAACTATGAGGCACCCATTGTCTACAAAAACCCAGACAGAGCAGACACTACAATATAAACAAATGTACAAAACTCACAGCAGATTATCTTAGGTAGTAGGTAGAACAGTAACGAAAGGGACGAAATGTGCATCAGAAAAAACAAAACAAAAAGCAAAACACTTTAATCTTGTGAATACTGCAAGTTTCTCTGCTCCTAGTATAGACAAATATTTCAAAATGAGCAGCCCCATTTTAAGAGGCAAAAAGCAAAGCCCCAAACCTCAACCGTTTACAGCTAAGACTGGAGAAAGATGAATTAGAAGGCACCATCATGCTTTTTTTTTTCTTTTTTAAATCAAGTTGGAGGCGGAAAAATATAAATTGTACACAGAAAACAGAACATACAGTAAACTATGATTTTTGCTGTACATTTATTATGTTACTTCGCTTTTTAAGACCGGGAAGGGGAGGGGTGGGATGGGGGGGGGTGTTGCCGGCCCCCGTTTTACGGTCTAGCTGGTAGGAAAAGCATGGAGAAAAAAAAAGAGAGGAAAAAAAAAAAAAAAAAACACCAACTTTGAATCGACAGAAGAAAAACGGAGTGAGCCACCATCACTGCCACCACTCTCCTATTGGTCAGCTTGGTTTCTGGATGATCCTTTTTATTTCCCCACAATTCGTTTGGTGAAGAGTCCAGGATTCTGAGATTTTTTTTTATTTGATAAAGGAGGAAAGAAAAAAAAAAATATATATATAATCTGTTGAGATTTGCTTGTCTTGTTGTTTATCCAGCAATAATTGAAAGCATAGTTTTGGGTCAAAAAGTTGTGGAAACAGTACATTGGTCACAGCAGACAGGCTCTGCGCGAGCCAGCATGGGAGGCCTGCCCCATTTTACGTCGTATCGCTTTGAGACAACAAAACAAAAAGCAAAAAACAGTAAGGGTCGTCTCTCCAGCTCTCCAGCTGCGTTCCGAGCATGGATGTCAATGTAATACGACAGAAAGTACCCATTAGTGCATATTGATGAGTGCATTATGCATTTTTCTTTGAAGCAGTGTTCTTTCAAAAAGGAAACACAAAAAATAAAATAAAAAAGGCAAGCTTTTCCCCTCTGTCTCAAAACTGCACGAAAGTTGCACCGCGACCTCTTTTTTTTCCCCAACAGTAACGGGCAGAGAACTACCATAGAAAATGTGCAATAGAGGGACTTCGTGAAGTAGCGCACCCCTGTTAAGTCAAGGCAATATAATCTCTTCCAAATGCTGGGCTGTGTTGTTGTAGGTACAAGTCTTATCAGTCCCCTCCTAGTGTGGCAGAATACTCATGGTTGGTTTGCCTTTTTTTCTCCTTCCTTTTCCACAAGTTTACAAATTAAATGTTTGTGACTTCTCGAGATACTGGAAAAAGGATGCTCAGCTCACAGCTAGTAAGCAAAACATGTAATTTTTGTTGTTTGCTTATTTTGTTTTTTGTCCGTTTCACATCAAAGAAATGGTTGACAGGCTGTGTCACATTCCAAAGCCAAAAAGAGAGAAATAAAAACCACAAAACAAACAAATAAACAAAACAAATATATACGTTTATACATGTAGATTTTGTTTCGTTAACGAGAGCGGTCGAAGATGATGGAGAAGAGCATGGTGGTACTTCTTTTCCAAAAAAAGAAAAACAAAATGGTGCTGGCGCCGTTCCTCAGCGGCGCTGGGAAGTATAGCGGCCCTCTCCTCCCTGACCACCGGCCCCCCTTCCAGAACCCATGCCAGAAGGCTTGGGGGTCATGCCTCCCCGCATGGGTGGGCCCCTGCCATCACGATCGCGCATCATTCCGCTTCCTACAATGCCACGAGGGCCACCGGGACCTCGGTCACTGCGCCTCAGGCGGTCGTCGCCTCCACGAGTCTCTCGCTCACGCACAGCCCTCGTCTTCTTCTCTTCCACATTTAGACGCACCTCGCCACGGAACATGATGGGCTGCAGGAGGAGTTCATATGAGATAAGGTTACAACAGGATAAAAAAAAAAACGCAGGTCCAAAATTCAAGACTACCCACAAACCCAATCGCTTTCACCATTTACAGTATCTCAATCAGATACAAGATATTTGATCTGCACCTTTGCTTTCAGAGTATTCTTGTATTTTTTAACAATCGATTCTAGGAGAGCAGGGCAATGGTAATTGAGCGCATGGAAAATAAAAGGGCTCCATTTTCGTTTTCCTTTATCCCTCAACTTCTTTGCCTTTTTAAACTATTAAAAAAAAACATTTTTCAATCGTTGCCAGTCTACAAGCTCACAATGTGTCAACAGATTGGCACGTTGAAATATTCCAAAAAGTTCTTCAAAATAGTAAAAAAATATCTATATTTTAGGTTTAGGATAAGGGGTTTAGATGGCAACGGAAATGGAGCCCCATGTCTCACATCTTTCAAACAGGCCACAGACAGGCCATACATGCGTAGAACAAGTTCCTTTGTACTTCCTCCTAGCCAGAGCCATATAGTAGAAGAGTTTCGACATTGCGGGGTCAGAAACTGGGCTCTCAAGCTGCTGTTCATGCAGCCTGAATAGGGATGAACTGGAGTTGGAAATGCATTGTTTTCAACCGGAGTGGCGCAAATAAGAGCTGTTTTATGCATGTTTTCAACATGTCAGCTGTAACATTGTATGGGCTGCAACGCTGGGCTGTTGACTGGGTCCAATGCATTTCTGTCTACTTCGGGTCCAGGACTTCTCTCTATTTCTCATCTCCCATTCTCTTTAATTCAAGTAGAAGAGCCGCTATTGGACTGGCCCCATGAAGTGAACGGAGTTGGCGTAACCCTGTCTATTTCCAAGGCTCGGCTCAGTGTTGCCAACTTGGTGGATTTGTCGCTATATTTAGCTCTTTTACAGTGGTGGTCCTCCGTGGGTGAAATGTAGAATAAATAGTTGGTCCTAGTATGAAAAAATGTTTAAAACCCACTGCTCTAGCGCATTTTGGTGCATTTTGGAAGTGCCACTAGTGCATTTTGGATTTTGGCAGTTGGCAACACTGGCTCTGCTCATGTTAGCTGCTCACGTAGCAGCCAGAGTCTCGCGGATGTAAACACACTTATAATGTGAGCCATGCATGAGGGACATCCCACATCTTGTCATTTTCTTGTCCTTTTGCGTCGCTTGCGGGCTTTAGATGAAAGAGGGAGATGCAGAGCATTTCCAACTTTTCCACTTTTCCAGGCGTTTTCACTTTGTTGCGTTTTCACCTCATGAAAACGCCGCCTTCGTCTAAAAGGAACCCCGCAAACGGCTATAAATGATTACGTTTTTAGTGGAACCCGTTGCGTGTAAAGAGGGCCTAAGATAGATGAAACAAATGTTGTCTTATCTCTCTTTACAGCTCATCTCAAGTGGAAGTAAAATAGTGGTGTTACAATATAAAAGTTAAACTTTTGTAATGTGTGCCAATAATGCCTCAAAGTGGTCATACTGAGTGGGTAATGAAATGTTTGCATAGTTGCCCCCCTACCTTGGCACCAAGGATTCTCTGGACAGGGTCAGAGTCATCAAAGACCACAAAGCCAAAGTTGGGTAGTTTTCCTCCAACACCCTTGGTGTTGATCCTCAGCTCCACAACGTTTCCATATGCTGGAAGACAAATTAGACATGAACGATAACATCCTCAGAATTACAAGCAAATGTGTGCAAATCACTCACACTCACCAATCTATCTTGAGGTAATTAGGGGTTTATGTGGACACATTTAATATTTCAGTGTCTCAAAACAATCAATATGAAGAGAAAACTTTCACTCACCCGGTTACAATTTATCGCATGGTGGTTTGGGGACAAGGTTGTGGACAATATTTGGTCCCGATACATTGGCAGCCAGATCTAGCCTCAATCAGATCTGTGCCACATTAATTCGAAATCAATTGGTCCAACAGATCACGTGTCTCATTTAAACAAACCGGATTCCAATCTAGGTGTGGCTCAGATCTGAGTCGGGCTGGACATGGGTGCCAGCGTAAATCGGGCCTTGCTTGTTCAAGAGCAATTATGAATAAAGCATAGCTGCTACGTATATGCTCTATGCCTTCATGAAAATGTGCCTACTAGAAGGTGACAGGAAAAGCCAGAGGTAATCCACTAATCTCTTCCTGTTGCATGAGAAGATGGACTTACTCATGAAAAAATCTTTGAGCTCGCTCTCGTCTATGTCATGTGGGAGGTTGCCAACAAAAAGCTGATGGCTGTCAGGGTACCGGATGATCCGTCTGTTGTCCATCTCACTGGGTTCTGCATCTCCTCTGCCTGCATGGACACACAAGCACCAAAACTCAAAGATCTGGATTGCAATCACTCATTTAGATTACATAACAGGGTTTTCACTAAAGATCAACACGTGATTCCCGAAGCTGTGGAAAGCATCCATTTGTTCTGAACAGAGGTTATCAGGCAGATGTGTTCAAGTGTAGATCATTAGCATTTTAGCATGACCCATTCACGGCACATCAAATGTGAAAGTTCACATGTCACAATTCACCGATTTGCAAGATTGCAAGTTGCAACGATCTTAACTTTTAGATTATTTGTGAAACCGTTCAACTACAGCTCATTGTTGGGCTGTAGTTGAGCAGTTGATTGTAAAAGAATGGTCATGTAAACACCTCATTTGGTATTTAAGTGAATGACATTACCTTTGTTTACAAAGCTGAAGTGGGGTTTCCCTGTTTGTGACTCTGAGGATGGAACACCATCTAACAGTGACAGGAAACAAAAAATAGCTAGTTTAAAAAGAATGGTCATGTAAACACCTCATTTGGAATAGAATATCCCATTCCAACTGAATGCTTTGGTCATGTAAGCAATTGAAGCATAGGAATACTTGTAACATCTAAACCAGGGGTGCCCAAAAGGTAGATTGTGATCTACCAGTAGATCACACAGTCCCCATAGATCTGTAACTCTTGAGAGCATTAAAACGAAACCATCTCCGTTTCATCTTACACTCTTAAGAGTTACACTCTCAAGAGCATGTAATTAGAAAATGGAGAATAATTGTTATTTTGACCAATGTTTTGTCAGTTCTCTTTCCCAGTGGACAAAAGCGTGAAAGTACTTAGTTTTGGGTGCAAGAGACTTTAAACTCAACTGTCAACTCATACCCCAAATTCTGTTTTCAAACGTTAGTAGTAGCATATACAAGAAAACCTTCCAATTTTCTCCCCATTTTCTCCCTCTATTTTTTATTTCAAGCGCATTATTCTTAAATACTATAACTGTAAGTAACACCATCACCACTATTTCAAAGATCAAACTTTCTAGTGGGCCTTGAAATGGATTTTCAGTAATGGAATAATCACATTTTTGATGTGTAGATCAGGTTGATCCGGTCATTTTGAAAGTAGCTCTCAAGTAAAAAAAAAAAAGTGTGGGCACCCCTGATGTAAACAGTTGGGTATGAATCCCTTTGTTCAGAATGAAGCCATTCATTCTAAATACATTTTGTGCATGTAAACAGGGTCATTGAGGATTGGTTTCTACCTGGCCTAGGTCCCCGTGGTGCAAAGGCAGGTCTGTCACGTGTGCGCTGGTCCCGTGGTCGGAGAGGTGCTGTCTGGGTCTCAGGCTTAGCCTCCACTCTGGGCTGTTATAGGGTCACAGTGAAGGAGGATGACATCTGGTTATTTAAACAACGGCAAAACAAAGCAGCACTGTGATAAAAATATATATAGAAATATATATATATATATAAAAAATTAAAGTTAAATGTATTAGTAATTTGGGCAATGACAGGGACTTGCCCAATTAGTTTATGTCAGCAGGTAGCTGCTGCCTGTGGTCTTTGCATACATTTTGGTACATTGTGAAATTAATTTTAGCATTCGTGTTGTCCTACTGACAGTACCATCACTATAAGAAATACACAGCAAGGAGTTAAGTTTACTAGATTCTATTTTTCAACAACAAAAATGTTTAGTCTCAACTAACCAGAGACAATGCTCATTACTGTGCTACTGTGCATGAGAAATTACCTGTGAGCTGGGAACTTTGATAACATGGGGGGAGATTCCAGAGGAAGGTACCGTTCCACTGGGAGGGAGATTCTTACTGGTAACCGATGCCCAGGAGAAGGCCTGACAGGTGGTAGAATTAACCAGGAAAAAAAATAAATAAACATTGTGGCAAGCATTAGATAAAGAAAAATTAAGGTGCACACGTTACATTTTTAGGATTCACTACACATGAATTGTGAAGAAAAATCTTTGCTTTCCAATTTGAACACAAATCCAATTGTTTGACATTTTGGTCCAGTCCATGAGTCCAATATGTGACCTAGTTGCCACCACGTGAGCTGAGCTAACAAATGAAAGCAAAATTAAATGTTTTACGCACTACAATAAAGTCTGATTCAAAGTAATAAGCATTTATATTGTATCACTTTAGATACAATATATCCAATGAAAATTTAAAAAAAAATATCCAATTCAGACTACCATAGATTTCAGTGTTACATCTGGCTGACTTTGCAATGCTGCCGTTCCATCTGTCAAACTTTCAAATGTTGATTCTCTTGCCCGAGAGGACATCCTCACATGGTTCTTCTTAGCTAGCTAAATGATATATGTAAACAAACTTTCTTTTGTTTTCAAACTTCTGGATGAGGACAGGATTCCTGAACTGCATTGGTTATCACATTATAATTGATCTATGCCTAGCTGCCACATCTAGTACTCGTTTCCTCCATTATTGGAAAGGATAACAAGCAAAGATGCTTGTTATCCTTTCCAATAATGGAGGACTCTGAAGCCAAATTAGAAATCAACATCAGTCTAACCACTTTAACCTCATGTACTCTGGCTATTCAAAAATGGCTAACCAAGCGCTGAGCTTGTAAACCTGCTCGTTTTCAAATAGTGTGAAACATGGCAAATCTGAACGTTTTTCACCACAATTCTTGAGGGGCACTTGACACTAAAAACTAGGTTAACCAAGTAAAAATTGGGATTTTAATATGAAACAGTTCACTCAATCACTCAAGTATAGAGGCACAAAATTACATCTTGCTTGCAGCCAAGTATCGATTGGCTCTAATGCAAAGAATTTAGCAACAAAGCAAGTTTGAACAAGAGTCATTCTGCAGCCTCTTCTAATATGAATGGGTGCTGGGCAGTCAGACTCACTTTGTTTGAACATCATTTATCAATGCATTTATCAAATGTTAACACGGAGACCATGTTTGCCTACATGGAACACTTGCTGTGTAAACTTACACATCAGCCTCATGACATTCTGCTAATCACAACATATGAATGGTGGGACATAGATAAATGTTTTATTTACACCAGAGAGGCGACTCAGCCAAGGCCCCAGGAATTATTTGTAAGGCAACGTCACGCATTGGCATCATTTCAGTGTTGTCACCAAGACTATTTGCATACACAGCACACAAACCAATCATCTGTGTACTCCTCACGCATACCTACAGTATTTGCATACAGACAGCAGCACACAACCAAATCATCTCTGTGTCCGAACACACAGCTGTTAACTCATAACAAGCAACTAAAACCACTGGGCACCATTTGGCGATTGTGAGAACGGAGGCTGACATGCTGTGCAAGGCCGTCAGCGTCTCTTGGGGGTGACAGGTCATTCACGTGTTGGCCAAGTTAGTCGGTGACGTTTGTGCCATAACGGCCGTTTAGTGCACTCAATGCATCTGCGAGTGCAGTTCCTGACTCCATATCATCAAGGTATTCTTCCATGCAACACCGGGCCTCACCAGAGGTGTATTCCGGCAGTAGCCTGATGAGGTCTTTGAGCGTGTCGTTTGTGTATTCGAAATCAGCTCTGAACTCGCATGGCCTTGTGTGCAAGGTGGTGGTGAGGTGACATGTCTAAGGTATGTAGGGTTTGTGGGTGTCATATCATTTGCGTCATCACAACCTGTTGTGAGGTCACAACCTGTCATCATCAGGGGGGCCTCTACATCTGAGCAGAAACCAGTTTCAATGGACACTTCCAGGTTTCCTGTAAGCTCGCCACCACCGCAAAAAATAAGCTGGTACAAGCAGAAGTTCCCATTGAAAGCCATTAATTATTACTTTCCGGGGAAGAGAATGTCTGCTGGGGTCTGCTCAGGTCTGTAGAGGGTCCTTCAGATGCACTTCCTGCTCCTGAGGTTCCTCACAAGGTTGTTCCCAATCTCGGTTCGCGGCAGCATGCTCTTCCTGCAAGGTATGCAGGAAGGCCTGCCAGTGTGCATAATCCTGCCATGCTCACAGAGAAGAGAACTTGAGCCAAATTCCAAAAGCCACCGGTTGCATAGTATTGGAATATAGCAATACTAATGGTGATGTTCTGCCTACATCACCATCTCGTCATAGCAGCAAGATCACTTCACCCTCCTACCCAAAGCATGCCACTTCGAGCCAAGCATTGCTAGTGACCACAAGCCTTGCTCTGCCTTAAATATGAAAGCGAAATTATAGTTCATGGCCACATGGGAGAACATGAAAAACTTGTTAGTTACCATTCAACGATCTTGAAAAAGAAAAACATCGTTCTCACCTTGGGGGGCTCCTGGGTGTTGTTGGGAGGAGACTCAACAGGAACGGGGGATGGCGCTTTCTCTTCCATCTCCTCCAGAACTTTGTCATCTACCTCCGACTTTATTTCTTCTACTTTAGGTTCTGGTTCAGGCTCTGGCTCGGGTTCTGGAGTCGGCTCTTCCATAGGCTCCTCAACTCCATTACTGCAATGGTTACAGTCAATGGAATCCACATAAGCCGATGTTCTTATCTAGAGTGACATGCACTATTCAGATTCAGTCTCAACAACTACAGACAGAGCACTAAGCTACTGTCTATCTATCATGTGGAAATATGGCATTCATTATCAATTCTCAACACTTACCGATCAAGTACAAATTTGACTCCACTACCAACCATGACATGCCCCGATAGGTGAACAACATTCCACAAAAAATAGCATGTGTACAACTTCATGTGTCGCCTAGCATTGTGAGCTTGTAGATCAGCTATATTTGAGGACAAATTTAAGATGGGAACCAAGTATAGATCCCTGGAGGACACTAGTCAACTAAGTGTACATAATTGAGTGTTCTTAGATTAGATGATGGCGTGCTTCCAAGAATAGTTAGTGAAAGGATAAATTAGTTATAGATGATAATCTGGGTACGTACGTGACAGGGTGTGGTTCGTAGTAGGTGGTACTGTTGGGGCTTTCCTGAAGGGGCTCAGGTGATGGCGGCCTCTCCTCTGGCTCCTCCTCAACCTCCTCCTCGGATTCTAAGAATGGAATGGGAAAGAAGAAACGGGGATTCAAAAGTGTGGGTTGTTTTTGTTGGGAGTTTTTAATCCTTTTCCCTTTAATGGCAATTCATATCAAGTTGCTTTAACACTGTAAATTACATGTAAAAGTTCAGTTCCCTTACCTTCATCAAGCTCAGCTTCAGAATCGCCAAAAACCTCATCCTCGTAGCGGAAGATGTCATTGTGGACATAGAACTTGTTTGCCACAGAACCCTGAGAAGAGAAAACAATAAATTACCAAAACAGAATACGTCGTATTTCTCACAAAACATGATTCTGCTACTTTTTCAAGAAGCTGGTGGCTTTTGGCAATAAAAGGAATTACTTTATTTTAGATATTTATAATAGTATAAGAAACATTACAGAAACCTTAGTGGTCATTGTGCAATATTTGAAATGAATGCATTTCAAGCCGTCACATATTGGCTTCAAGAATTTCAACTCGAGACATTGCTCTCCATGATGTGTGTGGCTTGAAAGATGGTCCCACCTCTGGAGCGAGAACAAAGGTCTGCATGAACTTCCTCATGGGCTGGCCGTTGTTGGATAGCTCTCCGAGGACTTGAACCACCACTCCATCGCTCAGCGTGGCGTGGGCGTCCACATGCCTGATCTTAGTATGACATTCGCTGAACTGCAGGGACATGACCTTCTTGTGGATTTCCTGATGTGTTGAGACAGAACAGGGGTCGACATTATAATTGGCCCGATGGCCCGAAACAGGTTTGAAAACACGTGCGGGCCACCAGATGACGCCCTATACTGGCCCGATGGGGCCAGTGGTAAAATGCCCTCGTTGGCGCCCACCCATTTGTTGTACAAACTTCTGTTGTATGGTCACCATGACAACCTGTATTAAGTCTTTGATCTTGGGTCAAAAAAGGTTGGGCACCCCTGATATACATATTGTATTATTATTTTTATTTCACAATATGTTGGTGTTGTTTTGTAATTGTTTCAGTTTTATTTATATTTTGTTTATTAGCACAAAAAATATTTTAGCATTCTGCATTGTATAAGGGTCAGCTTGCTGAACGGTCTACTGGTTTTGACCCCCATGAAAAGAGTGCTGTTAACTTGAATGCATTTAATGCATTAATAAATGGTGGTCTTTTTTGCAGACTATGGGGATCGATTACCTGGGCCAGTGGTTACAGTTGTGGGGCCAGTGATTCTTAAAAGCCACTGGCCCGAAGGGCCAGTGGCAAATTTCCCTTAATGTCTACCCCTGATGTGTTGAGACAGAAACATGTGAGGGTTACATCCAAATAATCTTAAATTATAATGCTAAAAGTATCCAAGTCCATGGCACCAATTTCTGCCAACATGAAAGACAGGTGACATTTATTATGGATTGTGGGAGAAGATTTATGACAGGGCGTAAAGCGTACAGTGATATTACTCTGGTATGCTTCTTTACCGGTGAGGTTAAGGTAGGTCTATTCCATGTCCCTTAAATTTCATGTTTTGTGTCCATCATGACTGCTGACACTCTACAGGAGTTTCATTTTTACCAGGCATTGGACTGCAATCAGTTATGGGAAGAGGTGTTGTTTTTGGTGATATCATGCATAGTATTACCATTCGACTAAAGAAATCCTCAGTACATAAAGTCATGATTATGTTTTTTAATTTTGTTTTTACTAAAGCACACGGTACATGCAAAGACCAACCTTTTCAGGTGATTACAAGAGATGTGGTCATAAACTTTCATACACACAGACACTTACCGCTTGCCCATATACTGCTTCTGCTAGCTTCCCATTAGGGTCAAGTCCCCCATGAACATAGGAAGAGCTCCGTCCATAGAACCTAGAACACGGCCACAACATTTAGCCATATACTGTATTATTACAAAAAGCACATATTTAGCGCAACTTTAGGTTGGTTAATTATCTGACCCGTTACACCATTCACACGTCATTGCACGACCAACATAGTACCTCGGTCATTCGATGCCTATATGTTCACAGCAGTATCACCCAGTGTCATGAGGTCATACTATATTTATATTTTAATCATTTTGATGAGCTGTTGTGTAACACAATGATGATCCTGATGAAAGTCAGTTAATGTTTGTTAACTCTCAATATAAAAAGTGGTGCAAGACAACAGAGGATGTGTGTGTTGATGTTCCGAAATCTGCTATGATTTTATACTCAAGACATTGCAAAATATCTTTGGCATAAATATAACAATTCAGAATGAGAATGAACAAGAACCAGTTCACATTCCACCGGACTTCCAAGTTACATTAAGCGCTGTGTTGTGTTTACCTGTGCAGGAAGTCTGGTGCCTTGTTTAAGAGTGTGTAATACTGCCTCACAAACTCCCGCCCTACAAGCAGGGGACTTGGCTTCTCCATCACCATTTCTTTGGTAAACAATATTAAGTGCTGAAACAGAACAATGTCAATGATTCAGTAACCGATGGATGACAAACAAAACAAACACAAAAATGCTAAGACACAATCAATCTAACTCGTCACAACTTAACAAAAACTTGATAGTGTAGAGCAGTTATTTTGTTTGTTATTAGCTCATCCCCTTCCATCCCAGCACAAATTATATGTCTGTGTCCATTGTAAGCATTAGCATTAAGCAACAACTCCAAACATTCCATGTAAGGTTATTTAGGGTAACTACTGACAGGCAGTCCCGTTGCACACAATGTGTAAGATTTGGGACCAGTGGATGTTATGCTGCTGGCAAATAACCACTGCAGGAGATTTTTTGTTTTGTTTTAAACATGTAATGTTTTACGATCACACACTGAGCAGATGGCTAATGGTTCTTCATGCATCGGGCTATGAATTTCCCTGCTTTTGTCCCTCAATTGGCCCACATCATTGTGTAAAACAATCAAGTGGTTTTCCTCAAGCTAGCTAGCAAAGCACCCACTCTTACTGCGCCATCGTGTTTATCCATTGTGCCAAGGACGACGAGCATCTACTACTAAGCAAAGCAGTCGGTCAAGCAGTGCCAACAAAATAACCATATTTTAATAGAACAGCAACGTTACATTATGCATTTAGGGGTGCTGCATCGTGATGGACATACACCTCCGACCTCATACGGTTTGGCTACTACATTGATAACCTCATTTCACCAGGCTTTCCATCACCTTCATTGATGTTTTGATTGTTATTATTTTCCTTTGACAATGTCATTATATTTTATAACTTATAAATAAGCGCGGTTCAGAAACGGACATGGCCCCTAAACATTCATTGTCGCGATATCATTCATCACATAATTGACGGGATCGGTTGGTGGTGATCGTTAAACATAACAGTAGATGATCTACAAGGCCATAGTGCGTTGCAGCTGTGTGGATCGGCTATTTTTGGTCCGCAACCCTTGCGCGCAAGAAAAAAAAAGAATACATTTCAGGTGGAAATCTATTAAATACAAGACGGACTTGAGGGCATTACAACGACAATGTCCTTTCGTTTTCGTCTTGAGGACAAATACATTATATTCTTTCGTTTTGGAGAGGCTAAACGGTGGACCGACCGTGGCTCAAAATGCTGAATAAAATAGTAATAGTGAGCCCTGGTATCAAAATATTTGAAAACCACTGGATTTACCCCAGAGCCATCTAGTAGTTGCGACATTGAGAGTCCAGAAACTGAGCTGTTGCCCGAGTCCGCGCACTTCTGCCTACTTCGGGTCCAGGACTTGTCCCCATAGACATGCCATGTCTATCCTTGTCCCTGTTTGTTCTCCATGTCCGTGTTTTCAACCAGTAGTCCCTGTGAGGATTACAGGTGTAACTCTTGAGATCGTAAAAAATGATACCAAATGGACCCCTATCACTGTACGCTCTCGAGAGTTAGTTTTGGGTCAGAGCGACTGAACTCAAAATCAAATGGTGAAAACCACTGGTCTATGTAGAAGAGCCGCCGACATTGGACTGGCCCCATGAAGCGAACGGAGTTTGCGTAACTCCAATCCATCTCTCCATGGCTCTGGGTTATCCTAGCGGGCTGCTAACAGCCTGTCTGACAGTCACTCAGTCAATGGAGTGAGCACCGGGTCGGTGGCTCTGCCGAGGAGGAAGCAGCGCTGCTGACGGGTAAAGGGTTAGCCGTTGCTAACTTGTGGCGTCGTTGTTTTTCGGTCGCACGCAACGCTCAGCTCGAGTTTGGCTTTAAAAAAAAAAAAAATCAAAGCATAGGCAAAAAAGCCACCGACGTCAGCCCTATTCAAAAAATGGCCCCATTCACGGCCTTTATTTACCGAGCTGAGAATATCGCGTTTGCAATCAAGACACAAATCCTTTGGCTTTCCACTGTGATGATGTGATCCCGGCGGTCAAACAATGCAGTACATCTTGTTATGCACCAGAGAGAGGGAGGCCCGAGGATACGCCTGCCTTGTTTACCAACAACTAGCAACCATTTCATAACAATCCCGACGGGTCGACCAATGGCTGATTATCCGCCAATTACACCGTAGAGACTGGATATGCGGTTAATACACCTAATAAAACCTAACGCTAAAATCAGTATTGGGAACGCCGACTGGCTAGCCGGGGCCAGAGCTTTGAGAGTATACAGTTCCGCAGACTCCGTTCACTTCATGGGGCAAATCCAATGGCGGCTCTTCTACATAGACTTCTATTGAAAATGGGGACAACAAAAACTCCTGGACCGGAAGTAGGAAAGGCAATAGACTTATTCTCAAATCTTCGATTTTGTACAAGATAAACCTTCCAGAGACTTAAGTCGTTGGGGCATTTCTGACATGTCAGAAATGCCCCATAGCTCCTATTTGCGCCGCCCTCGTTAAACAATGTATACTCAAATCCAGTTTGTCCCTACTGCATGAGCGCTCAGTTTCTGACCCCGCAATGTCGCAACGCTTCTACTAGATGGCTTTGACCGGTGCTAACATTAGCATGTGTGTGGAAACAAAGGAACCCATTAAACGTTGCCGATCTGCGTTGACACTGGTCATTAAACGGCATAACAGCCACGGTTATTAGTCAAACAGACCCCACAACATCAGACATAAGAGCATAGGGCGCCGCTGTCTGCCTGTACGACAAATCTTAGTCCAGATCAGACAAAGCACTGGCTAGCATGCTAAAGGAAGAAAAAAAATAATACTAGCATAGCGTCAGCTAGCTGGACGTCTCTAAGCTAACTAGCTAGCCTAGGAGAAGGTATAGCACAACTTACCTTTTGAAAGACCTATCTAATTAGACAGAATGCTTTAGGAAAAAAATAAATAATAACGAATTGAAACGGCTTCGTTTCTGAAATACAAAGTATTCCAGATTATGGAATATGATATTTCCCCTAACCGTCCTACTGTCTTGAGACTTTATGATCTCTTGGCTGTATCAGAAATTAAAGTGATGGCTTCAATTTATTGTTTTACCCCTGCAGTCTGGGGAAGGGAACCCCCGTCACCGCGCCTCAGCCAATGGCCTGTTTACACTGGACAACACACACGATGACGTAGAAGAATTAAGTCTGATTTCCCGCCCGCCTCTAGCCAGTCTAATGGTATATTGATTTGTATGACGTCATGAGCATGGCAGGAAGAATTGTACATTTTAAAATATATATCATTTTACATTTAGGTATTCCTACAATTAAATTAATGTGCATACATTATACATCTTAGTATTAGTTACTATGTCAGTGGAATGAATAGCCTTGCTAGAGAACAAAACAGCCTGGGTTGGGGGTCCAATTTTATTTCTTGTCTCAACAACTACTGGCATTGACAGACATAGACATAGTATATATAAAACACAAACAAACAAACAAACAAACAAACAAAAAACAATAACGATAGAGTCAAGTGAGTAGAAAAAAGGGAGATGATGAAAAATGGGTGAAGTGGTCCTTTAAACCAGAGGTTTCTGTGAGAAAGTAAAACATGAGTTGAACTAATTTCTTATCATAGTGCATGAAATATATGGGACCCCTAACACAAATTCAATATCATCCCATGAGCCAAAGATAATTAATTCACAGGCCTGAATTGGCCCGCGGGTCTTGAGTTTGACATAGGCCTATAGACCTGCACAGTGACGTCACCGCCCAGTGTTTTCCCCATTCATTTTTCTTATAGACCTTTCGAAAATAATTTATATAAAGACGATTACAACGCGGACAAAGCCAACTCAGGTCGTGACAAATCATGATGACACACAATCTTTTGGGACGATCAAATAATTTCTAAGATGAAAAACGTAACAAAAAATGTTGTATCCTGCCGTTTTCTACTTCTTGCTAATTAGATATTATATGATGATATTGTGTGTGTCATCATGATTTGTCACGACCCAAGTTGGCTTTGTACGCAGCGAAATAGTCTAAATTATTTTTTCAAAGTCTATGAGAAAAATGAATGGGGAAAACACTTCTAGAACCGGGGCGGTGACATCACTGTGCAGGTCTATGGCTTAGGGGAGCAAAATGGGCAGGTTTCCCATGGCCATGGGAGTTGAATTTTAACCTTTTAATGCATGTTAATAGACACTATTAGAAACACACAAAGCAGAGTCGGCTCAAGCAAACTTCACAATGTGTGAGACTGCGCCACAATCCTACATTCCTTTATTTTAACATCTGTTATTATGGCAGTACTGTAATTGGACAGCCACATTGGTGGCACAGCTTAAAAATCAACTTAAAAATGTTTTGTCCACCTCTTAGCCTCCTTTGTTTAAAAAAAAATTAAACAAAACACTTAAACAAAAAGTTTAAGTGGCTTGCGCTGTATATCAGATAGATTGAATTAAGATTGCCTTAGAGTTTAAGGACTTAAAGTTGAAGGCAATGGGTAAAGCAAGTTTAGTAACCTAGTTATAAACCAAGTGAGTTACACACTTTTCCAAAAAGAACAGCTGGGTTTGTGGCCTGTGGGTTACACAGAGGCGTATCCGTATAGGCTGATTAAATGGTGGCGCGTTACATTGTGCTTTACATTCAGACAGCATTATACACGGATGGTGGAGGAAACAATGCACGGAACCAACCTGCTCATCTGGAGCATTTTAGGGGTTCAGCGTCTTGTTCAAGGACACTTCGACACAAACTCTGGACCAAAGTTCTGGGATCGAACTGGGACCTTCCGCTTCCACAAGAGGTTACTCTACCCCTGAGCCAGTGTCTTCAGCTTTAGATAAAATATCATGCTGGCCTCCTGGAGACTTCATAACAAAACCAGGAGAAAAGGATGAAAGCCAATCACGTTTCGGAACTTGAATGACCCTTGCTGATTTCTGGGAAAACCCTTGTCTCAAAGTTGCACCGTTGGCAATTAGCCACCGCACATTCACATCCTTCCCTGAAACAATCCTAGGTGGAATATAGCGTAGTTTTCCTTGTGCCAAGAGGGACTGGAGAGACGTAGAGCGGTCTGCTGTCTGACCATGGCGAGTGCCATCGCCAATTGATGCTGCTTGTGTGCCCTCTGTGTGTACTCTCATATCTGAAAACTTGACAGCAGAGTACATTATGTCCCCAGCTGGGTCATACAACACAGGAAAAACATAATATTGGGCACCAGCAGGCCAAAGTTGGCGATGCTCTTCATCAGGTGTTGGGGTCAGAGAGGCTTTAGGAAGGGCGGTGGCAGGTGGAGGAGTAAGGTCATACACTGTACAGTTACGTTCCACTCTCTCATCATCTCCAGAGATTTCATAGCCATGCAGGAAAGAGTGCCCATCTTCAGATCTCTTCTGCACTCCTGAAGGAAAATAAAAGTTTTGCTGTATAGTCAACTCAAAGTGATATACGGTAAATTGGCTCAGTGTAATTGGCTCCAGTGCACTTACAGTAGTATTTGCCCTAGCCTTGACTTCCTATACGGGCGCATGCCAAGTCCCAACTTGGCACTCGACATTTTTATGTAGACTTACATAGCAGTGTACTTCTAGCATTTCATGTAAACATAGCACTTTATACAATTTGTATAGACAGTTTAATTAGCCAATATAAATCTTTTGTTACGTTAATATGTTACATTAAGTACTGGATTAAGAGCATCCTAAATAGCCTAAATTGTAAGTTGTATACTCACTGTGAAAGTACTTGCGACAATTTCTGATGCCTTTATCTGTTAACAAACAAAATAGAAGAATAATATTATATAGGAAAGAAAATCATAAGTATTTTTCTTCACTAAGATAAGATTCAGGCATGCTTGCAAAAGAATAACACAATTTAGATGAAATATAACCAATCTCAAAGCATCCTCCAAATCCACCTACTCAAAACCCTTGAAACAAAGTGTATTGCCATATAAAAGTAAGCTGTGTAAGATATCGGGCAGATTGTAAATGCTGTATAATTAAATAATAATAATAATATGCCTACCTACCTTCTGCGCTGTGACCCATTGAAGTAGACAGTATTAACAAAGTTAGTAGAAAGCTAAATTCTATCTTGACGTCCATGATGGCAACCCAAATTAACTAAGGCTCTCACCCCCAAGTGAGAACTATATACTGTATGTCTGATGCAAACTACCGCGATGCCACAGGTTTGTTTACCTATTATGAAATAGGAACGCAGCTGGTGCTTCAGATGTGGGCTTGAGATATTGAAAAACATGAAACCAACAAACCATAATTTTGATGAGTAGTCAGTAGATAGTGTCCTGAGCTACCATTTAGTATGCCCTACATTATAATCAATATGCAATTACAAAGTTAAGAGCCATATTCAAAAGAATGTGTCGGAAGAAAATCTTCTCTGTCATCAATTACAGGCTACGGGTGAATCTTTCTGGTTTATAGGCCTACTTTATTTATTTGTACCATGTATAGCCCAACAACTCTCTGCATGATGGCTGCACACACAGACATGTCCCTGCATGGCCCCAAAACAGCAGGCCATACTGTAGCCTATAACTGGGCGAATATGTCATTTTAATCAATTGATTTGCAGTTGTTGAGTTGAGCAGCAGCTTTTCTTCAGCAATTGTTTCCACCAAGATCATGGTGCTGTATAATATCTTGTGTGGATGCAGGTTTAACTTATATAGGCAACCATCAATAATAGTGTATACAATTATCACGTATTCATGTAGGCTATAATCTGCTTGAGTGTCTGTTATTTTTTAAATCTTGGCCATTACCGTCTGGTGTCTAGCGCAGGGGTTTTCGAACATTACACAAAGCTTTAGTGTGCTGTTCCATGGAAGAAAATACAAAATCTTCACTTTCCTACAAAATGCATTCTCATGGATCACATGAAATGCCTGCACGGACCACCAGTGGTCCACGGACCTGTTGAAACCCCCTGGTCTAGGGAAAAGCTACTGTGCAGTACGCATGGGACATACTGATACATCTACTGCAATGTGTACTGTAGGCTATACCTCTAATAAAAGCTGTGGAGAAGAAAAGGTTCCAACATCCAATCCATCTGATCCAATATGCACGCAATATCACTTGTAGACGTTTTTGCATTGTGAAACCTGGACACAGAGCGCCACCAAGAGGTCAACCGGTGGTCAAACTAAAACGTGCAACAACAAACTTGTGTGCGTTGGTGAGTGGGCGTTGAAGAAGTTTCACACTTCACTTTTTAACCAATCCAATCTCAGGTCTTTGTCAAGTGCCTTGTTGCTATAGCATCCGAATACTCAACACAAAACGCCGTTATGTAATGGTCTATTAGTCTTAATTGTGAACTCAAATGTTTTTTGTTTGTTTGCTTGTTTGTATAAAAGATTTAATCGTACGTTTCTCTTAGCAATATTAACAGCACCCAAAACGTTAAAACTCCAATGGCGTAAGCCTAAGAGCCGCAGAACGTTTTACAGGGAAGAAAAAATGCCTTTAGTCGTTGTCAAAATGATAATTTGCAGCAAATAGTGTGATGATACCTAAGAAGTTAATGTTAAAAATGGAAGCTGTGGTTCTGTAGATGTATTTTCCAGAGGTGCATGCCAGTGGCTGTGACGCCACATGACTTCTAATGTAATTCGATTCTTCAGCAAATGAGAATCGAGAATGTGAGATTTTGGGGAACAGGGAGCTCGGAACAAGATGGCTGGTCAGCGGGACAAGGAAAGTGTTTAACTTATTTTGCCTATAACATAAACAACACGTTTCGACGCCGTCAACTTGATGTGTATAGCATAACGCCTCATCTAATAAGTATTATAATCAAATCAGATGATAATTGGGTAGATTTAGACAACGCAAACGCGAAGTCGTTTTTGAGGTAGGACATTTAGATTGAGGGGGGTTCTTTTCCAACGACTATAACGTTACTTTTCACTGTTATTCACTGACATAGAAAGTGGACATAATGTAGCATAACAGCTTGTTAACTTGCCCGTTTTTAAGAAACTTTAAACACTAATAATATCTACTTTTAACTTCACCAAATGTATCTGGTGAACTGAATTTGATCTCAGCCAACGTTCACTGTCTTTTGGACTAGTAAGCCAAACTACATTAATTACCAGAGTTCGGTGCATGCGTATAGCCTATTTTATTTCATGAAGTGTTGCGCTATAAAGGGGCAATAACAAGGCTTTCAGCTATACTTTCACTGGACCATGAGCTCGACCCGAGTCAGATCACAACAACCGCAGACCCAAGCTGGCAGGTTCCCTGTGGGGGCAGGTACGCCAACTTGTGCGTCCTTGCCGCACAGATTTGACTCAAGCGAAGGGATTGAGATGGAGAACATTCAGCATCAAGAGTCAGCTCTGGCAGGAGGAGGAGGGGGTGGAGGTGGAGGAGTAGCAGGCACCCCGTCTCCTCCGTCTAGACAAGCCTGGAGTCGGGATAATCCGGGGTTCGAACCCGAGGACGAGATCATGCAGGCTGACTGGCCTCCAGCCAGTCCAGGGAGGAGGTCTGCAGTGTCAACGGCCTCGAGCAGCAGCTGCAGTAGCGGCCTGGGCAGCTACACAGGAGGGGGCAGCAGCACCCACATCCATCGGGGAGGACTTTACCCCACACCCACCGTGGATGGACAGCAACAGGACAGACACGAGCACAGTATCTGCATGAAACAGATACTACAGAAAATCAGAAGTGAGCTAACAAACACACATGCAAAAAAAAAAAAAAAAAGCAAATTAATAACTAGAGGAGGCATAATAAATTAATAATGTACCCGTCCCGTAGTCCAGATTTTTTTGCTCACCCAATTAGCAGGTGGTAATTTATAGTTTAAAGTTTAAACCTGGGTTTTTCAACCTAGGGCCCCTCTATTCATTCAGAATCTGAGCCACGGACCACCATTTGATGACATTTCCCTGCACAGACCCCAAACCTAAAGAGTTCTTTTGCTTTTGTCCACATTTCCAGGCTGGGTTTCGGAAACAAAACAGGCAAATCATAAAGACCGAAATGACCATAGCCTTCTACAGTACATTCTCTAGTTCTTAGGCTAATTCAGATGATGAATATTTTAACTCTTGAGAGTGTAAACATGAAACCAAAAGGACCCGCAAGGGTCCATTTGGTTTCATGTTTACACTCTCAGAGAGTTACATCTGGTTAATCACCTTTCCATAACTTACCTGGGGACCACCTGGAACACTATCAAGGACCACTGGTTTAAACAAAGCCTACTGTATTAAGTTCAGCAAACAAATATATAAATCTGTAAAAGTGTTTCCATGTGTCTTTACCACAACTGGTTCATTTGCAGTTCTGTGGGGAACAGAGCTAATGGAGGACACTGACAGCAGTCGAGAAAGGCACCTTTGGAATATACTCCGAGAGATGCTCACCTATATCACGTTCCTCATCACCCTCTGCATCTGTAAGTAAACACATCAACAGAGCCTTATAGGCTTTGTAACCACACAAGCCACCATAGGTATTCTCCCCTAAAACCATGTGGCTCACAATCACATGAACTGTTCTGTTCATTTTTGTTTCAAGTATTTCTGAAGGAAACTAGTTGCGGACAGATGAAGTTAACCTTTGGTTCATAAACCAAAATGAACACCCCAACACCACCAGTGTGTCTTTCACCATATTCCTCACCTCAGAAAAAAAGTATTTTCTTTTCTCTCCTGCTTAATGATTTTGGTAGCGGTTATTCGAACACCCTTCACTATCATGAATGTAATTCCATATTCCTCCCGACAGCATACGTTTGAGCATCATGAAGTCAGATGCAGATAACATGATGGGAGTCCTAGCTTGACTTTGTCAGACTCACAAAGTAGTGTGTCTGGCAGTAGTAGTAGGCAAAAAAAACGTGGATTCACTGATACCTGCTGGGCCATATTGCAATGTAGGTCAATCAGAATGCTTTTGGTGAATGTTCTCATCCCTCTCTCCTTGATGCAGTAATTTGTGGCAAAATGAGGTTTTGGGTGGATCAGAAATAATTTCCTGGCAAGCCGGGTCAGGTTTTTCCACCTCAGGAAAAAAGGGAAAAGGGGACAAAATGTTTCATGAGACATTCTTCCTTAACGTCAGTCTGTGATTTGACTGGCGCATAAAATAGTTAATAACGCACTTGTGTTTTGAAATCATCCAACAGCACTATACAAAACTATAAAAACATATAAATTCACCCTGTAACATTGTATTTGTAATAGTAGTAGTAGTAGTGGACAGAGAGCTGGTATTGGTAAAATATCCTGCACTGCCATCCAGCCCTGATCTGCTCCCTAAAATGCAGTTCAGTTTGATATTTACTTTTGTTGTTACTATTCCTGTCATGCCAATTTATAATGGTACTCTGTACTGTTTTTCCCATTCTTTCAATCACACTCAAAATGTCCAGCAGAGGGTACTGTGGGTTAACTAGACATACTAGGTGGCTTGTTCTTTCCTACTACTATTCCTATTGTGTTTTATTTGTACTCTACCTTACAGTGACCTATGGGATGGTGAGCTCCAATATGTACTACTATACAAAAGTAATGTCTCAGCTCTTTCTGGACACACAACTGTCTGCTGGAGACCAGTCCACCTTTAGAAGCCTCTCTACCATGGAGGACTTTTGGAAGGTAAAAAATACAGCTAAACTATTGGCAAGAGTTTTGCCTTCTTAGCATAAGCTAACATTTTAAATACCTATGCTCATTTATATATATATTTATATATATATATATATATATATATATATATATATATATATATATATATATATATATATATATATATATATATATATATATATATATATATACATATATATACATATATATATATATATGTTATTAAATTTTTTAAATTATATTGCCTAAATCAGACAAATAGTGTCTGGCCAGTGGCCATGCTAACCTAACTTGTAATATCCCCAGCCAGTGACTGGGGGCCCTGGCCCACAGATTGAGAATCTCTGTCCTAAACCTTCAATATCCAAAAGTTCACAGAGGGGCCTTTTCTGAACGGCATGTACTGGGAGGTGTGGTATAACAACCAGAGCCTGCCAGAGAACCACAGCCTCATCTACTACGAGAACCTGCTACTGGGAGTGCCACGCCTACGACAGGTCAAAGTTCACAACGAGTCCTGCTCCGTGCACGAGGACCTGAGAGATGAGGTCCACGGCTGCTACAACATGTACACCTACACTAATGAGGACACCGCCCCGTTTGGGCCCAAAAATGGAACAGCGTATGTCCCGATTTTATATTTGCATGTTAACATATTACTAGTTTAGTGTTTAGTACAAAAGTGACAGCCAGATAGGCAGACACTAAGTGCATAGACAAATAGATAAAATAATAATACTGTATATTTAACAGACTAAACCATTGAGCATTGTACTGTGAGGTTACTTTACCAGTCTTTCCTCTGGCTGTTTTCTTCTCTTTGTTTATCAGGTGGGTGTATGCAGCAGAGGGGAAAATGAATGAGAGCAGTTACTGGGGTCAGGTGTCTAAATATGGGGGTGGAGGCTACTACCAAGACCTGTCCCGGACCAGAGAGGAGTCGGCCGCTCAACTGCGCTTCCTCAGAGACAACCTCTGGTTGGACAGAGGCACCAGGGCTGTGTTCCTTGACTTCTCTGTCTACAATGGCAACATCAACCTCTTCTGTATAGCCAGGTATATAGTAGGAATCAGGTCATATTAATGCAATTCCCAACTGTATCTATCATAATTACAGCAGTAACAGCACACTTGTGTATGCTCAATGTGTTGCAGGTTGTTAGTGGAGTTTCCCGCCACTGGTGGTGTGGTGACCTCCTGGCAGTTCCAGACGGTGCGTTTGATTCGCTACACGTGTGGATGGGACTACTTTGTGGGTCTGTGTGAGGTTGTCTTCTGCCTCTTCATCATCTACTATGTGGTGGAGGAGGTGTTGGAGATCCACATCCATCGCCTGCGCTACTTCAAGAGCCTGTGGAACTGCCTGGATGTTGTCATTGTAGTGGTGCGTGGTGTAGGGACAATTACACAAAACAATGTTTTAGTAGGGATTTTAAATTCCAATCTAAAGTTGGAGCTGCAAGAGCTGATTCCAAGGTTTCAACTGTCAAGGTTTCAAAGCTCATTTCACACATACTGTAATGCATCTCAACTGCATTTTCTTGATTGTATTTGAACAAAGTGAGATTTATCCATATTGTCTGTTTTCCATATGTATTTGGCTGTAACTGTAACTGGTCTAATAGCTAAATTATCCAATATTTTTAATTTTTCTATTTCCTGGCTGTTTTTAGCTGAGCGTGGTTGCCATTATCATGAACATCACCAGATCTGCCATGGTGGGCAACCGTCTCAAAGGCCTGTTAGAGAACCACAATGCTCACCCAAGCTTTGAGCCTCTGGCTAATCTCCAGATCCAGTTCAACAACGTCGCTGCAGTCATCGTATTCTTCTCCTGGATCAAGGTACATTATGGCCATGCTCACTCCCATAGTAGGCTATCCGCTACTTATTAGTGCTTTATTCAATTTTCCATGGCTAACAAAATACTAATGGTGATTGTTTTTTTTTTTTATCTGTTCAGCTTTTTAAGTTCATCAACATCAACCAGACGATGAGCCAGCTGTCCAGCACCATGTCTCGTTGTGCCAAGGACCTGGTGGGGTTCGCCATCATGTTCTTCATCATCTTTCTGGCCTACGCTCAACTGGCCTACCTAGTATTTGGAACCCAGGTCAATGATTTCAGCACCTTCCAAGCTAGCATGTAAGTTACATATGCGGCAGAATGCTAAAATTTATTACATATTCCAAGCCACTTTACAAGAAAAATACTATGGATCTTATATATTTTTTGCAAGTCATATGTTCTTATAAATTACAAAATTATATATGTTTCACTTTACAAAGATCTTGTAAACAACGGTCCATTCATTTATACATTGGGAGCTAAAGTGGGAGCAGTTGACGCCAGCGTCCTCACTTCCCACATTCACACACCAATGGTGGCAAGCTCACACCCACCAACTCAGTTCAACTGCAGTTTGTAGAGAGGCAATTTGGGTTTCACTGTCTTGCGCAAGGACACTTCAACATGTAGACAGGAGGAGCCAGGATTCGTGCCGCCGACCCACGGATCATTGGCCGACCTGCTCTACCTCCTGACAAAATTATATATAATTTTGTAAAGTTTCACTTTACAAAGAAGTACTTTGGATCTTATATTAATTTTATTCTTTTATATGAAAGGTGGCACTTACTAGAGCTTGCATATAAAGTTCTTTCCATATGGGATGTAGCCTCCTTTAAGACAATTTTAGATTTTAACACAATCTTGTCATTTACCTTCTCTCTGTTAGTTTTACACAGTTCCGGATTATTCTGGGAGATTTTGAGTTCTCTCACATTGAAGAGGCCAACCCTGTCCTTGGACCAATCTACTTCACTACATTTGTCTTCTTCATCTTCTTCATCCTCATGGTAACGTCTAAAGGCTTGCCCCCCAGGGGCCTACTACTACTCTCCCAAGAATACATGTTTTCAGCCATCATTTTTAATTGTGGCTCTTGTGTGAAGGGTGGATGCCTCATTGGAATGAATGAAAACACTTATCTTGTCACTGACCTTTGTATAGAATATGTTCCTGGCTATTATCAATGACACATACTCAGAGGTGAAAGCTGACATGTCCCAGCAGAGGTCTGAAATGGAGATGACCGACCTCATCAAGAAGGTAGTGCATCTAAATATATTCTAATAACCTAATTAAGATAAAATGCATCAAATATATTGAACTGTGTGTAGGCATCTGTATCTGTTCATTTATGTGTACTGGACATATATTGAATATCAGTATATCAGGCTGACTAGGAATCCAAGGATATTTCAAAATCATAGTAAAGACATACATAATGAACTTTACTTGTGGGTGAAAGTATTTAATCTCCTTATGCTCCTTATGACAAGTGATGATGTAGTGATCAAGATGCCTCTCACTTTTCTACCAAACTATCCGCTAAGAACTGCCTTTCCTCCAACTTTTTGTTTCAGGGTTGTAACAAGGCCTTGATGAAACTGAGATTGAAAAAGACTGCAGTAGATGATATCTCAGACAGCCTGCGTCAGGCCGGTGGGAAAGTCAATTTGCATGAACTTCGGCAGGATCTCAAAGGGTAACTAGAAAAGTGCCCTTCTGGGCACAGGTCTCCACCAGGCCAGGACAGGTTGTGGCCTCCTGGTGGCGCTATAATAGGCCAATGTAAAAAAGGTACCATTTATTATTATGACTTTCGGATTTGGATGATTTCAGGCATTTTGTCCAAAAATGTGTTTTGCAAATGTTCACCTGTTGGTGGCGCTATAACAAGCCATTGTGAAAACAGTGGAATATTTTTCTCAGCCTAGTATTATAGTGTGTTGAAGATTTTATGTAAATTGCCTGGTGTGTTCATCATCTTTACAAAATCAGCCTCCTGGTGGCGCTATACCATGCCGTTGTGGAAAATTTGGGGCAGAGGTTCATGCTTGCCATTCAGGGAGTGTGTGTGCAAATTGTGATGTCGATCTGGTTCACAGTTTGGGAGATTAGCTGGTAACATACGGACACACCATTTTTTTTTTTTCAAAAAGATGCCACGAATCTGCCTCCTGGTGGCGCTATAACATGCCATTGTGGAAAATTTGAGGCAGAGGTTCATGGTTGGCATCCAGGGAGTGTGTGTGCAAATTGTGGCATCGATCGGGTTAACGGCTTGGGAGATTAGCTGGTAACAGACAGACACATGCACAGATTTTTGCAAAAGGATGCACAAATCGGCCTCCTGGTGGCGCTATAACATGCCGTGGGTCAAAAAGTTGGGGCAGAGGTTCATGGTTGGCATCCAGGGAGTGTGTGTGCAAATTGTGCCATCGATCGGGTTAACGGTTTGGGAGATTAGCTCCTAACAGACAGAAATACACACAGATTTTTGCTAAAACATTGCACAAATCGGCCTCCTGTTGGCGCTCTAAAATGCCTCTGTGGAAAATTTGAGCGAGAGGTTCATGGTTGGCATCCAGGGAGTGTGTCTGCAAATTGTGGCATCGATCGGGTTAACGGTTTGGGAGATTAGCTGGTAACAGACAGACATACACACAGATTTTTGCAAAAACATTGCACAAATTGGCCTCCTGTTGGCGCTATAAAATTCCGCTATGGAAAATTTGAGCGAGAGGTTCATGGTTGGCATCCGGGGAGTGTGTCTGCAAATTGTGGCATCGATCGGGTTAACGGTTTGGGAGATTAGGTGGTAACAGACAGACAAACACACAGATTTTTGCAAAAACATTTCACAAATCGGCCGCTTGGTGGCGCTATAAAATGCCGCTGTGGAAAACTTGAGCGAGAGGTTCATGGTTGGCATCCAGGGAGTGTGTCTGCAAATTGTGGCATCGATTGAGTTAACGGTTTGGAAGATTAGGTGGTAACAGACAGACAAACACACAGTTTTTTGTCAAAAAATGGCCAAAATAGGCCGCCTGGTGGCGCTATAACATGGCGTTGGGGAAACTTAGGGGCAGAGATTCATCGTTGGCACCCAGGGACTATGTGTGCAAATTTTGGCATCGATCGGGTTAACGGTGCCGGAGATTACCTGGTAACAGACGGACACGGGGACACACACACACACGGACGGAGTGCAAAACATATTCCCCACCATGCCTCCGGCCTGGTGGAGACAACCAGTCCAGAGCCTCCGATGTCAGATATTGTGTTCAGCACATGTGTGCTAAAGTAACACAACTGATGGGCCAAGCAAGGGCAGGGTGTGGGGTTTGCTGCCATTATTAAATATGGGACTGCAAAGCCGCTTAGACTGTCACTGTTGAGATGAAATGTCACAGGTCAGTGCAATAAAGATGACCAAATACTCAATACTCTGGTGTTCACAATGTACGTAAGTAAAAGTACATAGCATTGCAGAGTGTCTCATTTCAAGTTCAAAATATGTACAAAATCTTTTAAAAAAGATTGACACACTCACAATGTAATGCAACAGTGTGAGCTATATGTCCTTTAAATGCCCAAAATGTATCTTTCAAAATGGATGTTTGAAGTGGTTAATATATGGTTTCCAATCAAAATATGAATATCCAAAGTAACTGAGTGGCTAAAGTTTTCAAATAATTGTACTGGAGTAGAAGTAGCTCTGAGGTGTAGTGGAGTAGAAGTGAAGGTACCGGTATTGCTAAATCTTAAGTACTCAAAGTACAAATACCTAACAAATGTAATTTGTAAAATTGTAAGTGCAGTACATACTAAGAGTTATGTTTGTGGTCACAGGAAAGGCCACACAGATGCAGAGATCGAGGCCATCTTTGCCAAGTATGACCACGATGGAGACCAGGAGCTGACAGAAAATGAGCATCAACAGATGAGAGATGACCTGGAGAAAGAGAGGGTGAGTCATGTTGTAATGTTGTCCACACTGTCCCTTAGGGCAAATCACACTTTTGCACAGACTCACCTTTTTTTGTGCCCATAAACCAGGAGGACTTGGATCTGGAGCGTAATTCCCTCACCAGACCCACCAGTGGACGCAGCTTCCCCCGTACCCAGGATGACTCGGAGGAGGACGACGACGAGGACAGCGGACACAGCTCCCGTCGCCGTGGTAGCAGCTCAGGGGGCGTGTCTTACGAGGAGTTTCAAGTGTACGATCTATTTTGTGTCTTCAAATGTCCCTTCATCATATGATGAGATAATACGGTAACTGCGTAGACTAGTGAATAGGGAGCACTAGGTTCAAGTGGTTAAACTTTAGTATCTCAATTAATCTGAGCACGTCTTGTCTTCAGGCTGGTCCGGCGAGTGGATAGGATGGAGCACTCCATTGGCAGTATAGTGTCCAAGATTGACGCTGTCATAGT
Organism: Benthosema pterotum; assembly: GCA_039105355.1. Lineage (NCBI taxonomy): Eukaryota > Metazoa > Chordata > Actinopteri > Myctophiformes > Myctophidae > Benthosema > Benthosema pterotum. Next base: position 21,547,941 of record CM076973.1, on the reverse strand, counting down.
GAAGCTGGAGGGCATGGAGAGGGCTAAGATAAAGAGGAGAGATGTTCTTGGCAGATTGCTGGACGGAGTGGTGGAGGTGAGTGGTCACTGACAACTGCTACAGTATGACACATTTTGTTGCTGCACGGACAAAAGAACCAATGGATCAAATTATTATTAAATATTATTATTTAGGGGGGGCTATTTCTAAGTAGCGTAGTTTTTTCGTGCAGGATCTTTGTCAGATTTCACCTGACAAAAAAAAATCACATATATCACATATGCAAGTTCCCAGCTTGTAGAACAGATCTGCTATTTTTGCAGGACACTCTTAATCTCATCATGTAGTGAATTCATTTACGAAAAGATGAAGTATAGAGATGTACAGTTTCTGCCCGGCTTGCAATGAGTTTCTACTGTTTTTGACGGGGACCCCTGGGCCCTGCAACTCTGAAAGTGTGCAAAATGGAACCAAATTTGGATTTGGTTGAATTAAAGTTGAATTAACCCAGAATCAACCCTGAATCGCTGCTTTCATCCGAATGTTAGGATGAACGGCTGGGCCGGGACACAGACGGCCACAGGGAGCAGATGGAGAGACTGGTGAGGGAAGAGCTGGAGCGCTGGGAGTCAGACGACACCGTGTCACAGGTCAGCCACCACCCACCGGCCACTCCGATTGGCCCTCGCCCCCGTCCATCTTCTTCACTATCCACTGACAGCCCCGACGCTGGAACCAATGGGAGTGGCCATGTGTGAAGAGTTCCCCATCTTTTCCACTGGCAAACATCCATTTCATTCTGGTTATTAAACATTAAGCAACTTGTGGAAACCTAAAAAAAAGGGATGATTTAAGGTTTTTGTTGGCATATGTTGTTTGTCGTGAGTTGGAGGGGAATTCTGTCATGCTAATATACAGGTACGTCAGTAAAGTTAGATGTGCTGAAAGCCCCGCCATACCACGATGACAAAGCAAAAGTGCACAAACCCCTCAAATACTAAAACGCACTGAAAGTGTGAGAGTGAGGTACATTACAGTATACACCGCAAATATGGAGCTGTTTAAAACTAAAATGTTAATAGGACAAGCATATAACTGTAATGTTTTAATGTTCTTTCTCGAGCTGAATATGACATTTGTATGATGCTTACAGAACAATGCAAGGTACAGAAGTATTAATGATTGTAGTGTTTGAAAAAGAGCTATATGAAGTGAAAAGGTACAATGAAGGATTTGATGAATGGTATACTTTAAAATAGAATTGCATGGAAGGCACAGCATTTAAATGCAATACACTTTGTAAGTAAGCTACTAAGCCTATTTTGAGCTTAAATTGTATTAAAATACACAGCATATCATTTTAAAATACTTTATCCTGAGAATTAAGTTTAGTGTCTTTTGATTGTATTTGATTATACACTTTATCTTATCATTTCACAATGCAAGACATTTGTTGTCCAGTGTTAATTTTGCTGCTTGATACTTTTGGTCCTTTTAAAATAGGTACAATACAAAAGTGTGGCACATTCTCTCTCATGCACACACGCACACTGATGCACACACGCATACCACACACACACACACACACACACACACACACACACACACACACACACACACACACACACACACACACCCACACACACACACACACACACACACACACTTCTGCAACAAGACGAATACCTTTTTGATTTATATGATACATATTGTAACTTGAAACAAACTTCAATTTGGAGTGCAATTAGTATTCATGGGAAACCCATGCATTTATTGTTTTACTCAGGCCCAACGTGCCTTACAATATTTCGTAGTCTATTTTGTATATCTACGTCATTGTACACAATAAAGTATATTGTTATTATTTCCTGTCATCTTTTTATTGATTCAAATTGACACTGCTGCCGTACCAACTATTAAAAGATTCAAATTTCAGTTACAAAACCAAAATATAGCTGCAAGCAGCGATATAATTGGTCAATAGTCAAGGATCATGTGGAAACAAGTTCCATGACCTTTAGCCGAACAAGGCTTGAGTTCAGCGATGATTTGATTTTAAAATAAATTGCTATAGTGCCCCTCTTTGACCAATTGTAATAAGACTCCAGAAGATTTTTCACAAACCAGCAATTTTCATGGGCTCATAAAAAACTTTTTTGTTTCTGAATTTTCGTGTGGGGCCAAAATCACATTTAAGTAATTTTCAGGCATTTTGAGCAAAGATCCTATGAGGAGAGTGATTTTAACTGTTTTTCATATAATTCAAAATGTCAGGTGATCTAAAGATCAGATGTTAAAAGTCAGAATACGAAAGTTGTTCTCATGAGCAGAAACATAGTGTACATGAGTTTTATTACTGGCAGTCAAGTGGTTAATTGGCTATGAGCGTTCAAAGTTTGCATTTTCAGTTGAGTGCGAGAACTGACTGCATGGTTCAGCCTGAACAGTGAACAGTTATTTTTGGCAGAAAAAGAAGAAGGGACAAATTCCACTTCATGAACTGCTTGGTCACTTAATAATACATACAGGAGGTCACCATTACAATCTTATTAACTGTTCTCAAACACTGTAAACACAAATTATATACTGTATCTACTGTAGAGCACATATACCATATTAAACATCTAGTTTGATTCAGTGATACAGCATCCTTTACGAAACAATCAAGAATACTTATAGTGATCATTGTAAAGAATCGTTTGATTTGGTATGATTCAAAATTAATTCATACAGATTAAGGAGCACTCAAATACCATGGAAAAGACATTCTGGCCTGGTAATTGGGTTTAGCTACAAAACTAATAAATAACCAGTGTAAACCGCTTCATGATACAAAATAATACATCTAATCCAAATCTTCAGCCAAAGATAACAAACACACCAACATAGTCAAATGTGCAAATGTGATGAATCACAAAAACATACACAACAGCCTCTGCCATCCGTGAATGACAACAGTCAAGCAGTCAACAAGGCGAATAACAGATGATACCGATATGTCAGTCCACCCCTAATGCAAACCACATTCATTCATGATGGAATATATATTTTCGTACTCATTGAACAGGAGAGTAAACTGCACAAGAAAGACATGCTGTTAAGTAAATTTCTTGATGAAGCGTAGTTTCAGGTAAGCGATGATGAGGAAGATGACAGCCATAACACTCAGAGCCACATGGTTCTCCCACATGCCCCATGTGGTGTATTCTATTCCTAGATAGTCAAGGTGCTGTTCCCCTGTGCATCTGGAAGAAGACAATTCAGGAATGTTTCTACATGCATTATTTTGTAGTTTTTCAGTATATACTCTACACTAGCCTTGCTTCCTGATTTTGGGCCCCTAATACGCGCTTTTAGCCGACTACATTTTCTGAAAAAACAAACCTCATAGCTCCATATTTAAACCTTTCCATACTACAATATCAAGCAAAAGAACATTGTAGCAGATCTGCAAGCACAAACCTTGAGCTTGAACACCTGCTATTTTTGCTACTTTTGAATATAAATCCTAAAAAGCGGACACCAAAATGCTATGAATGAACAATAATCCACATTTAAAATAATATATTGAAGAATATAGAACATTACAAACAAGAAAAGGATTTGAAAATAGATCATCATAAGCACCTTTACCCTTTGTTCCTACTTTCGCTCATGTACCACCTGTAGTACGACTGCATACTCATAAAGGTACATATAGCCCACCCTTTATACAGATACTATCCAAATAAGGTTTTCGTTATCTTAGGACTTGTATATACAAATACTATTATGTTGTGTATATACCCAGTGATATATTAAACTTACGTTAGGGCAGCTAGGCTTGCACTGCAGTTGGTCGAGGCAGGAGACATGGCGGCATTGTGTATCGCAAGGTCATCACAGAACTTCAAACCCAAGAACTCATTGATGTTGAGGGCCTAGACATAGTGGAGACACAGTGGAGCTTTAACTATTTAAATTATACATACAGCAGATGTTTTTATAGGAGAAATGCGATTATGATTCAAAAGTCTTCAAAACACTGTAGGAAGTTGTTTTACACAGCTTAAACATGAAAGGTTTTTTAGTACATGATGATGCAGTTTGTGGTCAAACTGGGTAAAGCTGAATTTGTGAAGCCCATTTTAAAACCAAGGGCTCCATTTTCGTTACATGCTAAACACCTTATCCCAAATCCCTTATTTCGTGTTTACTATTTTGAAAAACCTTTTGGAATATTGTCAATCTGTTAACATTTCAAAGTGCCTCACTGAGGTATTAGATGACCTTGTGAAATGTCTGTTAATCTTATTTTGGAGTGCTTATAGGACAGTTAAAGAAACAAATGTGCCTTACAGCCAGACCGTAGCGAGGGATACTGAAGTACTTGAGCCAGGCCAGCCAGTCCATGATGGTGGGGAGGTTCACCAGAAGACCAGAAAAGATCTACGAAAAGCATACATACATAAATAAATGAAAACATTCTGTGTCACCTCCAAAAATAACAAAGCCAAAAATGAAGAGCGACAATGACCATTGAAAAATCAGGACATCAAAGGTTTGCGTAGGTCAAAAGTGAACTCCACTGACCATCATGAAGACGAAGGTGATGGTCATCAAAATGTTTGCTAGGGCAACAATGCTCTGGTCTGCTGATATGGCCATGGTCATGGCTGTGGCGGTGTACGCCACCAGAGTCGCTGTCAAGGTGAAGTTGAGAAAGGCGGAAGCTGTGGCTTTCAAACCTAAAACCGCACACACATGCACAAGTACGCACACACACACACACACACACACACACAAGATGCAGGAATAAATTAAGGATGAATGTTATGACCCAAACAGAAACTGCCACAGAAATGAAAAATAACAAAAACTGGATATCGAAACTCCAACCGTAAATACCCGTTGCTGTGTGATGTCTAAATGTAAACAAAGTTTACACAAGCACGTAGCAGAGGTTAACCACCGACAGCTACTTTATAATTGTGTATTGAAGCAATTATAAGAAGGACGTAGTATACTGTTCCACCTTACCGATCATGAAATAGACGATACAGCTGAAGATGATCGTGGGGATGGTGCGCAAAGTGATGATGTCCGACAGGATCTTAGACAGGAAGTAAACAGAAACCCTGTAGTAGCCACTGATGTATTCGTGCCTATCAGGAGAGAAACATGTGAAAGAGTTTGGTTGCCATGTTTTATTAGTTACTGTACCAACTGTACAAACAGAAAGCACTCTTTCTTGACTTCTGTCATTTTATCTTTACACATACAATACTTTTAATGTCTGTAAACCACAAATAATTTTAAATAATATTGTTATTAGAGTGTTGTGTCAATTCAGTTGAATTAATACAATACCCTATTTATCGGTTATTGAGAAATCATGTAATGAAACCAAATTAAAGTTTAAAATTTGTACTTTGTGAGACAAAAATATCAAATGTCAAATTTACCTCAAAATAAAACAAAGTCCAGCTGTTTCTGGAGCTCTAATTCCCCACTGAGCAATTGAGGCTTCACACCAAGGGTAAATATCCAGAGCTCACCCAAGTGCTTGTAGTTTTTTTTAAACGGGAACAGTTGTGCTTATAGACACCACTTCACATGTTAAGGATTACTACAATAAAACCATGCATCGCAAAATCTGGCAATTACATACACAAAGAGCTGCCTCTCGGTGATGAAGAGTTCAGCTGCGGACACTGTGCTAAAACACTGGTTGGTGGTGATGAAGAAGAGAGCTCCCATCCTACAACAAGATATAACAGGAGAACGTCTGGTATTATAGGGAAAACATGTGACAATGCATGGCTAGTTTGGCTACATACACTGGCCTTGATTATAATAAGTTAACCTGTGGAAAGGTGTATTAACCAGTTAAACATTATACTTCATTGACTAGTCTAGCATGGCCAGACTGTTGCCTCTCACAATTTTCAAAAGCTTCCGTCATATAGGTATAGCATTTGGAGATTGTGGACTTGTTTGGCTACTACTTTAAGTAGTATGTCAATCTAAACTATAAGTAGGGGAATATCTGTATGCCTCTTCGCTTTGGATGAGGAACTAACTGAGTTACATTTTCTGTACCTTCTTTGAATCTGTTGTACAGAAAAATACACACACATGCACACACACACAAAAGCGGTAGAACTATTCTTGTGTCATGCCCACCTGTTCTGGATCCCGCTCTGGTCATCTTTGACCCCAAAGAAGATAGCTCCCACAATGAGAGCCAGGAAAATATTCACTCCCAACTGCAAAGACAGTACAGATATTTAGTAAATCTACAGCATCAGTGGGCAAATTTGATGATCCCTCTTGGTCATCCCTGTTGGTCAAGACTGGAGAGCCAAACACACAGACCAGAGAACCACCACTACAGGGGAGCCCTAGAGAAATACCAAAGATAGAGAACCACTAGAGCCAGAGAAACGCCAAGAGCAGAGAACCACCAAGACTAGAGAACGATCAGGACCAGAGAGAGAACCCTCAAGACCCGAGAAGCACCAAAGACAGAGATCACTGGGGTGTGGATGATTGATGACAGCAAACACATACTGAGAACGAGTGAAAGAGACTTTGCAGTTCTAATCCTGACAGTTTACAGCTTATGACAGGGCTCAGAGGGCCCTGCGGTTCCCAGGGTGAAGGGATAAGCTAATAGCGTTGATGCCCCCCTCCCTCCCCTTTCACTTCATTCCCCCCGGCTCCTCATCTGGAAGCGGGGTGGCCGGAGTGACGGGTCATGACGCCATCATGTGATGGGGTCCCAGCCCAGGGCCAAGAGTGGCTCTGGCAAGATATGATATCAGTTTAGATCCCTGGCCAAACAGGCAAGAGCAGGGTCACAACAGTCACCAAAGCCGATTAGGGCGCCCACACCACCCAGTCTCTTCTTGTGGGGGGGATTAATATGACTTATTTGGGGCCAATTAACTGTAAATAATTCTTAAAGTGAGCTGACTTTTCTGTTGGCATTTTGCTGCCATGGGGTGGCTTAATGAGAGCACCGACTCCTTCATCTCCAGCTCCACCCACCTCAACCTCGACCCGACCCCACTGAACCAACCTGCCTCACCTCAACACCTGTCTCTCTGCCTTGTTTCTAAACATAAGAATGTTTTAAAAGCGTTAAGGGGATATTACAATGGGGGCATGGTGGCACAGTGGTAAGGGCTGTCGCCTCACAGGTAGAAGGTCTTGGGTTCGATCTACAACATCAGTGCCCTTTTACCAACCCCAAGGTGGGGTTGGTAAAAGGGCATTTCTGTGTGGAGTTTGCATGTTCTTCCCGTGTCCCCTAGGGTGTAGGTAGGTACCCTCACAACTCCCCTCCTTGTCGGCCGGGGTGCCTGATGGAAGGGACAGGAGCTGGGTGGAATAACGTGTTCGTTCCACCTTCCAGTATAGAACCTGAGATCACTTTAAGAATTGGCACTGGGTGATAAAATGGGTTACAAAGTTGGTGGGGCTAAATTATTATTATTTTATAAAGGAGTTATTTGCATAAGAGAGTCTGTAACCACAAGTGATTTTGATGTTAATGTTAATCTGCAGCAAAATGGCCCACTCCTAATAACATAACATAATAGCATAATACAACAATAACAACATAACAGCATCATACAGTACACAAAAATGTAACATGTGTAACATAAGCAGTAAAGTGTGAATGAATACAAACATGTATCTGATTAAATCCGAACAACATGCATCTCCTATTCCTAAGCAAGTCACTGAATAGCAAAGCATGCATTCTCAGACCTGGGCCACTGATGTTTGTGGATTCAGCATGAGATTCTGGAAGGTTCTCTTGAGCACCCAGTGGAGCTGGTGGAAGAAGGACGTGTTATAGGTGATGGTGTGAGGCCTTGGCTTGGCCATGCACTCTTTGCCCTGGGCAATGTTCTGCAGCTCCGCCTGCGCATCCCTAGAGTTGCAGCTGTTCCTGTACTCCTCCACCAGGTGATCTTCAATGCTCTGTCTGGAGCTGCTCACCTCATCAAAGTCCAGTTCTTGGCCATGCAAACGACAGGAAAAATGGAAGGGTTTCACAGAGACAAATAATCGCCCGTCATGGTATACTGGCATTTCTGGACCGACAGCTACATCATTTTGCAGCCGCAACTGACAGCCGCGGCTGATGGCCCATTGGTTGCAGCTGTTGGTAAATGAGTCCCGAACAACTGTGTGTGTTCCAACCAACAGTCGCAACTGTTACTATTGGTTGGCAAACCTGGCGACCGCTTTACTATCGGTCGGCCATTTCACTATTAGCCGTGGCCAATGGACCATGGACCATCAACCTGCCGCGACCGATAGGCTATCTTCCGCGACCACAAAACGGTTGCTGGGTTTGCCGACCGATAGGTCACTCTAGATCATCATTTAAATTCAAATGTGGTATCCCGGTGCCACAGCGGTAACATAGGCTACTCGCCTTCACAATGGGCAGAATTTGATGTTTGATTCGTCTGTGAATAAAACTATATATACTGTATATATAAAAAGTAAAAAAGTAGTCCTCTGTAACTTGAAGCAGTTTCCATGTACATTTCCCAGTGGTTTGAACTGCTCATGACCTCAACCCTTAACTCTGAACTTTAAAACAATACAAGTACAGGCTTAAATCATTACTAAAACCAACACCCCTCACATAGCAGTTCAGTTCAGTGCACCCCTAACCACATCAGTTGCCCTGCACCCTCTTTACATCCTGCCGTAGCAATGGTGAAAAGCTACCAAGTGAGTTTCAATAAACCCAAGGCACATTGCCCCAAGGTACAAGAGGATTATTCTTTTTTTCCCCCTTCTTTTTCTGCACACTGATACAAACAACTTTTGACCTGGGGTCAGCCAGATTAAAGGTCCAGTCTTTGTTTGATATTGGCCAGACAGGATTTGAGAGTGTTAGGGAGCGGGTGGCTTGGGTCTTGAAGCGACTATAGTGGCAAGACTGGTTGTCTTAACATCCATACACACTCATTCATTCTCTCAGATCTGAGGCTTGTACTCATCTTCATTACATATTGTACAAAACCAGGGTATATTAATATTTTGATCCCCTTCCAGCTCTTCATCAACGCATTGTCTATTCTATCTTTGTAACATCCTTGAAATGGCATATCTAACTTCTTGTATCGTCTGTGAACATGTTAAAGCTGTGTGTGTGTGTGTGTGTGTGTGTGTGTGTGTGTGTGTGTGTGTGTGTGTGTGTGTGTGTGTGTGTGTGTGTGTGCGTGTGTGTGTGTGTGTGTGTGTGTGTGTGTGTGCGTGTGCGTGTGCGTGTGTGTGTTCTTTCCTTACCTTCAGAGCCATGATGCATCTTGGTGATAGTGATGGCAGTAGAATCTCCATTAATAACATCTAGAAAGAAGTCTGCAGGGTTGTTGTGAGGCTCACAAGTATAACCTGGAACATAATTCCAAATGATGACAAAGCAACGCAAAACAAATAACCTGCAACATAATTAACTAACTAACAGATATTCTGTATTTACACAGTCTATGTTTTCTCTTGTCTGCTGTTAGGTGGTATAGCAGGGGTTTTCAACAACTCAACTGAGAGGATTCCAGGTGGTCCCCAGCATAAAATTAAACCAAATGGACCCTCAAGGGTCCATTTGGTTTCATTTTACCCTCTCAAGAGTTAAATTATATTTAAACATCTGAATTATTTATTTTTCAAGAATCTAGAATTAGAAAGTGTAGAAGTGTAGAATAATTCAATAATTGTTATTTTGACCAACATTTGCCAGTTATCTCTCCTAAATTGTAGACAAAAAATTGAAAATCCTTAGTTTTGAGCCCGAGAGATTAAACTCAACATCAAAGGTGGTCCATGGCTAAAATGCTGAATAAATATTGGGCCCTGGTATGAAAAAGGTTGAAAACCCCTGTGGTATAGTGTTGTTCAGTTTGAGGAGTCTAGTCACCAATGTTGCTGAAGTAGTCCAGAGCATTTAGCGCAGGCCCATGGTACACCATTTTGCCACTAACCAGCAAGGTCAGGGTGTCAAAAAGTCTGTAGATAGAATAGCGTGGTTGGTGGATGGACATGATGATAGTGCGTCCATGACTGGCCATCCTGAAAACAGGAAGATAGTAAAATGAAGCCAATAAACCAGTGGTTTTCAACCAATGGTCCGGGGACCACCACCGGTCCTTGAGAGAGTTCCAGGTGGTCCCCCAGGTAAATGATGGAAAGTTGGCTAACCAGATTTAACTCTTTGAGAATGTAACAATGAAACCAAATGAACCCGCAACGCACCCCAAATCTACACAACTAGAGATCTACGTATGTTTGCTTGTTAGTTTTCCGAAATCCAGCCTGGAGTTGTAGATAAAAACAGAAGAAATCCTTGGGTTTTGGGGTCTGTGGGGCTAAATTGTGATCAAATGCTGACTCTTAATCCTCATTTATAATTATTATAATACATAATAAGATTAATTTATAGTTCAAATAGCTTATTGCTCAGTGGTAAATTGGGAAGTTATGACAAATAACTGACAAGAGGACATCAATTAATTAGCCATGCTTTCATGCTAATTGTTCCGTACCTTTTGAGCAGCAGCAGAACAGAGTTGGCAGTGCTGGCGTCCAGGCCTGTGGTGGGTTCATCCAGAAACAGAACAGAAGGGTCAATGATGAGCTCCATGCCAATGTTGGTCCTCTTCCTCTCTCCACCCGAGATCCCTCGGATCATCTGTGTGCCCACCTGCATAGTTCCAATTCATTTTCATGCATTATCCCTGCCAGGGCGGAAAAAACTGAAGGCAAATTATTACCATAATTGTTAAATGACCATGTCCATCCATTACTGGGACTACATACTGTTCATTAAAATTAACAAGTACTTTCCCTTTTATTGTAGAAGATGGAATTTAATGTATTTCTATAATCACTCGTCAGAGAACATTATTGATTTGGAAAAAACTACTTCATGGATGCGTGACGATGTCTTTTATTAGAGTTGGAGCTGGTGAAATTATAGGTTAGTCATGCGGCCCCACTGATTCTAGTCACTGGGCACCCTTGATCAATTATTTTGGGAGGTTGACTTCACTCGCTCTAGGATGATCATCTGTGATCAATATAATGTAATGACTCTGTCCTATTTAGTGTGGAACGGTTGTGGAAAGGAGCATTTACTCATTAGTCGTCACTCTTACAGAAAAAGGATGGAATGTTATATAATATTATAATATACTATATATATAACAGTCTTTAGATGTGACAAATTACTCAGACTAGACTTGCATGATAGTATACTTACTGTATGAGCAATTCATTTTAATTTAATATACTGTAATTCAGATGACTAACAGTAATTCATTTTTTCCCTATTTATCTACTATTTATCAGTGCTATCTATCTAATTCTAGACTTTGGTGACATTTACCTTGGAGTCTGCCACCTTTGTGAGTCCCAGCTCTCTGATTAAGTGATTGACACGAGCCTCCTTCTCCCCCTGAGGCAATGAACTTGGGAGGCGCAGCGCCGCAGAGAAACGGAGGTTCTCCCTCACCGTCAGTGTTCCCATCACCACATCATCCTGGTGGAGCAGTGGAGCAGCCAGAGATTCAACATCAGGGTGGGACAGCCACAGGGGCGGATCTAGGCATGGGCATGGGGGGGCAATGACCCACTAAATACCCAGTCTGCCCCGCCCAAACACGATGCCATGCATCGTTATTATTGATGCTTAATTGTGTAATAAAAGTCCTGTAACAGAAATGGTATGGGTGCGGCGATGAAGCCGCACCCATACCATTTTCTCTTGCCCCTCCAACATGTTCTCTTGCCCCCCCCCCCCCAAATGGGACATGTTACATCCGCCCCTGGACAGCCAGAGGTTCAACATCAGCAGTCAACGTCTATAGGCTTTGACAAAATTCTCAATCTAGCTATTCACAGATTCTTACATTCAACACTGCCTGAAGATCTGTTCTGACACCATGACACCATCATACCACGACAAGTATAAATTGAGCTTAGGGTGAACACACACTCGACTAAGCATTTTCTACTTGGTTTTCTGTGTTTCTCAGTCTGGACAGATAAAACACAGCAAATCAGCTTTGTGGAAAGAAGGAAAAAGTGTGAATCCAATTGTACAAGAAAATATATCAATATCACAGAGACAAGAGGTGGGAAAGACTACATTTTAGTTATTGTCATAATGCTATTCACAAAGATTACATTGTTGGCTATTGGCTTTACTAAAAACTAGCAGTTGCAAATCAGGATTGTTTTACTAAGAACAAAAAAAATGTAATTAATTTAATTAAGTGGTCAATAACACAGGTAATTTGAAAATATGATGGGAGATCACGATAGAAGAAAAAATGGACACCTGAACCACATAGCCTGAGAGACACTTGAAGTTGGGAGGCTGTGGAGCTCCATCTATGAGAACCTCCCCAGAGAGACCTGCTGGGTCCTTCCTCGCAGCAAGAACATCCAGGAAACTTTCAATTACAAAACAATGGAAAACAACATAAATGTATACATCAACTGCAACTATAGAGAAAGGTGTGGGAGTGTATGTATGTGTGTGTGTGTGTGGGGGGGGGGTATTACTCACGAGGACTTTCCACTTCCGGTTGGTCCAAGAATTGCGTTCAGACCAGGTCTCATGATACCACTGCAAGAAGAACATAGATAGTTCACTATTCTACCCAGAAGAGGTGACAGGCATCTTATATCATAAGCAAGTATAACAATGAATACATAAAGTGAATTTGTATTAAATTAGCCTAGTGGAGAAATACAGATAGATAGTGGGCCCCATCTTACGACTCACTCACTCACTCACTCACTCACTCACTCACTCACTCACTCACTCACTCACTCACTCACTCACTCACTCACACACACACACACACACACACACACACACACACACACACACACACACACACACACACACACACACACACACACACACACACACACACACACACACACAGGCAGTCTGCATGCCTCACTAAGCCTCTTTTCCTATATTCTATTAGGTATTCTTCAAAGCAAGTTCAATCAGATTACAATACGTTTGACCTGTTCACACCCACAACAGATTATTTGAAACTTTGGTAATCCATCTTTTCACACCAGCCCACCGCACACACTTACATTGTTAGGTGTCTAAGTATGGAGAATGAAGATACTAAGAGAAAGGAGAAAATAACTATGGTGTATAACAGTGCCCATTGCCCATTATCTGAAACTCATTTTAAAGAATAACATTTTGTTAAAACTCATCTGTATGGTAGATAACATGTAATATACTGTATCTAGCACATCTAGCACATCTGCATCTCTGTGGCAGAAGTGCACCGGAAGTGCCACTCAAGTGACTACTGGCCAATCACAACTTTTTTGGGCCTTGTTAGACTTGCCCTCTCTTGAGAGCATTCGAGATTACAAGATTTCTGTACCTATCAAATAAGAAACAAATATGAGGTTTCGGCCTCGACTTGGTCTCTCCTCCCGCCGGCCCGTCTTGACTCAGACTTGGACTTGACTTGGACACGCTTTTGGTGAAGTCGACTACAACACTGCGTGCCACATCTTATGATTCCACAAGAGAGCACAACAGTTACACAACAGTATCAAAAAGACTGTTTGATATGAAACAGAGTTAAAAAGCGGGCTGAATTAAAACCCCATAGCAGCACGTGACAAATTGTTAATTCGATTCCCTGGCAGACTGCTCTCTAGTGCACCAGAGAGATTATATGCAAGAAACCATGCTTAATATAATATAATTAACACTGGAGCAGGAAAACCAGTGTTGCAACCTTCCATGGGAAATGTCAGGTAAATGTAATTCTGTAGAGAGAAGTTATTTAAAAGTCATTCCGTGGTTGTACGTTATATGTTTTGAAATTTCAAAAAGTCTCATCTTGTTTCTCATATACTGATGACCTCATGCAGCGTTTACACCTGCATTCTGTTGTAGAAGAAGTACGGTACATGCATGGTACAGTACATGTCACTACAGGAGATTCTGTAAAGAAACCTACGTAGTAAGTTACTAACTTACTTGAGGTCTGTCAGTATTTGCCTGGGTGTGGTCTTCTTTTTGCAGAGGAAGCCAGACTTCAGCTTCACTTTATACTGGATGTTGTGAAAGCTCACAGTGGAGCCGGGCGGCTGCTTGGCCAGCTCCACAGCTGTCAAGCCCTTTGACTTGTCCGTCCCATTGGTGCCAGGATCTTCCACCATGGCAATGCGTATATGATTGGCTCTCTCCATCACGCTCTAGAGAACGACCTGTCGGGTTGGAACGTTGATCAGGAACTGACAGAATGAAACACCAATCTGCCACGGCAGATTGAGTACCTGACGCAGGAGGAAGGAAGCCAATAGTCGGTATAGAGTAGGCGCTGGAAAAAGCCAGATCCTCCAAGATGCAGTTGGGTGCAATAGGCACTTTAGCACAGTAACACCTTGAGGGCCCTTTAATGTGGACCCAGTTGGACCCAGTCTGCCAACTAAGTGTGGATGCCAGCTTCATGGAGAACAAGATGACACCAGGCAGGCATCAGTGTACGTTACAAAGATAATCCCACACACTGACAAATGGAAAATAACAGTTGAGCAGGAAAACAACAAATGTAACTCATGTCATTGTACACAAGCTCATAGCCTGATACAGCAGTCGATGACCATGTTACCATGTGCTTTATGCAGATGAGTGTGAATCAACAATACTGGTCAAGTATATAAATGTCAGCCAGACTCCAAATTATAATCATAACATTACTAACACTACCACTTATTTAACAGCATGTTAAATGTTATATTCAAACAATTACTACTATACCAACAATCCACACAATATTCACAATATTAACATTATCACTGGTCTACCGAATATTTGACACTATCAATAAACTAAATATTACAGTTTTTCCAGCTTTGACATTGACATTGAGGTGCCCTTATACCACCGGTTCCCAAACTTTTCTATGCCAGGGACCCCCAAATTGACTGACTAATTACTCCACAGAATATTTTTTATTTTTGTTTCTAGCAGTCATTCTTAATTTTAATTTCAAGGACCCCCAGGTTTCATGTGCACACCCTCAGAGTTACAGCTGATCCATAATGGTCCATTTGGTTTCTAAATGTCATTAGTCTGGGGATGCCCTAGACCTCCCTCAATGAACTCTCTGGATCCCACTTTGGGAACCCGCTTTATAGTAGATTATACTAACAGAGTTTACAATCCCATCATCAATAGAAAATAGCCTGCAGCACTAACAAGCCACGCCATCGCTAAACTGAAGCTATCTAATTGATCAGGCCTATATAGGCCAGGCCTACAGTATATACTGTACACAAGTTATGTATTCGCAATGTAAACATTATAATTGTAATTAAGGAATATTTGAATGATTGTTTCAGTTAGTCAGAGTATAGCCTACTTACTTGGAAAAAGCCCAGCCAGTTGTGGATGTGTAGTGCAGATATCTTCCACTCCGCGTGTTACTAATGAGGGAACTGGAGGCAGTGCATTTATAGTTGAAGTGAGGAGGGTCACTCTGCCTGCAGTCACCCATGCTTTACTCACTAACTCCCCCCCACTAGGATACAATTAGACTAGGACGGATGGTACTGGTAGCCTCTTTAGTAGTACAAATCAAGTGTTTTAGTTCAACATGTCCCATGACCTTGCTGAAAAATAGAAATAGCGATAAATATTCAAATTGATAAACAAAATAAACAATCTATTATTACGTAGGCTATAATTATAGTCAACCTTCAATGTCTGTCCAGGTTTCATGAAGTTCTGCCCATAAAGATAGACAGGCTGTATATACTGTAGATTTATGCTAAACATTGGGTATGAGTGAATAAGTAGAATGTTTTCCTGTAAAGTAAAAGCGTGTCATTGCAACACAAGTAAGGTATGCTTGGCTTTTGTGACTGGCATTTCCTTTATTTTATTTCTGTATTAACAGGCTCCAACAATTCCCTTTCAAAAAATATAAAATACATCTCACTAGAAGAATACTTTGAAAAACACTTGCAAAAATTGGTGGGAGGAATTTCTGTGATCTGTAGTGATCCAGGGTTGTGATGGAATCCACATTCCTCAGGAAATAATGCCTGCCTCTATTCCCTAATTCCTGACTGGCTGAAACATTTGCGGGGGTCCTTGAAATGTAAACATTTTTAGAACCAAAGCCCTTTTCATGTTTGCTGTCTCTCTTCACTACAGTATGCCTTTCAATTAAAGCCACCCCACTGAAATACAAATAGTGTATTTCAGCAATAGTGTACAATTGCAGTTTATGTAAGTATAGACTAGAACGTTCAAATTAAGAAATAATAATCGTAAACATTAACTGGAACGCGGTGAGTTGTATTATTTCCACTATTATCAGTATGTCTTAAACAGTCCAGACACTATGTAATCTGAGGCATCTCCATCTATGAGGCCTGTTCCATTACTGTGAATGAACCAGCAGGGAATATTTACTCCGTTCTTCACATCATTCCTATAGTCCTTCTGCCAGCCTCTGTGGAGCAATGAGAAAGAGACACTATATGACTCAAATATATTAAAGTAAAATAAAATTAAAAACACAAACACACAGACCAGTGAGACCACACACTTGTATCTGCACCAGACCTAGCAATATTCGTAGAGCTTATATAGGATGAGACAATCATGTGTACCTGGTCACGTTGAGCTCCTGTCCTTTCACATACATGGTGGCGTCAGGTTTCTCAGGGACCTCGCCTGGACGCAGATCTCCCACCTCAAACTCAACACCATGGTAAAACTGACCTGGAGGACAGCCCACCCATGTCATTTATTTATGAGTGAATCATTCTGGTATGAGGAGTTTATTCTCTATTAATCTGCAATAAAACTAGCCTGGATTCCAACCTAATTTGTTGTGTTCCGCACATCTGAAATGTCACTTCGCAAATCAGTCTGGCCAGAGCCTGCTTGACGTGCATTTCCCTTTAATTATATTTTTTATCCCACGATTTTGTAATCCATTTTTCACCCAGTGCCAATTCCTAATGTGATCCTGGGCTCTACACACCCTCAACCAACCTGGGGAGACAGCGGACTTGCCTCATGCTTCCTTCAATGCATGAGGAGTCCAAGCTGCCTTCTTTTCACCTGACAGGGGAGTTTCCCTGGTTGGACGTAGCGCGTGGAAGGAACACATTCGTGCACCTCCATCAGGTGCCCCGACTGGCCAGGGAGAGGTAGTTTAGAGCCCAGGATTACTGCATGTTTTTGTGAGGGTATCTACCCTACGGGACACAGGGAGAACATGCAGACTCCACACAGTAAGGCCCTTTTGCCAACCCGGCCTCGGGTATGAGCACTGATGATGCGGAGGAGGAGACACGCCGCCAGCACCCACAGCAGCGTCCCCAGCGGGAATCGAACCCAGGACCTTCTAGCTGTGAGGCGACAGCACTAACCACTGTGACACCGTGCCCCTGGGGAGGGGGATAGATGTTTCAATATACAATCTATCCTGTTCTAGTGTTGCCCCCTGGTGTGATGTTCTGTACCTAGCAGGCCGTGAACAGATGGGGAGAGATGATGGCTGTCCAGGGTGTAGAAGCCCAGGTAGTCTTGGTGGTATGGGTGACTCTTCCAGACACGGTGCAGCAGGACCAGAAACGTCACAGAATCTTTTAGGCTGACCCTCAGGGTGCTGTCTTTGGTTAACAGAAGATCCACACTGGAAAGGAGGTGGCAGGACAGAGAGAACAAATGTAGTGAGGAGATAAAAGGAAGAGAGGAGGGAAGCAGAGGAGGTCATGTTAATACAGTAAGGGTGGCAGACATTCAGCCAAGTGTGGCCATGCTCCCAATCTCTAAAAACTCTGCTCTAAAGATACTTGAATACAAAAAGCGCTTATTGAATCGAATCCATTCCTCCAAAGTATGCATTGTGTGTGTGTGTGTGTGTGTGTGTGTGTGTGTGTGTGTGTGTGTGTGTGTGTGTGTGTGTGTGTGTGTGTGTGTGTGCGTGTGCGTGTGTGTGTGTGTGTGTTCTAATTTTAACAAAATAAAAAGAGAGATTGCTTGCTGGCATTTTTTATTTAATGTCAGAGGCAGAGCACAGTGCATATTTAGATCTGTGTGAAGAAGCTGCAGCCGCTCAGTTACAGTATATCATGCATTGGTTGAGAATATGTGATTAGCCTCCATCTCCAGGCTTACATTGGCGCTGCGAAATGAAAGCCTGGACCCAGGGTACCCCAGAGGCCAGAGCGAATATCAAAAGGCAGGAATTCTGTTTTTTTAACCTTCCCCCGTAAGTTGCCATTTTTCAGCCAATCGTGGTGCTCTCAAAAATGTGTATCCGGCAGAAACATTTTATTTTTCCCATTGTACTCGCAAAGCTGTTGATGGAATCGAGTGCACTTTGCACATTTCTATAACTGCTTTGTTGAATGGGTGGTTGACAGGGTTGTTTCGCTGAGGACTGTAAATACAGTAACATCCGCAACTACCACCAGCAACATCCACAACTACCGTTAATAGTCTCAAAAGCGCACCCAGGGTGGGACGATATTGGTTCATTAAGGTGATGTGATAGCATACGATTCAATGATTTGAAATAGATCCTACAGTAACTATTCAGCAAATCTATTGAATGTGTGTGAAATATGTGGATAGTGCAGGTTTTTAAGGGAAAGGTGTATGAATAGTGAATAGCTTTAAATAATTAAAAACAGGTATCTGGAATATAGGTGGACATTGTATTTGAACACATGATGTGTTTTTCTTCATAAAAATGCTAAATTCAATGCACACATGCTTAGTATTGGTAAACAATACCGATTCTTTACAGTACAAACTGTACAAATTACAAAGTAAATGTTATGATGCAATATTTTCTGTTTTCATAATGATTTTTAAAATCGACATTTCAATACTACATCATTACACCCCTACCAATCACTCTGAATTTCTGAATGATCAGAGAGGACATGGAGTGCTCTACAAGCACTCTGAGAAAGTATTTATGAATAATAGACAGATTCAGTTTACCAGTAGATGTTACTCAAAACAAGGTCACCCTAATTAGGCCTAACTTAAAAATATCATTATTATCTACATTGAGTGAGACTGATAAGGTAGTCCCCAAAGGCCAAAGCTATTAAATAACTTACTTGGGTCCTTTGAGAGCAGCTTTATCAGACCACAGTAACTTGACACGTTTTCCATCTTGTAACAGAGTGATATCTTCAGTGGTCACCTTCAGGCTCACCCCAAGGGCCTGGTGAATGATGCCGAAACGTCCAAAGTAGGTGTTGATTTTACCATCGGGGGACACTTTTTTATCTCCAATAGTCTGACCATTGACTAAAATACCTGGATGTGAAACGGTTCAGTCACTCACAAAGAACAGATGAAAACCACGATACAGTTAAAGGTTCACTAACTTTAGCTTATACAAAATACAACACGAGTGTCAATCATGTCCAAATCTTAATTGTAGACCTAACATTTATGTCAGAAGTATTAACTACACAATATCTTTGGCTCTGACAATGTGAATAATTAAACAAAAAGCTATGATATTTGAATCACCTGTGGTTGTGTCTCTAACCAGGTTGAAGATGGTGCCTGGTGTATCATTGATATTGAAGCACAGTGCATCATCTCTCTGTGGAAGTTCTATCATGAAATGAGGATCTCCATCCACTGAAATTATATTATCAAGGTGAGCTCATTTATCATTGGATGCTCAGTCTAGAATATTCAAGGACTAGTATATTCATCAAGGTATTTTTATTTGGTTTACAGCACAGCAGTATTGGCCTTTATGTTAGCACTTGAATACTTACCAAAATATGTAGGAGAAGAGGATATTGGCCGATATAGCATTTGGGTTGCTGCTGGTTTAATTGGTAAGGGTATATGTGACGTTCGACCTGCATGGTTTTCAGAATGGCAGATTTAAAAAAAAACATTGGAAGAACAAAAAAAACCTGCCCTTCTGAGCACCAGGTCTTCACCAGGTCAGGACAGATTGTGGCAGTATAATAGGCTAATGTGAAAGGGTGTATTTGTTCTCATGCCATGGCAAATTAATTGATTTGAGACATTTTGGTCATTTTTTTCGTGGGGTCATAGATGAACATTTACCCTGTAATCTCTCTGCTATTTGTCGTTGTTCTGTAGAAAATAAACAGTGAAAACGTATTAGAAGATGACTGTGCGGATTCAGCAGCAGCTGAAAAACAGTATATTTTCCTTCCCATTCCATTGTACCTACCCTCAGTCAGTTTGTCAGCAATGAGGGAATCACTCCCGCCATCCTCAGTCTGAGGCTTGGTGACAACCATGGAGGTCAGTGGGGTGACAAAATTGTACTGTAGAGACATTTCAAGAGCCTTCGCTGTGGCATTGATTTTTTCCACTGCAGTACCAGTCTTACTGAATAACAACAAAAATAAAAACAGTATTCAATAGACCATCCAGAGTTTCAATGTCCTAACAGAGCAGCTAACTTGAGATGATTCCAACAAACCTGTGTTCCAGTAGCTGTTGGATAGTGATGTAGGCCCACAGACGTTCTGTGAAGTCCCCAAAGATGTACTCCTTCTCTGGGTAGATAACATTCCAATCTACAGCGGTTGCCTGGCCCTGCACTTCAAAGTCCTCACCAGACTGTAGAAAGAGATGACAGTAAATAACTACCACGTTTTTTTCAGCTAAAGTACGAAATTACAACTGCTTAGTCTCACCCCCTTGGCAAACACTTCCACCATGAAGTTATCAATGTCACTGTCACTCAGTCGTCCAGCCACCACAATCTCTGTGCCGTTGAACAACTGATTGAAGTGGTTGTTGGTCAGCAAATCCACTGTGTTGTCAGGGTAACGAAGGTCCACCTCTAATAGTAGCGTACTGGCCACCTCCTCATAAAAACCCTGTGGAAATATGAATATAATAATAATAATAATAATGATAATATTAATTTGTAGCACTATAAGGCTTTAGGTTAGGCCCTATTTTACATTATGTTCTTAAGTTAAGGCATGTTTCACCAGAGAAAATAGAACATGAGGTTAACGTGATTTATTTGAAGCACGTTTTAAACAAGAGGGGATCTGGCAGAAGTTAGGGATCAGTCACTAAATGTTAAAACTAGTAAACAAAGAAAATGACTCACTGCTGACTCTGCTCAACAAGAACCAGATTAATTCATTGGGATCAGCTAAATTGTTGGCTAATGCCTTCAGTAGCGTGTTGTTAGGACCCAGTTGAGGTGTCACTGAGACTGTCTTGCAGATATCACATATCACATGCGGAAATATCATAAATCCTATATCACACTAGCCTCGATCTCATCCGCGCTGCGAGATGAGAGCCTGGAGATCAAGGCTAGAGTGATGATATCACACTCTCTCTTACTGCACCTGGAGTTGGGCGGTCGCATCTGAATCCTCATAGATTCTCCGGGCCAGTCCCTTGTTTTGTTGTGCCATAACATCCAGAAAGGAGTAATCCACATCATTTCCAAATCCCAGGCAGAAGAGAGACATTTTTCCATCAATAGCTTTGCGGACATTTTCTTGGATTGTTGGGAGGTCGCTAACCCCTGTTAAGTAAATATACGGTATATATGCTGTTATGTTATACTATACTATACAATGTAACATAAATATTTATAATACCTAATATGCATTCACATTTATAAATACCCAATACCTTTCTTCATTTTGCTATAGTATTTTTACACCCCTATGGTGGCATGGCTAGTTTTTATTGAACTTCAGGATTAGTCCTTTAATTGTATAATATTTCAAAAGTTGAGCTCACCCATGTTTGGCATTCCATCAGTCAGGAAGATAATCATGTCAAAACTCCTTTCTGGGAGGATGTTGGCTTGTCTGTCTGTCACCAGCATGTTTACAGCAGACAATACTCCTTTGTTAATATTGGTAGCTGAATGGAGAACATACATAGTCAATTGTGTGTATGATATTAAATCAAACTAAAACATTATTATGGATTATCCACATTAGGAAGTGACTGGCAGAGAGTTTTCACAAGGATGATGTTCCTCCAGTACCACAATTCCTAGACCAACACCCTCTAGAAATCATGCGTGCAGCATCCATGATGTGATGTATTCTGATACTTACATGGAAGCGTTGTTATTCCTCTAGCGAACATCAGTGCTTGGGCCACATTTTCTTTGTTGGCCTTAATAAGAGATTCTTTCCATAATTTAACGTTCCCAGCAAACAGGATGATAGCAAAGTAGTCGTCCTCATGCAAGTCCTGAAGGATGGCCAGCAATGCCTCACGTGTCTGCAAGATCAGAGTTCAAGCATAAACATATACATAGAATAGCACAATATACTGGAATCAGCCTACTGTAGCCTACTGTAGAGACACATACTGTATTCTTTCTCACCTGCCCTATTTTATTTCCATCCATTGACCAACTAACGTCAACCACAAACACCACATTCTTTGGAACTCTGGGTAAGTCAGGAGGTGCAAAGAAGTGGACAAAGTATCCATTCACAATCTGTTGGGAAAAAAAAAATCTGCAGTATACTCATAAAGCAGTGGCAGAAATGGAATACAGTAACTATATAATTACAGCATTTGTTGTCAAGTCAAGGAAACTGTATTCATATACAGCACCTTTCATACACCAAGGCAACTCTGAATGACCCACAACAACATCCAATTGCAAGAGCAAACTAAAAAAATAGAAAAATGAGGTCCAAATAGAAGGGGAGCTGACCTGAACGTCCCCGAGGCTTGTGGCTCGTTTCACATCATACTTTATGATGAAATCTCCATCGATCAGAGTTCCATCGCATTCTGGACACTTCTTCTGCTGCTCTGGTGTTGGTGAGAAGGAGATGTGTGCCTGAAAGGATAAAATACTGTCAATACATTTACTTTACAGCAAAACTCAAGTGTGCTGCAGAAAGTACAGTTTGTTGCTGAAAAAAAGAGAAAAATCTCAACTGAGATCAAAAGAATGTGTTATAATTGCCTTTAACATACAAGTAATGGCCTGCTCTGGTGGTCATCACGATAGTTTGTCCACACACTCATTCTTCATCATTCTGCCTCTCAAATACTCTAGATGTGTTTATAGGGAATTCAATTATCTTGGACAGGTCTCAGGGATGACAGTGACCTCCATTGACAATGTCCCAAAAATATATTCTCAGGCCAGTATGTTTTTAAGGTAATTTTCAGTAGGCCTACATGTAATATGTGAATTGTTACGGTCATGTGCCACAGCTCTGGATACAGCCCATCTATGATCCTCTTACACTTACAGAATGAAAAGCAGGCAACAGCTTAGAGTGGAATACAACAATGCCATACTTGCTCCTACAGGGCCTTTCAGTTGTTCACTTCTGTTGGTGTGCCCTGCCCACCTGCGTTATGGCCAGGTTGCATTTATTTGTTATGCATGTCTCAATTAAGGGTTATATGACTTTTTCCATTTTGCAAAACTGTACCTTGGATTCATGGGCGGTGATGCATAGTTAATAGTTTAAATGATAGGAGACAAGATTCTCAAAGGTGAATGCTGTATATTTTTCAGATTAATGAAATAGGCTGTCCAAACAACCTTAGGAAAACCATTTTTTAACCTCTACCTTTTTGTCCGTGACAGTTTTCTCCACCAGAGGGAGCAGCGCATTGGATAAGAAGGTTCCATAGGCATCCACATATGCAATGCCCTGTGGCTCATAGATATCTGCCACAATCTGAGAAAAGGTAAGCAAACATAGACAAATTGTAGTCTTTTCATTAAAGGACCACTTAAGCAATTTTTGACTTATATTCATATAAGTAAGTAAGGAAGTAGGTAATCAGTATCACTAATGCTCACACTCATAAGACAGAATCATTTCTGTCTACTCTGTGTCTCATATGAAGGCTATGGAGTGGACAGTTCAGAAAACCGCCTGCCAGTGACATCATGTCAACATCATTGGTAGACAGGAAAATGTGTTCATTTCAAACAAGGTTTCAAACTTCCAGGAAGTCTGAGACTTCCAGGAAGTCTCAATACATTGGAATTCCCTATCAATGATGTCACTGGTTAGTTTCTGATAACCTGGAATGACTGAAAAAGTGAATTAAAAACAAAATGTGTAACATTAGCAAATCAGTTAGGATGTCCAGGATGCTAGGTTTTTGAACTGTCCACAGTCCACTTGTGAGATGCAGAGTGAGTAGCTGGAAATTGTGCCATCTCATCATTAGTGATGGCAAGTAATGGGGTAATCGTTCATGCATTGTGTGATATAAACATATTGCATGCATGGAGATCCACCTGAAAGTTCTGGACAATCTGCTTGGGTTTGACTCGGGTCAGAATCTCATACTGGCCTCGTTTCCTGTTAAGAAGCTCCTCATAGTTCAGAATGAATTTCACTTTGCTATTGGCAGCGATGTTTACTGACACCGAGAACTTCTCCATTTTTCTTCCGGATGCCCTAGTCAGAACACAAACGCACCAAAAACAAACCACAGACATAATAAAGATTGGCAATGTATCTACCAATCTAAATGTATCCAATATATTTAATATGTATCTAGTATCTACCATGCATGGGATGTGATGTAAGTGTTATAGCCAACATCAACTTGAGCGGTACTCCTGAATTGCTGCCCTCCATACCATCCTGTCTAGCTGAGCTCTGTAAATGTGTCTGCTCTTGGACTGCAGTCAATGTACTGTTTGTCGGTGGTGTGCTTTTTGCCTTTCCTGTCTGTGCTCTGGGTTGGCTCCCACTGTATTTGAAGTCCTTGACAGCCTAAAACAGTACTTTTTGAGCTCTAGTCCAATCTTCCTGCACTCCAGGAAGGAGCTCCCTTCTGTTCTCTGCAGCGTCCAGGACTAGGGCAATGTCAAATGCTATAGGTATTACTTACTTGACCAGTCCAGCAGTCTGTCCAGATGAGACAGCTTTCTCATACTGCTTCTTGGCTTTTTCCTTCTCCTTGACCTCTCCAATGTACATGTGATTATCAATTTCCCTGAAAATGAAACAGGAACCATTACAACTCAACAGACGTTCATCACAAATACTGTAGCTGTCATTTAAAATTCCCAAAGCAGGCGGAATTGTGCTTTGGAAAATTGTAAAAAATCATATTGAGGTAGACATACAGGAGTAACACACGCAAGTGTGCACGCACGCACGCACGCACACACGCACACACACACACACACACACACACACACGCACACACGCACACACACACACACACACACGCACAAAATCAAACAGGAACCATTACAACTAACCAGACGTTCATCAAAAATACTGTAGCTGTCATTTAAAATTCCTAATACAGGCGGAATTGTGCTTTGGAAAATTGTAAAAATCATATTGAGGTAGACATACAGGAGTAGACACACACACACACACACACACACACACACACACACACACACACACACACACACACACACACACACACACACACACACACACACACACACACACACACACACACACACACACACACACACACACGCACAGAGAGAGATTAAGTGAGAAAGATGGTACAGACATGCTGAAGTTGGTGATGAAGGCGGTCTTGGGCAGCTCCACCTCAAAGAAGATTTCCTGAGAGGAATTGGCATTGTTCAGAGCAGTGGATGTCATGACAGTGTGGGCGAAACGAGACGCTACGGTGCAGTCCACAGTAACACTCTCCACCTCCACCTGAGAGAGAAATACAATGTTTGCCACAACACAAAAAAAATATTTGTTGCCATTCAACACGGTTAACAGATGTCTTGAAATATGTAATATCTTTTGTAACATTCATTTTCATTTATTTATTTATTTTTATTTTAGGTTTTATGGAAATGTTTGAATGACTACACCAAGTTTTTTGGTTGAAAAGGGATTGAGAGGACCACCAAGTTTGTGGAGCGCATGTTCTGTAGATGGAAAAGTATTTACATTTTTGATATTCTACTTCTACAGTGGTGAATTGCTCCTTTGGGTGAGTCAGGGTACTATAATTACTTTATTTCTTTTGAGGGGTGTTAGCCCCTACCTTGTCCAATGACTGTTCAGTTGACAAATGGGCAATTTTACATCATAGTGTAAACACAAACATTGCATAACGCAAACATTGACCATGCTGTATGAGGCTTTCAAATCTCATTTGTCAGTATAACAGACTACAAAAAGGCATATTGTTCCATACCTCTATGTTGTTTGTACTTCTTTTCTGCAATAAAAAGATGGAGATAATCATAATGTTAGACATTGCAAGTAGATGTGTAGTGAATCACTTAGTACCAATAAAATAGTGAATGTAAGTAGTGATTATTCAACTTTGTGAAGTAGTTATTCCAACCAAATTGATTCTAAGGCATTCACAAAGTAAAGTAAACTTCAAAGTAATCTTAGCAGAAAAAAAGGCATGTGTAACTAATACCTTAAGCAACCTGGCGGGGTGCGGTTTCTCCTAGAAATCATGTAGAGAAATGTGAAATTATAATCTGTTTATTACAGTGCATTGCTCAAAAACTTGACATTAAAGAGAAAAACAGTGTAGTTAAGAGTAAAAAAAAAGAGCAAAATGCTGTGATAAGAGTCCTAAGGCATAATATTATACAGAATGCTGATCATAGGGGTGGGAAATTATAGGCCTACAATTTATTTTATATCAATGCCATTAGCAATTCCGTTACTCTTTTTCTCATTCTTGGTCTAAAACATTCGTACAACCGAGTACAGAATTACATGTATGACATTTAAAATGTGTTGCGCCTTTGCATTATGAATTACATCCATTAATTATTAATTACAATTTATTATAAATTCAACTACAAAGTAGCCATAAAACTAAGAAAAGCAGTTACCTGTATGGCAGCATCATGGCGGGAGAAAACCAGAGCTCCTTGACCCTGGCTGAGAAGCCAGAGGCAGACATGGCCCCACAGCAGCACAACACTCCTCCACCTAGACATGACTAAACTCCACTAAACACACAAGAAGGGTCCAGC
Source organism: Benthosema pterotum (assembly GCA_039105355.1). NCBI lineage: Eukaryota > Metazoa > Chordata > Actinopteri > Myctophiformes > Myctophidae > Benthosema > Benthosema pterotum. Next base: position 21,520,941 of record CM076973.1, on the reverse strand, counting down.
TGCAGACCTAGCCTAGGAGTGGACGTGCCTCACAGTTGATGTGATGACGTCACATCAACCCACAGGCCCCTGTTGTTGTAGCGTAAAACCCTAGCCCCCTCCAACCGTAACTCTAATCCTAAATGCCCAACCCTCAACCACCTCACAGAGCGTCAGGTCTGTGAGGTTAGGTTGAGGTTCTAGGGTTTTGCTACAAACATTACTGCAACCCACTCACTAATGTCAATATTGCAAAAAACAAACCAAAGAGCACATTTATAAAATTTGTGATCCATTATCTAACATTTGCAACAATCACTGGCCCCGTTTGTGTTATTTTTTTTTCACATTCTACTTTCCATGCCGTATTGTGTGTCACATTCAATAAATGAAACAAAGCTTTGAAAACCTAGTTTTTATTTGGAGAAATACATTATATGTACATCATGATTCACAAGTAGAGAAGGCTGCAAATACAGTACTACAACAGTCTGGCTGATATGTCACATGTACAGTATGTACCAAGAACAGGTCAGGTCATATCTAGTATAGATATGGATGGCATTATACAGAGGCTATACACATTAATAAAAAAATAAAAATCCAAAACAGAATGTATAGAAATAAACAGCATGTGACAAGCCTTGCAAGTTAGAAAATGTCAAAATTAGTGCAGTGTGTTTCTTACCCTGTGTTTGGGCTAAGAAAGGGGTCCCGAGATATGGGAAAAAAGAAAAGGCTAACTGTAGGACAATACCATGATGGTATTTAATGTAGTGGGCCCGGATTTCCTGGTGATTGTGAAATGTGGGTCCCAGTGCAAAACTGTCATTATCTTTAATAAAGTCTGCAGTCTGTACAAGTGTTGCATAACCATAAAAGCCTTTGAGATATGGGGGATAAACGTATGTACATAACACCAATGTTAGGATGTTAGATGAACACAATTGTTTGCAAAAAAGAAAAAAAAAAAAAAAACTGTCACACACAAACGACTACAGTTCAACATGACAAGCATGAACAGTGTTGCAATTTCAGCAACTTGGAAGAGCACTAAAAACAGTAAAGGATAGTGGGTTCAACTGTAGATGGAGAACATTTGGCTGTTGAATGCCTCCTTGCATTGATAAATATACCGGTACACCTTGGTGTAGAAAAAGTGTTTTTGTTCAACTGTCAAACCTAAAGTCCTCTTCCTTTCACACTACCACAACTAAATAAATAGTATCAATATTCAGGTAACAGAATCAATTGCTGTGCAACTCTAGGTCAATAAGATAGGACAAGCATAACAGCTTCACTTTCACAGGACTTTGTATTTGGAGTTAGGCAAAGTTTAAAAGGAGTGTGTGTGTGTGTGTGTGTGTGTGTGTGTGTGTGTGTGTGTGTGTGTGTGTGTGTGTGTGTGTGTGTGTGTGTGTGTGTGTGTGTGTGTGTGTGATAAATCCAGACATTCTTGTGTCAAGATATGGCTCTTGGCAAGCAATGCATTTAACCTTCAGTTACAGTAAGTGTGATACTCTGTCAGAGTGGAATATGAGCAGTGACAAGAACCACAATACCACAACGTTTCAAAATCACACCACTATCACCAGCTGTACAAAAACAAGTGCTTATAAGTAGTAGCAGTGAGAAGAACACACATTTGGTTAAATATTTTGGTATGCAAGTGAGATTCTCCTAAACTTGTATGTACACTACATACAACGTAATACACCAATGGTTATCAGTTGCAATTATGAAATATACTGTACATCAATATACCTATATATACAAAACTCACAAAATAGGGGATTTCTGTACCAAATAACCTTTTCAGTACACTGATGAAACCTTTTTGTGATCAGCAAGTTTCAATTATGTTCTGATTGCATACTGCAAGGAAGAACGAAACCATCAGATTGACCCGTTGAAATGCTAAGTGGTAAAATAGCATTTTCTGTCATTCACAGTTCGCACACTTGTGCATTTTTGGGGCGAATATCAGAGAAAATTTCAGAGGATGTAAAAAAATATCTTTCTCCAGACAAACACATTTTTAATTCCTGACCTACCTCTACATTCAAGCTTGTGCATCAATGCATTTTGTGGGGCATTACTATTCCTCAATTTCTCAATACAAAATTGCAAAAAGACAGAGGGCTTTGCTTACTTCAGGCCAAAACTAGCTTCAAGGTGGAACATCTATGCATTATGTAATTCTGTGCGATCTATGGGTGGTACAGCTTCCAAATATTTAGTGAAATATCCTAGCAACCAAGGACAGGACCAGGACGAATATCACCCGATTTCAAACCAGCACAACCACTAAATATAGCTGTCCCTGGATCAGCAGTGTCATATTGATGCTAGACTAACTTAAATCTTATTTTGGGCCAGATCTGACTAGATGATTGATTTAAATTAGTTTGGATTTGTGTTGTTTGAAATCAGGTGATATTCTGGGACATATTTGATTTGTCACAATCAAGATGTCACTAATTCACAACCGGATTCGCTGGGATAGGGAGATCCACCAATTCTTTACAAGAAACTGGTCAGAATTCCCTCATCATGTTTTTCACCATAGAGTAATATTCCCATACCAGAGTAAGTAGTTTCAAGAGGCTTTGTGTGAAAATGTATTTGATATTTTACCATTTGGGACGACACATGTTACTGTGAGATACACAGCTTTGCATGTTGTTTAATTTTATTTTCCCACTCTGCTATTGTCCTTTAGGTTAGCAGTTTAAACCTTGACACTGAAAAGTGGTCAGAGCGTAAAGTCTGCAAACTCTGCAAACAAGACAACTCAATTGCAATATTAGCTAATGTAGGGAAGGTAAAATATTTGTTCAGTGATGGCTTACAATGTAACCATGAATAATATTCCTCCTATGAGAATATTCTTAGCCATTGCATTCCTAGAGATATACTGTGTATGATTCAGGACGTGTTCCATTGTAAGTGCACATAAATCGGCCCACAGCCTCTCTCGTCTCACCGAGTCCAATAAATACCATGCTACTACTAAAATGACACACTGTATCCTTACGGTATTATTTACATTTGGGCTCACAGCACTCTTTACAACTATATCCAAAAGGGGCACCATTGTTTAAAAGACTGTATTGCACATTAACAGGGTTCACCATTAGACCCCTTAATTCCCATCTTCCCATTCTCACAAACTAAGCGTAACGACCACTGGACCCAAAACCGCGACTGAAAGAGAAACTAGTGTCAGCGCTCTTCTGTTTTCCCCAGGCACCGAATGGGACCACAACGATTGTGCTGTTGTCCTCTGTGCCGTAGTGCAGGGCCTGAGACAGAGAGGAATGCTGGTTAAAATCATGGAAAGGGAGTCATTGCTGATTTGACCTTCTGGCCTAGGGCTGGGGCGGTATGGGACTTTTAATACTGCGGTATTTGGAATTGCAACGGCAGTGCATGCATTCTAGCATGGATCATATCAACCATTTAACGACCTTCCTTTATTGGCCCTGCATAATCATGCATAATAATCATTGTAATACTATTGCTATTATCTTATCAACATATTAAACAAATTCCAAGTTAGCCAGGCAAACGTGATAAGTTATGAGAAAAGACTCCATGCTGCTGCCCTCTCCTTGGCAAAGCCACAGAGTATAGACGGAGTTGCGACAACGCCGTTCACTTTATGAGGCCAGTCCAATGGAGGCTCTTCTGCATAGACTTCTATTGAAGAGGGACAAACGGACCCTTTGGAATGCATTGGAGTCTATGGGCTCGCATTTTCGGACCCCTCAATGTCGCAAGAAAGTAACAAACAAAAAAAAAAGTTGAAAATATTTTTTGATTTTCCTGCGGTAATGAAGCCCATACCGCCGAATGGCGATATTGTGGTTATTGCCCCCAGCCCTACTCATGTACATTATAAACTTGCAGGAAATTAGAAATAAACTCGATACCTGGTCAGAGATCCTCTGGGCGGCCTCTTTGGGGTCATGGCATTGGTTGATGACATCACAGATCTCCTGGCTGTTCATGATGAAGTTAATGCCATCGGTGGTCAGCGCCACGAAGGAGTCATGAACATGACTCAACTGAAGGTTTGACAAAGTATACACTTGACTTAAGCTTTATTCTAACCAATTATGTCTGCTGTTAATATGTTAATATTAATGTTAATTTTTCAGGAAATTAAAGTTGGTGTTGTGACGTTATATATTGTCAATTACTTGCATGAGAGGGGGAGACGTGGTGGAGTTAGTTGCTTTAGAATGCTGTTTGTGGGTTCTGTCCGACATGCTTTTTAATATTTTTTTGTTAATTATTATTCCTAACTACAGGCATAAAGGGTAAATAAATGATGGATATTTTCAACACTAGGCACTAGTGTAGTTTACAGTGGCGATGTAGTGCCTCAAACATCACCCCTCAGGAAATCTTGCTGGCAAAAGACATTTTAATAAAGGTCTCGATAGAGAAAACAACCCACAAAATGCCAGTGACATTTTTTGATTTCCTAAAGTGTAAATCCTGTTAGCCTGACACTGTCACGTTTCAAAATGGGAAGTGTCAAGTTTCAGCCACCCAGGGGTGTCATGCACACGTCTTGCTGGGGGTGTTGCGGGGAAACATCACTGGCAGTAGCTAGAAACCCGTTTTGTGAGTAGGCTAGCCGAGACGAAATCTCATACATGCCCATGCACCGTTCCATTCCATCTTTGTGCATGCACGTCAAAAAATTACTGCCACAACAACATGGTACGCCGTGCGACCGCCATGACACCACTGCAGACACCTACCAGTATCCTCTTGGTCTCTGGCTCAGCGATGACACCTGTGTTCTTGAGGTCAAAGTCTCCAATGCTGCGTGTCATGGCCAACCTTCCGTTTACATTGGGCTGACCTAGACTGTTCCATGTCACAAAACCTCCACTCTTCTTTATCCTAGGTAGTGAGTGAGTCAATGTAGAGGAGAAGAGGAGGCAGAAAAATGGATCAGGCGAGTGGAGGGAGGCAGAAAATACAGTGGGTAGAAGGACAATGATAATGCATACATTTGTGTATGTTTTTTTTCTCAGAGCTGTTCCCAGCATTCAGAAAATACATTGTACAGTACACCCTGCCATATACAACACTGAATATACTGCAATATCCTTCCTTATTATCATTATCCATGGTAAATCCTACCAGGAAGTTAACTGCATTCATTTGGGTGTCCTTGTAGTTCTAGCTAGTTGGAAATGGATGTTATGTACCAGTGCTCTACAATAATCTTTGCTATTCTCATGTGCGCACCTCTCTTTCTCGTCCTTCCTCTCAGGGGTGTGGTCGACTGTGAGCTTAAGGGCCTTGCCCTTGCGGGACATCATGGCGCGGCTATCGCCAACACTGGCGACCACCAGTTCAATGCCATCCCTCAGCAGCGCCACGGTAGCTGTGGTTCCAGGGTTGGTCCCAGGCCCTATACAGGAATCAAATAGAACATCAGAGGTGAGGTGGAAGACGTTGAACAGGTTTTACTCAAGTGACACGCGCACACACAACTGTCTAAGCACGTTCACACCAACAAGCACAGGAGGGGTTTCGCTACACATACAGTACATCCATTCTCTCCAACCATGTTATGTGTGAGAAGTCATACAAAGGGGCATAAGCTACGCATTTGCTAACATATAATAGAGGAGACAGAGTCACATGCAGGTGAAACTGTTCATGGAACTAAGTTGAGAAACAGACAATCTTTTAGCAGAGTGTAATGGAATGGGACAGTGTCTGGCAAAAAAACATCAGAACGATTGAAGTCTGAAATAACATACTACAGTTTAAGTGCACTGCATTGCAGGCATCTACTGAACAACGCCGATACGGTTTTAACGCAAGAATTATGACAAAGTGGGTGTATGCGCATAGAGGTAGGGATGGGTATTGTTAGGACATCTATAAATCAACACTGGTATATATAATCTGATACTTGTTATGGACAATTATTAATAATCCTCACCATTTGCCTGTGCTGTGGGAGAGCAGTGTTCAATTTATATGGAAAGGTATCCATATTTTGTTAGGACTGCAAGTATTAATTGTAATCTAATTGATTATTCAATTGGTTTTCAACTAATATAATAATCAGATGTGTAACTTATCATGGGTATTTTCCCACTTAAGGGGGATTCCACCCATTTCCTTAATATGCATTAGAGTAGATGTCATTAATATACATTAGAGATGTTTTGTGGACATGATAAAAATGTTCCCCCCATTCTGTTTCCAAGAAAATGAGGTTGAAAATGGTGAAACACAACTTGACATCAAGTTGTGTTTCACCATGTTAATGATTTTTTATCTGAGAGTGCAGAATGTATAGACATTAGAATGTCTAAAGATGGGTAACATGATAAATGCTCAATTGAATACAAGTGCTTACAACTAAATCATTGATGCATTCAGTGTTTTTTTTATTATTTCTGTACTGTTCTATAACTTATCCTGTCAACATAGTTTACGGGTTGTCTCCCATAGAAATTAAAAACGTTCTAAAAATGGATATCAAATATACCTCATCAACTAGTATGCGAGAGCAGAGTAGGCCACCCCAGTAGAGCTTGTTAAAAATTTAGAATGAAGTGACTGTAAAACACAGCAGCACCGTTTGACTTCAGTCAAATTTGCCCTGTTCTCATTACCTATGCTTAATTTGCTTTATGAAAATGTGTTTGCTTTTGATATTCCCATAATAAACACAAGGACTTCCTTCTGAAGGACTTTCAAATGTTGTCAGGCTGTGCATAATAATGTAATGCTAGCACAGACTCTAGTGTCAAATAACAATATTTGGCACAAATCTCGAAAAAGGATCAGAGCACACCCTGATCAAAATTACCATCTGTCACAAATCTTGAAAAAGGAAGCAAGCGCACTAACTTCACTGAACAGAATGTTCAGTGAACTTAAATGAGCAGGGGACACTGCCATTTTGATTGATACTTTGGATAACAACATCTTTGCAGGTTCACACTGAAAACATTTGTCTCAACAAGCAGCTTGGCAAACACTTTGAGAGAAAGAGGGAGAGAGAAAGAAAAGCAAGAAAGAGATATAAGAAAGGGAGGAGGAGAGAGAAAGTTAAGGAACCTTCCAGTAGTCCAGGAAAGGACCCGCTGGACTCTCCTTCATTATCTAGCCCCTCGCCATCCACAAAAGGTGCCAGGGGCCTCTAGCTCTTGTCTGCAGCTGCCGTAGAATAGATAACATGCACACACACACACAGGCATATTGGGACATTTCACACAGCGTGGCCAATGTATGGCCAAATGAAATAAATGCTAACTTCTAGGTCAGTGGATTATGGAATTCAGATAAGATGGCTGGCAGTAAGTGTAACTAAGGCAAACTTAGCATAAGTCTTTATAAGACGAGGACAAACATTGGCAAGTTAATGCTTATTTTAGATTTTGCCTTTTCTACTTTTGAAGAATCTGAACAGTCGGCATCAGGCAACTTTGAATAAATTCTAGCCACCAAATAAATACTTGTCTTAAAACACTAAATGATACAATAAAATATAAAGCATACAGTTCTGTTTTTTCTGTTTGTTGTTGTTTTAAAGATTAAACTCATTCTATTTTCAGTATTTTAAAGACTGCATCAATGATTAAAGTCATACTGTGTAACATTATAGCAGTTTTTATGGTAACAAATCAGGTCTCTCAAGTGTTGAGTGTATTTTGGAAAGAAACAACAGCGTTGTCAGAATTGTATGAATCAAGCTTACAATACATTAAAAAAATAAATGGCCCATGCCTGTGCATCAAAAATCACGTATTTGAAAAGGTTACACAATATTACTTTAAACCATTTTCAGTTAAAATACAATTACTGCCTCTGACTCACACTTTTAATGTTCTGTCAGGAAAAAGAAATGCCTCAAATACCAAAGTAAGTTCAGGAAAAAAAAATGAGCATCTTCAGTCATGAACCGATGAAGAACCTACCAGCTGGAGAGAAGTGGAGGTGCCTCATAAAGGCTTTGTCTACTTCAAGGAAGGCTTTTGTCAAAACCAATTCTAGGTTGTCCTCCTTTGCAACGATGTCCCTGAAATAAACAGTGTCAAAATTAATCTTGGGTAATATCTGTGACCAGAGCGTGTGTGTGTTTCTCAGTGGATTTATCATGTATGCAGATTAAAAAACAAATTAAGCCCCCATGCCCTTTAACATGTAAAGACACACACAAAAGAAATCACTGTTGAATATTCATTCTAAACCCCCCCAAGGATTCAAATGAATGCGATTCAAAATACGAATATAGTACATATATTTTTATATTGAATATATCACATATTATGCTTCCATTACCTAATGTTCCGTAAAACTTTCTCATTCTTTATATGCACTGGTCCTGCACTTGTCATGGTTGGTGCTGAGTTTGAATTGCGACAAAAACCAAAATGATAATTCTGTCAGGCTAGATGTTAGGGGCTCATTACTACAACATTGCTAATACGTGGCAGTGTCGGAGTCACAAACTCTTTATAATGTAAGGAGCGAAAAATACGATGGGCAGAGCAGCTCTCGTACCCCCCATGTGCGGGAGATTGGCAGAGATTGCTGGGCAGTGGGAGAGATAATAATCTTCAAATAATGATAAGTTGCCCTGGACATATCGTACTTATTATTTATTATGTTATTTCTCCCAGAATGAGTTTGGGACAGTGTGTGTGTGGTGTTTTATGTGTTGTGACATGAAAACCGGTTCTGGGAGGATGCAGATTATGTTTCACTAAGGCGTGAAAAGACCCACACTTCCTGCAGGACATAGAGAGTGGACGTGTATTCTCCTTCTTCTATAATTTAATAAAAATTAATTTTGTTAGTGGTTAGTCATGAATGTAGAAAAGGCAGCTTGCCTACTTTGCCGACAGTACATCCGCACGTGATTCTGGCTTACAATCTTAATACATTTGCTCAGTTTTATGGTCAGTTTTTAAGATACAGTATATTGCCAGATTACCTTTTTAGCCTCTGGTGAAGTTGGGAGTGAATTTAAGAGTCTTAACAATAAAAGACGCTGCTGTACTTGGGGATACATAAGTTGCCGCGCGGAGTAAATGATGGCGGCAAATGAGTTATATCAGGGCCCATCTAACTGAATCAACTGATTATTTTGGAAAGGAAGTGTTTCATGTAACCCTTACAGACTGGTGTCTTTTAACAGTAACTATAGCTGTGTATTACACCAAATAGTCTTTCCACCTTTAATCCTTTTGTGCACATCAGAGTTGACTTACTTGATATACTTCTTCATATACTTGTCACAGAAGTCGGCGGCCTCCGGTCCTCCATGTCCATCAAACACAGCAAAGTAGAGAATGTTATCGGTCATCTGGGAGACCTGGAAGCGGTCCTCATTCTCTTTCCGCTGGCCGATGAGTGAGGCACAACCCACCCTGGATATGCTGACCTTGGGGATGGGCTTGCCATAGCGGATGCTGGGCGGCAGCAAAATGGGCTCGTCGATGCGATTGTCCCAGATGCCGAATGAGTCCCAGGTGGTCGGACGGCCACTGCTGTCTGAGTCAAACCTTGTGTTGCTGGCACGAGGACCTGAAGGGCCGTGGAAATGTCGGCGGGCAACAAAGTAGTGGAAGTGGGTGTTGTCCTGTTGAAATGGGACGACCAGGGCCATCTGGAGGAGGCTGCCACGACCCGAGTGAAGCCTGCCGCACTTTGCCAGGCGCACAAGACAGGCTGTTGACATTACCCTTACAGCACTGAAGACTCCAGAGGAAGATGGACCTGCTTTGTGAACACAAAGGAATAGTTTCCATAAATAGAGGCTTGGGCCCACACACAAACTTCTCCATGTGATGGTTGGTCACATGACGAAAAGGTTTTATTTGTGTCACAGGCTGTGTTCAAAGTCTACCCCCAAAACAAACAAAGAATGACTAAACTTCTGTGTGCACATCAAGACCTCCTGAAGTTGTGTTGGAACTTGGAATGGAATGTGGAAAAGGTTTTTTGAGTGTGTTTTAGGTGGCAGCATAGAAATTGGGAACAGTACATAGGAGTCAATGGGGCCTAATTCATGTTTACTGAGTGTTTAGAACATGATCTTATTATAGCTTTACTTGACAGGCAGGTTTCTTGCACTTTGGCAAAACTGATAATACAGACCTACTAAGCTAAATTTGTACATTTTTAACTATAGTATATAACGTAGTCTAGAATGTGGACTTGAGTTTGATGAGCCTCATCTACAATGACGAGAGCACCCTGATAACCACACGCTGTTATTCTGATTAAAGGAGCAATCAGTGATTTGGGTGGCTTGGATAATAAGTTGCGCACATGCATACACACTCCCCAGTGTGTGAGGGGCGGGGGTCAAGCAGGCCAACAGCACGTGCACCTGCACCAAGGCCTAATCATAATTGGAGGGACGCTACTCTCTTTCCTGATTGAATGAAGGCTTTTCTCCCAACGCCCAGATATAAACTTTGTTTTGTTTTGACCCCATGGACTCACTGGCGACAGCGAGGAACTCCTTATGGTCGGGCAGTACACTCTGTAGAAGTGAGGATTATATTAAAAAGACGTAAAAACAGTGAATCTTTAAATCGTCGACCTATTTCTTGACATGCTTTTTTTTTAAAGATTAAAAAACTGATGAGTGGTTTTAGCCCACGATTTTGTTAACCATTTTGTGGTGAAAAATGAAGTGAATGACGCAACACCTCCTTCGCCTTTCTTTAGCTAGCAAACATTGGCTATGCAGAAAAAACGACACGACACTGCATCGTAGTGCAGCTTCATTCTGAACTCTCAAGTGAATTTAAATGGCCACATATTCCATGCAAGAACAAATGCAAACACGCAGCAGTCGTATCTTATATAACATCACATTACATACTTACCTTAGTAGGCCGCCATAATAATGTTACGTGATTATGAAACCCACCGCAGCTTTGGGATTGACTCTCTCTGAATACCTCGTCTCTGATAGGCGCAGGCCTGTCCCACAACTGCGGTGGGAATCCTAGTCATTCGTTAGCAAATGCTAGCTTTAGCACAGTGAAGAATTTGTGTTGTGTGTGCCTTTTTGGGTTATTTTCCTCCACCGGGATGTTAAGGAAGTCTTACCTTGAGTGATTAAAACAGCTAATGCTGCACGCTGTACACTTTGCACAAGTGTTTTTAGAAATATTGAAAGTGTAGAATCGGAATGAAAACAGAAAAAGAATTCCGCCCTTGTCGTATCCGCAGTGAACCATCAGTGTTGTCAAACACAGGGCTAGTCTCAGCTCCGATCATAGGCGCAACCAATCACGATGCCAGAATCATGTACGCCTCCTGCGGCCCCTCACCATCGGGCACCGGATTGGTCGAATGCAAACCGTAAAGGGAACACGAGCCAATCACTAAGTACACCAGCCTCGAGGAGCGCATGCAGAAGCAGTATGAACTCACGTAACCCCGGGTGGAGCTTCTTTGGCGCGTGACCAAGGTCTAGACTAGAGTCCCAGAGCCCGCCTACTTGTATGCAGATCCTGTATCCGCTTTAAAACGGATATGCATCGTGCGAAGCATCCATCTCTCTCTAGTCTACGGGGATCGACGTCGACTATCTATGGGATCGACCCCAGTCCTGCAGTCCAGTCAATCGCAGCGCATAGTACGCATATCTCATGATTCACCATTAATAAGTCTGTGATATTTAATGTATGCCACTCAGTATAGACACTTAAATGGCTTTCTTTTCTGGTAAAATGATTATTTAAAATCTCAGGCGATAAGTTTCGTTTTAAAGGAAAGGAAAAGTCATGTTCAGTTTCAGTTTCATTTATAAAACTTTACAATTAGAAGTGACGTCACGTAGGAATGTTTGTTGTCGTCGTTGTCTTGTCTTGTAGGCTCTGTTATTACATGAGGATGAAGAGGATTCATAACAAGTTATCATGTTTTCTTGGGGAGAAACGACTCGCCGTGGATTTGGTTTAACGAAAGAAAAGGATTTATTGAAACACAATGCAGACACAGGTGTCAGTTTTACACCACCACTGAATCCTTCTATTACACGATTGTCCGCCAGTAACAAAGTTATTGCTGTTTTAAGGAACGATGGCACGGTATCAATTGCTCGAATCAATGAGAGTCAAGAGGGGAAAATAATGACTTCCAAACCAAGTAAGTAGTTGATCATCTAGTATAATAACAATAATAATAATAATAATAATAATAAGATAAGATGCTTCCTTTTTTGTATTGCGAAGCAGTGAGACAGATAACTATGTAAGCCTTAGCCCCGATACGTTCCCTCAACGCTCACTCTGTAGCTCCGAGCTACAGAGTGAGCGTATTGAGAGTATTGAGGGAACGTATCGGGGCTATGTAAGCCTGTGTGTGTGTGTGTGTGTGTGTGTGTGTGTGTGTGTGTGTGTGTGTGTGTGTGTGTGTGTGTGTGTGTGTGTGTGTGCGTGCGTGCGTGCGTGCGTGCGTGCGTGCGTGTGTGTGTGTGTGCGTGTGTGTGCGTGCGTGCGTGCGCGCGCGTGCGCGCCCTATTTGGGTACGGCCAAACTATATGGAATAGGCATCATGGTACCAAGAATTCTGAATCGACCACATGCATTTGCATTGCTGAGTTTCTGCCATGTTGGCTGATTTGCTTATTTGTGCCAGATAAAGTGACTGGTGTATGTATAATTGTATTATATTTTTTTTTGTAGAGCCTGTCGAGATCAAATCAAATATTTGGTCAGTGAGCAGCAGCGATGTCTCTGTTATTTTACTGTCCAGGAGTGGTAAAGTTTGGTGCCTCGACCTCAGTGCATCTGTGCCCAAGTGAGATCCCCTGCTACTTACTTCCACACACCCTATACAACCCTGATAAGCTTGAGTAAAGCCTTGCACAATTTAAATACTTGTGTGTGCACTCTCATGCAGATCCCTGGACCATTTTCATACGAGACAGGTTATTCAAGTTGCATGTGGAGACCAACATTCCATTGCTTTAACGCAAGGTAAATTTATATTTGCATATTCAATATTAGTGTTGTCTTTATACTTAATATTATATTCAATTGCCAAGAAGCCTAGAACAAATATTTTCACTAGGGGGATATTTTCTTTTCCAGATGGTTTGGTGTTTACATGGGGCAGGAATACCAATGGCCAGCTGGGTTTGGGCCCAGGGTATACAAAGCGACTCATGATCCGATCCCCAGAGCCAATGAAGGCTCTCTCAGGAGTACCCCTAGCCCAGATCACTGCCGGGGGAGACCATAGCTTTGCCCTGTCCCTCTCTGGCGCTGTGTTTGGCTGGGGACAGAACAGTGCTGGGCAGCTGGGACTTGGAAACACAACAGGTATAGCATGCATCATCTCAAGACATTCTGCTAAGAGCAGAATTTGGCTCGACAGAAGTTTTTGCATGGCCTACTGGGAGTGTGTGTAAAATTTCAGTGGCAGAAATGAGCTCACACACACACACACACACACACACACACACACACACACACACACACACACACACACACACACACACACACACACACACACACACACACAAAGAGGCACAAACCTTATCTTCAGCCTTCGGTTGGCTGGCTGTCACTGTCAGCTTGGCAGAGATAAACTATTTATATATAAACTATTTGTATTTTATCTATTTAGTTCTGACATCATAATCAATACATAGTAGTAGGGTATGCAGTATGTTGTAACCTTGGTCATACTTTCTTTTACAGACAGCAACACTCCAGTTCCGGTCGTGTGTCTCAGCTTGAAGAAGACTATTTCTATCTCTTGTGGACACAAACACACTGCTGTTCTTGCAAAGGTTGTATTCTAGTTTACACACACACACACACACGCACGCACGCACGCACGCACGCACACACACACACACACACACACACACACACACACACGGATTGACTGTTATTCTGCACTTATTGAAGATGCATGATTCCAATAGCCTCTCTGATATTATATTGTAGGGAGGTCTGGTATTCACTTTTGGCAGTGGATGCTTTGGTCAGCTTGGCCACAACTCTTTACGAGATGAGCTAAAACCTCGCCTGGTGGCAGAGCTGTGGGGGGCAGATGTCACTCAAATTGCATGTGGGAGGTAGGTTTTATTAAAAATATAAGCCTTGATATAAGTCATTTGGAGGTCCTTGGAAAAAGAAGGGTGGTGAAAACTTGGGTAAGATTATAATGAAAAACTCTTCTCCTCGCGTTTTACAACTACTATCAAAGTGTCACTGGGCTGAGCAAGCTACTAATACATGGAGCTGCTCAGTTGCTTATCGAAGACTGGCTACTCATATTTATTCATGTGTGAATAAATAATCTGCATTACTATAAATGAGCATTCATGCTAAAGAAAGAAAGAAAGAAAGAAAGAAAGAAAGAAAGAAAGAAAGAAAGAAAGAAAGAAAGAAAAAACAACAACAATAGACAATGGCTTCAGAATTGTATTGTTGACATTGTAGTTTAATTCACAATATTACTGAAATAGAGTTTCATGTCTTAAAAGTTTGGTCTTCATTTTTATTGTACGTTTAGGAACCACACCCTAGCATTAGTGGGTTCCTCTAATAAGAAGATATACTCATTTGGACAAGGACAGAGAGGACAACTGGGGAATGGAGTCAAGACAGATCAGTCTGTGCCTCTACCTGTAAACCTATCACAGGGTATTGAATATAATAATTTCAAGATATTTGTGTAATATTTGTATACACAAATATCTTCTGCATTTAATTTACTCTTTGCGTACATTTGTCATTTCACCACAGACTCAGGTCTGTGCTAATAACATGGTAACATTGCAAGATTTTGTTTTTGCTTTTCAGATGGCAAAGATGATGAGCAGATTTGTCACATATTTGCTGGAGGAAACTATTCTGTAGCACTGTGCTCTTTTGACCAGGTATTGTATGACATTTTCTCCCTGTAAAGAGTTGTGTTATGTGTCATCAATAGTTTTTGGAAACCCTCAGCATATCGTCACTGTATTCATATTACAGAAGTGTGAAGAAAAAGTCAGCAGACCTATTTCAGGCATCAAAACCTTGGATGAGAACACCGTGGAAATGTGGGTGTCTGAATGTGATAAGCCTACTAAACCCTGGGAGAGAATACAGAGGTGAGCTCATAGAAAGAGACCAGACTGTTGGAATTAAATTTAAATCAAAATTATTTTCATCCACATGCAACTCTACCCTTATTTGTAGAGACATCAAGACAACCTTCTCCTCTCCAATGTGTTTGAATGGCAGCTTCCTTGACAGAAAGTAATGCAATTAATTTGACATTATTCATGCACATACTGTACATCATAATAATGCATTTATATTTACTACATGTCTTGGTATCTCCTGACATTCATACGTATATATTTGACTTATAATTATCTATGTAGCCTTGACAAGCACTACCAGACATCACCAAGATACTCTGGCTTGGATATGTCCCTTGCTCGAATTGCTTTTGAGAAGCTGGCGACAAAAGACCAAGTACTAAATGAGGTATTGTATCATTTCATAACATATCAGTGTAACACACAACGCAGTGTTTGTAGTGTCAACACAACTGTACTGTATATTCACTCATGCATAGCAGTGATGATCTGATGTCCTTTACTGTCATGTTACCTACCAAAAGAACTACCAAGGAAATATTGGCAGGAATCCTGGCTTTGACATACAGTAGAAGTGGGTTTTGATGGAAACATTAACTAATAATGCACAGCAATATGAGAACAAAACAACAGTTCAAGAACAATGCAGTGGCTGAGCCAAAACCACTAGCTTACCTGCAACCAGTACCTATGCTGTATAACAATGTTAATTTCTTAGCAATGTCAGCACGATTTTACACAAACATGGTGAAATAGCACAGATTGTCAATTTTATACATACTGTACACGCCTCACCTAGAATCTGTAAATATTACACAGCATTACGTAACATTACATTACGTTTTTTACCGGAACATAAGTGTGGCTTTCACTGGGTGAGATCATGGTTGATATTATTTAGGATTCTGTGTGAATGGGTTACAATTCCTGGGGTTCAGTTTTGCTCTACCGAGCTTCGCAATGTTTGACGCGGTAACTTGCACGCATTAGCACACTCAGTGGCTCAAGTTCGGTAGAGATGCCACCTGTCCATCAGTGGAAGGACTTCAGTGTAATATGTACGGCATTCACGCACTCTGTGCTATTTCACCATGTTTGGGTGAGACATGGTTGCCAAAGTATAGGGAATGTTATAATCACTTACATTAATGTTTGAAGATTGAGGTGGTGGTCCGAGACACTCTCCTTCCATCACTGGGCAAGGACCCCATTGGAGTTGAGAGCCTGAGGGTTTTCCTGATAATGCCAGAGCTCCTGAGAGTCTTAGTCCGGAAAGGCCAAGGTACAGAGCTGACTGCAGCTGTCACTGCTGCTATCCTTTCATTGAAGGATCACAAGCTCCAACTCCTTGGTAAGCTGACCAGTCAAGTAGTGTCCCATGCAGATTAGTTGGGCACTCATGATCGCTCCAAACCTAACCCAAAACCCATGTTTTACTCTGCTGCCATGAGGTAAACATGTATTATTCCGATTTTTCATGAAATCTCTATATTTTTAATTTCTTCAGAGGGCTTATGGTCCAGAATGCCATATAACTTCTTCAGATCTACAGTGAAAACATTCTGTGCTGTGACAGAAAAGCACCTTCAATTGATAAAGTACGATTACGATGGCAAACATTTAACATTGCTATTCAGTCATTTGAAAGTACTGCAAAGGATGTACAATGTGAGTATAGTTTGCACCCCCAAAAATCCATTGAAGGCTTTAATGTTTTATTCTTAATTTATTCGTAATTTGTTCACTCATTTATTTGATTATCTGCCTATACTGTGCAGGTCAACAGCAAAAGCCCAAGATTGTTACCTGCCAAGGTTTTCCACATTGATGCAGTCAAATGTGTCTTTCTTTGTGTAAGTACTTACTTAAACAAGGGATGTATTATACTGTAGTTCAATATTCAGACTGTTTTATAAACAAGTCTTTGATTTGGATCAGTGACTGTACATCCGGTATTAAATAAAATCTAATACATTAACTTTTGTATATGTTTTTAAATTCAGCTGGCGGAGGCAGCAGAAGAATATAGGATGATGCAAGCTACACGTTGGTTCTGTTCTCCATCTATTGATCAGGAGAATGCTATATGTGAGGCAATATCATTCTATAAGGTATAAGGTATAGAGTTTGTCTTACAGATATAAGATACTCCAGTTTCTGTCACATATTATCTTACGTTCCTTCTATTTAAATGATGCTTTACAGAAGGCAATCGATACCCTGGAGACATATCCTTGCATCTTGGATACGGCGGCTAAATGTGAAATTTGGAGATTACAGATAAGTGCAACAAAACAAGTAGGTATTTTATCTGAAAATAAATTATGTATTCCTGAATTCATTTTTGTTAAAGCAGTTATGTTGCCTAATGCCTTGTATGACTGTCTGTATTTACTGCATGGTGTGTGAATGTTTGTGAAAGAAGGTAATGCAAGAGGTGATGGACAGAGGCCTTTTGGAACTTGACAGACAACTCCTCGTGGGAAGGAGCACCCTGCTGCAGGATACCTTTGAATGCCTGCGAAAGAAATCCTGCAATGTCAATGTGCCTGTAAAGGTAAATATTTTTTGTAATGATTTCCATGTGCAATTATAGAGAGAATGACAAGACGTCTACTGGTAGGATTTGGACTGATCAGCATGTAAGGGGTGAGCATCCCTGTCACTAAACTGCATTGTAACAAACAAAAAAGAAGCAAATAAAACAAAAATCACATTGTAGCCATATGGTTGATTATCAAATTCCATATACTGTAAAAGATAAATATGAATATCATACTCCAGTAGGATACTGATTCACATAATGCAAATAATTTTAGGTAAAATTCAAAGAGGAAGATGGTATTGATGACGGTGGTGTGTCAATGGAATTTTTCAACCTCCTTGGAAAAGAACTCCTCAAAGTCAACGCAGTGCCACCAATACTACAAGTCAATGAGTATGGACTGGCCTGGTTCTCCCAAGAGGTATGTACATACAAAATGTAGTATCTGATAATGAAATGCCGTTATGAAATACAATACATACTTTCAAATTATGTTGTGTGTATGTAGGCTATGTAAAGAATATCCCAAGTTGTTCTGTATTTTAATCTGCCAATCATGCGATTTGTAGTTTGATGGTGTGTCTGATGAGTTCTTCTTACTGGGCCTGCTCTGTGGTATGGCTCTCTACAAACGTTGCGTCCTCAACCTCCGCTTTCCACTCATCATTTTCAAGAAACTCCTGGGCTTGGATCCATCAATGGACGACATGGAAGAACTGGATCCAACCGAAGCACAGTATTTACATTCAACTAGTCGTGTATATGCTGCTCTAATCTTTTATATTTAGGTTTAAGGTTTGAAATGGTGTTTTAATTGTATTTTTCCCCACAAACAGTGGTTTACAGGATCTGTTGAAATATGATGAGGAGATTGTTGCAGACCTAGGATTGGATTTTGGTCAGGTAAGATTTATACAAATAGTTTGTATTTGTAGTTGGTGTGGTTGGGTACATTATTTCAGTGAATTTACAGTAGCACAAACAAATGTGTTTTTAGTGCCGAGGACGACCACTCCTGAAAGACGGAGAGATGATCCCAGTAACAAAGGTCAATAGGTACGTCTTGATAATGGATTTGATGTTAGAATCACTTGATTTGTCAAATACCTGTACCTTTTTATCTCAATGCCGTTGCCTGTGAGAACATGGTGTAGCATGACCAGTGGTAGATGATTCAAGGCAAAGTGAAGTAATACTTGAGTCAGTATACTACACCTAGTTAAATATTACGGTATTCCACAAGTGAAATTACTCATACTCTGGTGTACTTGTTCTTAAAATACTGCAATTATTTAAAATACAAATTTCAAAGTTCCTTATTTGTTGATATAATATATTGATATATTTGTTCCTATTCCTGAACCTATTCCTGAACATATATATCAATCCAAACCTGTATTGAAATGTAGACAATTGACAGTTACACCCTAAAATACTTTTTCCATTCTATAAATGTAGTGGAGTCAAAAGTAAACGTTACTCTTGGAAATTTAGTGAAATGTGAAATGTAGTGAAATATTCAAGGGATTGCAAAATAAAATACTCAAGTAAACTATCAATTCAGATTACTTAATTACTATCCACCAGTGGTAGTGACACACTGTTTTAGATGCAAGCCGATTTCCACCAACCATGGTACATAAAACTGTAGCAAATGAGAATTTGAGTCTGACCATTTTCTAATGATAATTGATTTTTCACAATACTTGGTTATTCACAGGCAGAAATACGTTGACCTTTACATTGACATGGTGTTCAACAAGTCAGTAGACGGTCAGTTTGAGCCGTTTCAGAGAGGCTTTTTAGAAGGCTCTCCCACACATGCATGGAGAATGTTCCTTCCTGATGAACTGATGGTACTTCTCCAAGGAGATGAAATCTTCAATTGGGAGGAGCTGAGAGAGGTGAAGTTTGAAAAAATAAAAATAAAATAATAATAATAATAATAAAATAAAATAAAATACAAATCTACAAAGTACTGCGCAATACAGCATGCAATGTGGATTTTATGTTTTGTGTATGTGTCGCTTGAACTGTATAACCACAATTTTAATTTATTTGCAATTTCTGTCCTAACAGAATGCCAAATATGATGGATATGTATCCACCAATGAAGTCATCCAAAACCTTTGGGCTGTTTTCACAGAATTAACTGGGGAACAAAAGAAGAGTTTCCTCAGTAAGTGTGGTATACATGTGTGGTATACATGTCTCTTAAAGCTTAAGGAATTAAATTAAACTCAAAATAATCTTCTGTCCTGTGTTAAAGCATTCCTTACTGGAGCAGAGAGGCTGTCAAGTGCACGTCTGTCTAGACTACATGTAACCATCAAGCTCTTGGACACATCTGACCCTGATGGACACTATCCTTTGGCTGCGATCTGCTCTCAGACCTTACGACTCCCTAACTACAGCAGCATCCATGTACTTCGTCAGAATCTTATTCATGCTATCACCTATTGTGATGTCATTGGGAATAACTGACTAGACTCAGCCAGTTTGCACTGTAAGTGAGGGAAATGGAAGAATATCATTTCCGCTATTAGTAAACCCCTCTGTTATAAGGATTAAGGCTATTCTGTCTGCATACGTTTTATTTAACTACTAAACTACAATAATATCATATGTGTGAAATAAAGGAAAAACCTTAAAACAAAAACAAAACAATGTGTGTGTGAAGTTGAACGCCTAAGCCAACTTGAACAATATTGTGCTGCTATCTTGTGGCCAACTAGTAGAAAAGCACTTTTTTAGGCGTGCTGTAGGTACTAGGTAGGCCTTTTAGAATCTGCTAACTCCGTCAATGTGATATTACATGACTCCGACAATGTGATATTACATGACTCCGACAATGTGATATTACATGATGTTGCAGGGTCTCCAGATGACAGTGACATCACTTCAAATTATGGACCATTTTAATTGAAAAAAAAAGAAAAAAAGAAAAAACACATTGCCACGCAAAGCTCTGTGCTTGTAGATCAGCTATTTATGGTATAGTAAGCGATTTGGGTTATTTGGAAACCCCTTCGGTCCCCTTGGTAGCATGATGTGCACATGCGCACGCTCTACAGTGAGGGGAAGTACAACTCACCACCAACAACACATACACCAAGGCCCACCCCCACTCAATCCTGATTGGAGGAAGGCCCCTCTCATCCAGATTGGACGAAAGGCTTTTCTCCCAAAGCCCAAACTGAAACTAGGATATATTGAGGCCAGGGGCTCACTGGGACAGGGAGGAACTCCTTATATGGTCACCACCCTCTATAATAGGGAGGATTAGCCAAAAAAGAAACTGTGGTCTATTGCAACTCCTACATTCTAGTGCTTATCAGTTTGGAGTTCCCAGTTCAAAATGATTATTTTGTTTGTTTGTCACCTGAAAAGGTTGAGAACCAAGTAAATATGTTGTAAGTAAATTCAGACAGTCTGGACATGGGGAATGGTTCAGGTTCAACTTGAAACTCCCTTTTCAAGTAATGTGGATAATATTTTTATGTGGTGTAACATTTACAGTCAACATAACTCCTGTTTCATGAAGAGAACAAGTCATGAAAAACAAGGAAAAGTTATGAAAAACAGGAAAAGAAAAAGAAACTATAGAGAAAATATTTCAATAACAAATACAACTGTAAAATAATAATAATAATAATAGTTTTTTGCGTTCACGGCAGGCATTTTCAATTCATATTGATAGGCTTTGTGTACGCAAGTAAGCCGGTGCACACACATTGTGCTTTTGCCATACCAAAATACGGCTAATGATCACAAATTAGTGCCTTTCGTGAACACGGCTGTGTTGACACTGTTTTATCAATGGGGGGCAGCAGAGATCTATGGTGTACACGGGCCATATTTTGTGTGCACGCCCAATACTTTAAGTACAGTCCAGCCTGCATGACCAATAATTTTACACAAACATTTCTAGACTATAGTACAATCCAGCCAAGGCTGGTTCCCAAAGTGTGGTTCGGGACCTCTGGGAGACCAACTATGTACATGGGCCAGAGTTTGTGTGCACAAACAATAGTTTTACAAGAACATTTCAAGGTTATATTTCAGGACAGCCTCGTACAGCCACGGCTGGTTCCCAAAGTTTGGTTCGGAGACCTCTGGGAGTCCAACTATGTACAAAGGCCATAGTTTGTGTGCACGGCCAATACATTTACACAAACATTTCAATGCTATAGTACAATCCAGCCATGGCTGGTTCATAAAGTGTGGTGTGTTGACCTCTGGGGTTCCAACTATGTACACAGGACAGTGTTTGTGTGCACGACCAATAGTTTTACTTGAACATTTGTTGGTTATATTACAGGACAGCCAAATACAGTCACGCCTGGTTCCCAAAGTGTGGTTCGGGGATCTCTGGGAATCAAACTATGTACACGGGCCAGAGTTTGTGTGCATGACAAATAGTTTTACAAGAAGATTTCAAGGTAATATTGCAGGACAGCCTCGTACAGCCACGGCTGGTTCCCAAAGTTTGGTTCGGAGACCTCTGGGAGTCCAACTATGTACAAAGGCCATAGTTTGTGTGCACGGCCAATACATTTACACAAACATTTCAATGCTATAGTACAATCCAGCCATGGCTGGTTCATAAAGTGTGGTGTGTTGACCTCCTGGGTTCCAACTATGTACACAGGACAGTGTTTGTGTGCACGACCAATAGTTTTACTTGAACATTTGTTGGTTATATTACAGGACAGCCAAGTACAGTCACGCCTGGTTCCCAAAGTGTGGTTCGGGGATCTCTGGGAATCAAACTATGTACATGGGCCAGAGTGTGTGTGCATGACAAATAGTCTTACAAGAACATTTCAAGGTTATGTTGCAGGACAGCCTCGTACAGCCACGGCTGGTTCCCAAGGTTGGTTCGGAGACCTCTGGGAGTCCAACTATGTACAAAGGCCATAGTTTGTGTGCACGGCCAATACATTTACACAAACATGTACACATGCCATAGTCTGTGTGCACAGCCAATACTTTTACATAAACATTTCAAGGCTATAGTACAATCTAGCCATGACTGATTCCCAAAGTGTGGTTCAGGGACCTCTG
Source organism: Benthosema pterotum (assembly GCA_039105355.1). NCBI lineage: Eukaryota > Metazoa > Chordata > Actinopteri > Myctophiformes > Myctophidae > Benthosema > Benthosema pterotum. Next base: position 21,498,229 of record CM076973.1, on the reverse strand, counting down.
GGAATCCAACTATGTATATAGGCCATAGTTTGTGTCCACAGGCAATACCTTTACACAGATCATTTCTTTAGTACAATCCAGCCATGTCTGGTTCCCAAAGTGGGGTTAAGGGATCCCTGGCAGTCCAATTATGTACACAAGCCATAGTCTGTTTGCACAGCCAATACCTTTTACTCAAACTTTCAAGGCTATAATGCAATGCAGTGACGGATGGTTCCCAAAGTGTAGTTTGGGGACCTCTGGCATCCAACTACGTTACACAAGGCATAGTTTGTGTGCACAAACAATATTTCACGTGAAAATTTATAGGCTATATTACTGGGGGTTAGGGTGGGGGTGGGGGGCTATGTACACAAGCCATAGTTTGTGTGCATGACCAATATTTTTTGCCAACAGCTGATTCGGTCTGGCTTATTAGCCAGGCTAACTCCAGGATCCTGCCAGCATTGTAGGTCCTTGCACATAGTAATAGTTTACACATGACTTTGTTTACAATAGTTTTACATGAATGTGTCCATGAATGTGTCCTTACTAGTCGATAGTCCGAAGGAGTTTAGGAGCCTGCCATGGCTGTACTGTACTATAGCCTAGAGATGTTCATTTAAAGCTATTATACACAGTTTTCCCCACAGAGTCCCCCAAACCACACTTTGTCAACCAGACATGGCTCTACTAAAATGGACTGTATTATAGCCTAGAAATGTTCATGTAAAACCATTGGTCTTGCACACAAACTATTGCAATCCAACGGAATCTGAATCAGCGTTGAAAAGTAAGTCAGAAAACACTTCTTTCACGTTTTTCTGGTGTTTTTTTTTTTTTTTTTTTAAGGATGTTTCATGACCTCCAGTCTTTTCCATGACCTTTAGGGGTTAACGGTGTCAGAAAAAAATCCGGACCAAGACCATCTGACCTGGCTATACTCCAACATAGATAGGGAGTTGGAATGGATTTTTTTTTTAATCTCTAAAGGCGTTTTTATGGCCGTCAAAGTCCAAAAAATGCAAACGTACTTGGCCTCGCCCACAAGCATCAGAGGGGGGAGTAATGGAGGTGCACGCGTTCAGCTCGTAGAGACGCATGCGCTGATTTGTGTCAAACCGCTCAAAAGTTAGGTTTTTGACTTTGACGGGCTGTAGCACCGCCCCCAAAGGTCAACATCCGGGGCTTTCTGAGTCCCTCTCGACGAGACGAACAGTTTGGTGTATGGCACTTGTTTGTGCGACACTTTCTTCATATCGATCTTCAACATGGATGGGGAGTTGGAACGGATTTTTAAAAAAAATCTCTAACAGCGTTTTTATGGCCGTCAAAGTCCAAAAAATGCAATTTGCTAAGTGGGCGTGGCGAAACGGTACTTTCCCGATGCCGGAGAGCGTCAAGAGTGGTAACGTTGGATTCAGCGGGAGAAATACTTTCCGATGACATGTCACTTTTATTTTTGTCACTTAACATTATTGTTATGGAAATGCATTTAATGTTGTCAAAATGCTTTTAAGATCCGCCATGTTCAGCCCAGTTTGCTATGACAACCTCACTCCCCCCTCTGAGAGAGTATGGGGGGGGGGGGGGCACGAAAGCCGACCAATAGCGAACCGGGGGCATTTTATGGAGCAATCTGAGGCCATTCAGATGGCGAAAATTATGCAATCTGGGCCCATCGAATGGGGGATTTTTGAAGAAATCTGAGCCCATTCAATGGGGAATTCATACTGGATCGGGTGCAGAAATGTTCATGTGAAGGTATTAATCCTGCACATAAACTATGGCCTATGTACATAGTTTGATTCCCAGAGGTCCTGAACCACACTTGGGAAACAACCATGGCTGGATTGTACTATAGCCTTGAAATGTTTGTGTAAATGTATTGGTCATGCACACAAACTATGGTTTGTGTACATAGCTGGACTCCCAGAGGTCCTTGAACTACACTCGGGATCCCGGGATGCATGGGCACAGGGCACTTAATTTCCTGCCCGGGAACGCCATCCGTCTTCCCCGAGGTTATGATTTTTTTCTTATTAGAAATTACACTAAAGGATTATTTTTTCACACAGATCATCTTTCTCCATATCTGTGAGTGGTTAAATATAACCCTCAAATAATGTACAAAGATGTTTGATGACTGATGATAACTAGACTATGGAGTGAGGGCTACAATGTTGACATCACATGGTCGAAATGCGAGCGGTCAGCAGTCAGGACCGCATAACTGCTGCATCCTCCTGCATTGATTTAACCAGATGCTGCAGATCAGCATCTGACAGAAAAAAGTGCTGTTATTTGCCTACTGTGAACTATTATTTGTTCATGTCAGAAAGACTGGCTTATGGTTATCTGGCTACATTAAAGTGTATGATTGAACTTTTCATGGTATAAATTGTTTAGACATTTTTGAAAATGTTGTAGTGTGTGTGTAGTGTAGAAAAAATATATATATACTGGTAAGCAGTTTTTTCCATGCTACAATATTAATATTTATATTTTGGTGATTTACATACTGTATATCCTTGAAATGTTTGTGTAAATGTATTGGCCCGGCTCACAAACTATGGGCTGCATACATAGTTGAACTCCCAGAGGTCCCTGAACCACACTTTATGAACCTCGTCTCTCTGGTTTTACAATGTGCTATAGGTGAGGATCCTAGAAATACAGAGATAATGAAGTAATTACTCTGAAATCAGCAGATCAACAAGGTTAAGGATCTGCATGAAGCATGAATAAACGACCATTTCAAAACATGTTAATCTAAACACCATTTAGATTAACTGTCTGGTTTGGACTCACTTACAAATAGAAATGCAACAGAATGCAACAGAAAGAGCACTCCCCCTCCCCCCCTTCATCCCACAGCACATTCTGGATTGAACCCTCGTTAAGTGCAATGGACGGCACCTGCTGTTAGTCAGTTCTCAGTCAACTAGTGTGGCAGTTCTGAAAGTGTGAAGCCCCTACATACTCAGTTTTAATATAGCAGTGCAGCATTGTGGACTGTGGAGATACACAGTTAGAAACATTTGTAAACGTTTTCTTCCGTAGTATAATAGAAAGACAAAATGTAATATATTCTCAAACCTTTGTGCATTAAGTGAAATATTAAAAAAAATGTAATAATCTTGATTATGGTGTACAGCTCATGAAAACCCCCACATCTCAATGAATTAGAATATTTTGAGACCACTAAGAAATGTCAATTATGTGAAAAGCATATTAATGTATGCAGTTACTACTACTTACAATGGATCAGACTGGACTAGACTAGACTAGGGTGTACTGGGCTGTTCAAACAGACTAACCACTCATGGGCAATAGTTTGTATGCACTTACTGTACATGAACATATGTAGTACAGTACAGCCTCGAATGCCCAGGTCTAACCTAGTCAAGCCCGATGGGAGAACAGAGTAGTGGAGGGGAGTACTACCGTACTGTATTATGATGGATCAGGCTGGACTAGACAAGACTAGTGTGCACTAAACTCAAATAGGCTCTATCAGCCTGTACTAGGCTCTGTAGATCCTCACACCATTGGGACTAACCACTATGTGTACATGTGCAATACTTTGTGTGCACAATCAAGAGTTTTACATGGACATGGGTTGACGATAGTACAGTATTGCGTTGTACAGCCTAATGAAGCCTAGTACAGCCTAACAAACCCCCTGTATTCTATTGAGCCCATTTGAGTACAGCCTAGTATGCCAAGGTCTAGCCTAGTCCTGTCCAATGGGAGAATAGAGTAGTAGAGTGGAGTATAAGTCTATATTATGTCATACCATTGCGATTAACCACTGTGTACACAGGCAGTCGTTTGTGTGCACATTCAATACTTTTACTTGGACATGTGTTGACCATAGTACAGTATTTCCTTGTACAGCCTAATAAAGCCTAGTACAGCCTACCAAACCCCCCTAATAGCCTAGTACAGTCTAACAAACCCCCTATATTCTATTAGAGCCCATTTGAGTACAGCCTAGTATGCCAAAGTCTAGCCTAGTCCTGTCCAATGGGAGAATAGAGTAGTAGAGTGGAGTATAAGTCTATATTATGTCACACCATTGTGAATAACCACCGTGTACACGGGCAGTCGTTTGTGTGCACATTCAATACTTTTTCTTGGACATGTGTTGACCATAGTGCAGTATTACCTCGTACAGCCTAATGAATCCTATTACAGCCTAACACACACCCCTACAGCCTATTAGAGCCCATTTAAGTACGGCCTAGTATGCCAAAGTCTAGCCTAATCCTCTACAATGGGAGAATAGAGTAGTAGAGGGAAGTACTAGTCTATATTATGTCACACCATTGCAAATAACCACCGTGTACACGGGCAGTCGTTTGTGTGCACATTCAATACTTTTACTTGGACATGTGTTGACCATAGTGCAGTATTACCTCGTACAGCCTAATGAAGCCTAGTACAGTCTAACAAACCCCCTATATTCTATTAAAGCCCATTTGAGTACGGCCTACCATGCCAAAGTCTAGCCTAGTCCTCTCCAATGGGAGAATAGAGTAGTAGAGGGAAGTACTAGTCTATATTATGTACTTTTACTTGGACATGTGTTGACCATAGTGCAGTATCACCTCGTACAGCCTAATGAAGCCTATTACAGCCTAACACACACCCCTACAGCCTATTAGAGCCCATTTGAGTATGGCCTAGTATGCCAAAGTCTAGCCTAGTCCTCTCCAATGGGAGAATAGAGTAGTAGAGGGAAGTACTAGTCCATATTATGTCACACCATTGATAATAACCACCGTGTACACGGGCAGTCGTTTGTGTGCACATTCAATACTTTTACTTGGACATGTGTTGACCATAGTACAGTATTTCCTTGTACAGCCTAATAAAGCCTAGTACAGCCGACCAAACCCCCCTAATAGCCTAGTACAGTCTAACAAACCCCCTATATTCTATTAGAGCCCATTTGAGTACGGCCTAGTATGCCAAAGTCTAGCCTAGTCCTCTCCAATGGGAGAATAGAGTAGTAGAGGGAAGTACTAGTCTATATTATGTCACACCATTGTGAATAACCACCGTGTACATGGGCAGTCGTTTGTGTGCACATTCAATACTTTTACTTGGACATGTGTTGACCATAGTGCAGTATCACCTCGTACAGCCTAATGAAGCCTAGTACAGCCTAACAAACCCCCCTACAGCCTGTTAGAGCCCATTTGAGTCTAGTGAAATACGGCCTAGTATGCCAAAGTCTAGCCTAGTCCTCTCCAATGGGAAAATAGAGTAGTAGAGGGAAGTACTCGTCTATATTATGTCACACCATTGTGAATAACCACCGTGTACACGGGCAGTCGTTTGTGTGCACATTCAATACTTTTACTTGGTCATGTGTTGACCATAGTGCAGTATCACCTCGTACAGCCTAATGAAGCCTAGTACAGCCTAACAAACCCCCCTACAGCCTGTTAGAGCCCATTTGAGTCTAGTGCAATACGGCCTAGTATGCCAAAGTCTAGCCTAGTCCTCTCCAATGGGAAAATAGAGTAGTAGAGGGAAGTGCAGTATCACCTCGTACAGCCTAATGAAGCCTAGTACAGCCTAACAAACCCCCCTACAGCCTGTTAGAGCCCATTTGAGTCTAGTGCAATACGGCCTAGTATGCCAAAGTCTAGCCTAGTCCTCTCCAATGGGAAAATAGAGTAGTAGAGGGAAATACTAGTCTATATTATGTCACACCATTGTGAATAACCACCGTGTACACGGGCAGTCGTTTGTGTGCACATTCAATACTTTTACTTGGACATGTGTTGACCATAGTGCAGTATCACCTCGTACAGCCTAATGAAGCCTAGTACAGCCTAACAAACCCCCCTACAGCCTATTAGAGCCCATTTGAGTACGGCCTAGTATGCCAAAGTCTAGCCTAGTCCTCTCCAATGGGAGAATAGAGTAGTAGAGGGAAGTACTAGTCTATATTATGTCACACCATTGTGAATAACCACCGTGTACACGGGCAGTCGTTTGTGTGCACATTCAATACTTTTACTTGGACAAGTGTTGACCATAGTGCAGTATCACCTCGTACAGCCTAATGAAGCCTAATACAGCCTAACAACCCCCCCTACAGCCTATTAGAGCCCATTTGAGTCTAGTGCAGTATGGCCTAGTATGCCAAAGTCTAGCCTAGTCCTCTCCAATGGGAGAATAGAGTAGTAGAGGGAAGTACTAGTCTATATTATGTCACACCATTGTGAATAACCACCGTGTACACGGGCAGTTGTTTGTGTGCACATTCAATACTTTTACTTGGACATGTGTTGACCATAGTGCAGTATCACCTCGTACAGCCTAATGAAGCCTATTACAGCCTAACACACACCCCTACAGCCAATTAGAGCCCATTTGAGTCTTGTGCAGTACAGCCTAGTATGCCAAAGTCTAGCCTAGTCCTCTCCAATGGGAGAATAGAGTAGTAGAGGGAAGTACTAGTCTATATTATATCACACCATTGTGAATAACCACCGTGTACACGGGCAGTCGTTTGTGTGCATATTCAATACTTTTTCTTGGACATGTGTTGACCATAGTGCAGTATGACCTCGTAAAGCCTAATGAAGCCTAGTACAGCCTAACAAACCCCCCTACAGCCTATTAGAGCCCATTTGAGTCTAGTGCAGTACAGCCTAGTATGCCAAAGTCTAGCCTAGTCCTCTCCAATGGGAGAATTTTCATTCATTCATTCATCACCTTTATTTATACTCGGAAAATGCAATTGAGGGCAAGCCCTCATTTTCAATGCAGCCGAGGTTACAATACATAAATACATAAAATACAAACAGTTCATATATACAAATAACAAGAATAGAGTTAGAAAAATGGGTAACTGAACCCATGAAAATGAACGATAAAAATAAATCAATTAAAACACAAACAGTCATCATACAATATATTCTGGAGCAAACCCTTGAATTGCCCGAGAGATGGTAGGGAGGTCAATTTTAAAGAATTTTGGAGATCATTCCATGATGTTGGGCCTCCGACAGAGAAGGCTGTCTTACCCAGCTCCGTTTTAGTGAGTGGAACCTTGAGTGTCAAATAGTCAGTAGAGCGGGTTTGGTAGGTGCCATCATTCGGTACTAACATGGAGCATATATAAGTAGGGAGATGGCCAGCTAGGGCTTTATATAAAAATAAATGCCAGTGCTTATCACGTCGTACAGACAATGATGATAGACCTGAATTTGCATAAAGTGTACAGTGGTGTGTACCAAAGTTATCACCTGTAACCCATCGTAAGGCAGAGTGGTAAACAGTATCAAGCTGCTTTAAACATGAAGGAGCAGCAGACCTATAAATAATGTCCCCATAATCCAGTACCGAGAGAAATGTAGTCTCGATAACGGCTTTTCTACAAGAGTTTGGAAAGCAAAGTTTATTACTATATAGAAAACCTAATTTTTGTCTTAGTTTGGAGACAAGATCAGATATATGAAATTTAAAAGATAGTTTATCGTCAAGCCAGACACCAAGATATTTGTACTCAGAGACCCTCTCAATTAACGAGCCACTAGCAGACGTTATGCGAACGCTGTCAAGATCAATATTCACAGCCCTAGAGAAGAGCATACATTTTGTTTTGCTTGTATTTAAAACAAGACGTAGCTCCACCAGGGCATCCTGGAGAGTAATGAATGCAAGCTGCAGGTTCTTAACGGCAGCTTCAATAGAATCTGCGATACAGTAGATAACGGTGTCATCTGCATACAAATGGGCTTGACAATTTTTTAAAGTAGAAACAATATTATTGATATATAAAGTAAAAAGTACGGGGCCTAGTACCGACCCCTGTGGGACCCCTGAAGCAACAGGCAAAAAAGTAGATTGAACATCACCAGCTTTTACGGACTGATGTCTGCTAAATAGGTAATTATGAAAGAAATCTAATGTAGTGCTATTAAAGCCAATATCACATAATTTTTGCAGGAGAAGCTCATGGTTGACAGTGTCAAAAGCTTTAGATAAATCCACAAACAATGCAACGCAGTGTTTGCGCTCGTCCAAGGCAGATATAATATTGTTAGTTACAAGAGTAACAGCAGTAACTGTGCTATGATTGGATCGAAAGCCAGATTGATTTGAAGTTAAAATAGAAAAATTAGAAAGAAATGCCTTTAGCTGAGAGTTGATGAGCGTCTCCAGCATTTTAGCCAGACACGGTAGTTTTGAGATAGGACGGTAATTATCTAAAACTTGCTTATCACCTCCCTTGTGCAAAGGAACTATGTGTGCACATTTCCAAATATGAGGAAAACAGCTGGTGGAGATACAAAGATTAAAAATATGAGTAATCTCCTTGACAATAAGAGGTGCAGCTAATCTTAAGAAATATGGCTCTAATTTGTCCTCCCCGGTTGAGCTCTTTTGATTTAAGCGTAGTAATGCATCTAAGACTACAGTGAGAGTGAGGGGTTGGAGAGAGAAGTTCTCAGATGTTGTTGTCGATGTGTTTGTACTAGTATGATTTACAGCCTCAAGTTCAGGACCACTATATGTGTTGGAGAATAGGTGACCAGCTTCTGCAAAGTGTGAATTAAACGTGGAGCATATTTCCAGGGGGTCAGAGATTGAGCGGTTGTTACAAATAATGCGGGTGGGGAGCGTAACAGTGTTAGAATTTTGGAGAGAATTCACTGCTTTCCAAAATTTGCCTGCATTTCCTTGGGAGGAGGTAATTAACTGTAAATGGTAAACCGTAATGGCTTTCCTAAGGGATGAGGTGCAGATATTTCTGAGACGACGGAAGTGAGTCCAGTGAACAGGATCACCAGAGCGCCTAGCACGAGACCAGGCTTTGTTCCTTTCTTTCAGTAAAGCTGCAAGTTCAGGAGTAAACCAGGGGTTAACTCTGTCTTTTAGTCTGAGCTTCTTTAATGGAGCATGAGCATCAACAATGGTGCAAAAAGTATCAATAAAGAAAGCAAGAGCAAGATTAGCATCAGTGAATTCAGTAGTTAAAAATAAATGACTCTGGGAAATATCATATAAAAAGGCTTGTTCATTGAAATGCTTAAACTGCCTCCGGGAGACTACACGGGACTTAGTCCGCCTTATCCGGGCATCCCTTACACATGCCACAGGGCAGTGGTCACTGGGACCCAGCTCAAACACTCCGCAGGCAGTGAATTTATTCACTCTATTGGAGAAGATTAGATCAATCAGCGTGGATCTCGAGGGATCTAGAAGATTAGGTCTTGTTGTTTCAGAGACCAGTTGTGTTAGGTTTAGGTCACTGGTGACTTCCTTAAGGTGCTCAGAGGCACTTGAGAGCCAATTCTGATTGAGATCCCCCAGAACCAGGAGTTCCTCCCCTGAGTGCATAGAGAGCATACTAGCCAAGGAGTCAATGGAAATGGAGACAGCTGAAGGGGGTCTATAAACTCCCACTACAACCATAGATATGGTTCCAAACTGAACCCTCACTGAAAGCCATTCAAACATATTTGGGTGTGATACAGCATGAAGGAGTGTAGAGGAGAAGCTTGTATTGATATACATGCATACCCCCCCTGCTCTGCCAGATCTATCAATTCTAAAAATATTATAATTTAAAAGAGCCACACTCGAATCTCGAACACTGTTTTTGAGCCACGTTTCACCCAATACTAAAATGTCAGGGCTCGTCTGTTGGACAAGTAATTTGATATAACCAAAATTACATTTAAGACTTCTAATATTAAGGTGAATAATACCAATACCTTTCCTACTTTTAAATGATGAGGTAGTAAGTGTAGAGTTTGGGCAGTTTGGGAGAAGGGTGTTAGACTGGGGAGAGACAATAATGTGATTGGAATAAACAGCATTTGGATCATTGTTTATATGCTGAGGAGAATAGAGTAGTAGAGGGAAGTACTAGTCTATATTATGTCACACCATTGTGAATAACCACCGTGTACACTGGCAGTCGTTTGTGTGCACATTCAATACTTTTTCTTGGACATGTGTTGACCATAGTGCAGTATCACCTCGTACAGCCTAATGAAGCCTATTACAGCCTAACACACACCCCTACAGCCAATTAGAGCCCATTTGAGTCTTGAGCAGTACAGCCTAGTATGCCAAAGTCTAGCCTAGTCCTCTCCAATGGGAGAATAGAGTAGTAGAGGGAAGTACTAGTCTATATTATGTCACACCATTGTGAATAACCACCGTGTACACGGGCAGTCGTTTGTGTGCACATTAAATACTTTTACTTGGACATGTGTTGACCATAGTGCAGTATCACCTCGTACAGCCTAATGAAGCCTATTACAGCCTAACACACACCCCTACAGCCTATTAGAGCCCATTTGAGTACGGCCTAGTATGCCAAAGTCTAGCCTAGTCCTCTCTGCCAAAGTCTAGCCTAGTCCTCTCCAATGGGAGAATAGAGTAGTAGAGGGAAGTACTAGTCTATATTATGTCACACCATTGATAATAACCACCGTGTACACGGGCAGTCGTTTGTGTGCACATTCAATAGTTTTACATGGCATGTGTTGACCATGGTACAGTATTGCCTTCTACAGCCTAATGAAGCCTTTTACAGCATGGCACCCCCTACAGTGCAGTGCAGCCTAGTGTGCCAAAGTCTAGCCTAGTCCTGTCCAATGGGAGAATAGAGTAGTAGAGGCCCCTTTATAACACAAGCACGTATGTGATTCCACTCTCTCATCCTCTGGGTCCATATGTGCCAGTCTCCTCGCACACGTTTAGGCTAAGTGGTCTAATAGAAGAATTGTGGTACAAAAATAAGTAAATTGTCCCAGTGACATCGTCAGGGAGGAGTGTGTTACAATAGTCAGTCAGTCAGTCAGTCAGTCAGTCAGTCAGCCAATATGATGTTCCTGAGTCAATTGCAGTTATATCCCTCACACGGTGATGTTGGTTTCAATGCAGAAGACATCTGAGGGATCAAAGGTCAAAAACATTCAATAGGTTTTCAGCCAATCACGTATAGGTTCTTCGGATTGTCTGAATATTTGATTATATTTTAAAGTTGTTGCAGCCATCAAAATCAAAATGAGCAAATATTTGCATACAAACCATAAAGTTGAACATTCGGTTTAAGCATTCAGATAAGCGGAAGAAGATGGATGAATGAACATCTTCCCAACTCCAACAGAATTGGGGTTGTACATGGGAACCAGTTGTGGCTGTAGTAGGCTGTCCTATAATATAACATAGTGTTCATGTAAAACTATTGGTCGTGCACACAAACTCTGGCCTATGTACATAGTTGTACTCCCACAGGTCCCTGAACCACACTTTGGGAATTGGGATTGTACTATAGCCTATAAATGTTTGTGTAAAAGTATTGGTTGTGCACACAAACTATGGCCTTTGTACATAGTCGGACCCACAGAGGTCAGCAAACCACAATTTTGGAACTAGCCATAGCTGTACTGCAATAAAACTTTTGGTTGTGCACACATACTATTGCATGTGTACATAGTTGGACTCCCAGTGGTCCCTGAACCACACTTTGGGAACCAGACATGGCTGGATTGTACTATAGCCTTGAAATGTTTGTGGAAAAGTATTGGTCGTGCACACAAACTATGGCCTATGTACATAGTTGGACTCCCAGAGGTCCCCAAACCGCACTTTGGGAACCAGCCGTGGCTGTACTAGGCTGTGGTGTAATGTAATCTAGAAAGTTTTATGTAAAACTACTGGTCATGCATACAAACTATGGCCCGTGTACATGGTTGGACTCCCAGACGTCCCCGAACCACATTTTGGGAACCAGCCGTGGCTATAGTAAGCCTGTAATATGTCCTGTAATATGACCTAGACATGTTCATGTAAAAGTATGGGACATGTACACCATGTACACATGTAGAGTTTTGGTTAATAGTCTGCCACCCTGTGGAATTATGCTTGAACTGCAATATAAGGCCCTAAAATGGACACAGAGGAAAAAATAGCAGTGTGGGTCATCTGAAGGACTGATCGGTAAACATGTGGTGTCCACACGAAGAGGAGGGGGCCCGGAAAATTTAGAGACCATCCGCTGATTTTTCACGCCCCCACAGTCCGCACAGTGTGGACTGGAAATTTCTGGTGTACACCGGCAATATCGCATTGACCTTTTGAGCACCAAAAGCGATAGGGGTAATAAGGGTAGTAATAATAATAATAATAATAATAATAATAATACAACTGTACAATTTAGGCATTTAGCAGACGCTTTGAATCCAGAGCGATTTACATTAAGTAGAATGCAATGCATCATAAATATTATCTTTACAATTTGCATGTGTAGAGTGTGTGCATGTGCGCATCTTGTTACGTGTTACAAAATAACCCGAATCTTCAAAGACATAGGCTACACATATTAACTGATCTGTAAGAGTGAGAAGCCAGAAGCAGCAAATCATAGTGGATCGGATCGGTAAAAGGGAAAAGAAAAATATTCAATATTTGGAGGTGAAAGGGGGGTTGGTGTAGCATTCTAGTAGACAGCTCTCGTCATCATGACCCCCCCTGCTCCCTCTCTCTCTCGTCCATAGTTTGTTCAGTCAAAACAGGCGCCACCTCCCTTTGATGGAGGTAGCGGGAAGAGAGGAGAGATAGCAGCCTACACATAGGTTGTGACTCATGTGGCACTACAGCCAGGCAGACATGAGGGTGATTTTAATCAGCCTTTAGTGAAAGAGTGTTAGATTAGACGCGTCCTTTATTCTCTCTCTCAACGAAATGATGGCTGAGTCCAGACGAGAGGAAGAGTCGATGGATGCACGGGAGATACGGAGCAGAAATCAGCCGACAGGTTGGTGCACAGGCTACTTTTCCGTTCCTGTAAAGTAACGAATGAACGAGATAGCCTAGGCTACGATTTAGAGGAAAATAAATTCAGCAATGGGTATGGGGGGCAATGCACCCCTAAATGCCTTGACTGCCCCACTGGCAGGTAAACAACCCAAGATATTTCAAATTAAAGTGCTTATAATTAAAAAATATTTGACTAACTACAATTGCTGTAACCAAACCAACACAGTCATTCAAAACAAAAAACTTTCTGAGTCAGACCGTTATCTTTATGCATGCTGTGTTCCTTTTGGAACTTCAACACCCCAATTGGGAAATGTTACAGCTGGCCCTGGCCAACCCTAGCTCTGGTCCAGAGCTCCACTGCTTCTGAGTCTGACTTGCATTGCAATGCAAGTCAGACTTAGAACCAGTGGAGCTCTGGACCAGAGCTAGGCCAACCCATGTACCTGTATTGCCCAGCTGTTCATGTGGAAACAGACCAGCAGTTCAACAGAGGGATCAGTACAACCGAGGTGACTTTACTAAAGTGCTGCTGTCAGCATCAGCAGCAGTATTGTGTTTAGTCTTTGGTTATTTGTTTTTCAGAAGCAACCAATATATTTGGGGGAAATATATTGAATTAATATTACAGTAGTACTATGTGAAACCACTGCCAACTGGGCCTCTTCAATTAAGGTATGGTATGGTGCACTAATTATTTAATGCTGTAAGTTGACTTGTGAAATGCATCACTTCACTTAGAGTTCAAGTGGCATGGAAATGGGATTCAGGAGTGGACAGATGGGCTGAGTCAAAAAATCCCTCGTTTCAATGTTCAGTGAAGTACAGTTAGACCTGTTACCCCTGTAGTTCCCAAACCGGGATCAAATTATCTTGGGAGTTCCCTAGGATAATTAAAATGATCATCTCACTCAACACAACAGTAAACAAATTAACATAGAGTATTATGTAGTGTATCTGCATTTCTAAAGGTGCAATTCCATAACTTTTATAACTTAAAACCCATTTAATACCAAATTGGACAAATATTGATTGATTGAGACTGTTTTTGAGTATGACTCGAAAAAACCTCTCTCCGAGAGGCGAAATCTTTGGCTAGATTGATTGGGTGGTTTATTAGACGTAAATGTAAAAAACAGTGTTTTTAGGCTCTACATTATATCTATCTGATCAATTCATAGTCATAACATGATATGACACAGGGCTTGACACTAACACTTGCCCGCTTGCCCGGGGCAAGTTAAAAAAATGGCTGGGCAAGTGAAGACTGCTACCTGGTTGTGACTTACTGCGCTATGAAACAACAAAAATTGTACTTTATTTGTCTTGAAGGTGGTCATTGTGCTCTGCCTCTACATCTTTCCCTGCTTACTAGATATCTCTCCTATCTCTCTCCCAGGTCCATTTGGTTCCAAACTATCATTTTGCTGGGAACCACTGTGGGAACCACTGATTTACAAGTTGAATATTTACTGTAGCTGATTGTGACAAAACAGTCTTCGACTGTGAAAGGAAATGTTAAAAGCACCCAAGTAAACTTAAATGTAAAATTTATGATATTTTGGGGGGCAAGTGACCATGACCTTGGGGCAAGTAGAATCTGACTTGCACTTGCCCGATGGGCAAGTGCCTCGGAGACCTTGTCCCTCGGAGACCTTGTCAACCCCTGTGACAACTGGAGACCACATTTAAATGTTTATATTTATTATTATATATTTACTCGTCTTCTGAGATACCGGTATTGCCAACAGCTAGCCCCCGTTAAACCACACCCTACCCTGCCCTTCCTTACACAACCACGCACAGATGTATTTGTGCAGGCCCAACCCTACCAGCTGTCTGTCTGACCTTGGATTTGGACAGGTGGGCTCACTGCTGGTGGTTTGTGTGGGTGAACAAGCTGTGTTGTATCTATTAATATTTTAAACAGTTTACAGAGGTACAGGTTTACTCTCTTTTGTGGAATAATTCCCTGAATGTAGTAAAGTTATTTAATTTTCATGTGTTTTGAATATATTTGCGCATAGAGTTTCCTTCAGAATTCACTCAGGACAGCTCTTGGGTTACATATTACATTTACATGAAGGCATAACAAACCAGGCTATAAATTAGAGATAGGTGACATGAGGATTTTGTAGTATTTGTCCTGGGTTGCATCTGCCCACATCAGAGATCACGTCAGGAATTGTTGACCTGTCTGCACAACTCGCGATCATCCATGACTAACGGTTCACTTCAGCAGCTGTTATTCACACAAGACAAGTCATCTGTCTGCCACACACTACGTCTGCTTTTCATGTCAGGGCAAATCCTCTTGAACCGCTCCCTGCATGTTTGACTGTCACTGTTTACAAGATATGTTAATAACTGAAACTGGACGATATCATATCATGGAATAGGGTGCGAGATCCTGACATCAGATTCAGGGGTTAACTCTGCCAAGTTTCAACGGCATCTTCCTTGATGTCTTGTTTGACAGATGTTATAGTGGCAGGATAGCAACCACACACAAGGTTGCCAGTTCGAAAGTCTCCTTGAGCAAGACACTGAACCCCAAATTTATTTTTTCCCATTAAATGTTGATTTTGTCATTTATAAGAAGAAACCCCAGGCTGGTTCAGTGGATCCGGATCGAAATCTTCAAATAGTAAAATTTCTGATTCAATATTTATATATCATACATGCCCCTTTGTAACTTGCCGGTAAAACTTCATTTTAACCATGATAGATTCATGGAAAAAAACAACCTTGGTTCTGGATAGTAACCTACCTGGTCGAGTGCATTTTGACTGTAGTTGTAGTTTGACTGTAGTCCAAACGGGACTACATGGACTACATGGACAACTACAGTGAGAATGCATTCTACCAGGTAGGATACTATGGCAACAGGGTTCAATTAAGAGGGTGTGTGTTTTGGTCTGGAATTCCCCTTTCATATTGATACTTGTAGGATATTTAAAATCTTGTTGATTGTTTGGATTAAAGTTATAGATAGGGTACAGGTATTAGCTGTCAAAGTGAAAGTTGAAATGAGCTTAGCAATGAACACAGTCATGACTCATCAGGACCACACATCCAGAGGCTGAGTAATGATGTTTCTGGGCTGCAAATAAAATAGGGGAGACAGAGGGGTGGTCTTGTGTTCCATTGGAGTTGAGATTTTCCACCATGTCTGGCTGCCATCCTCTGCTCTGACAATGCAATGAAAACAGCAGTGTGTCTGATCACAGTTGGATAAACATGAGCGTTGGACAAATACAATTTAGAACTGTATATTCAGGGAAATGTGTCTGAGCATGAATGTGTATCAACACTTTGCTCAACCGTCACTCTCAGCCATGCAAGCTGAGCACTATTAAATGAAAAATGTAGCTAAGGGCAAGTTGATGAGAGAGTTCACCAACTATAAAAGATAAAATAAAATAAATAATAATATAGCTATAGTTATCATGATCACCATCAAGAGCAATTTGGGGTTCAGTGTCCTGCCCATGGACACTTCGACATGATTCGAACTGCCGACCCTCAGATCATTGGACGACCTGCTGTCCTGAGCCACAGTCGCCTGTGGACCACCCCGCAGGGATAGGATGCGTGCACGTTGGTTTGGCCTTAGTTTTGTCTGACATATCAGTGATCCAATGCACCTAAACCTAACCACGGGGCCGATACCTAAGTAGCTGAAGGAAACAGTAATGATCATTACCAAACCTGTTCAGCGATTCTAACCTTTGGATCCCGCCAAGGCCATGTATTATTCCTATTTATACGTTGTAGTTTATTGTTATTCCATGAATGCTTTATTTCAGTGGTTTGCAACCAGTGGTCCGGGGACCATCAGTGGTCCTTGAGAGAGTTCCAGGTGGTCCCCAGCTAAATGATGGAAAGTTGGTTAACCAGGCTCTCAAGAGTTAAAATATTCATCATGTGAATTAGAAGTTTACACAACTAGAGAATGTAGAATATTAATGGTTATATATATTTTGATCTGTATGTTTGACTATTTTCTTTACCAAATTCGTTGTGGAATTATGGACAAAAACAAAAGAAATCTTTAGTTTTAGGGTCTGTGGGGCTAAAATGTCATCAAATCGTGGTCCGTGGCTCAAATTCTGAATAAATAGTGGGCCCTGGTATCAAAAAGGTTGAAAACCACTGCTTTATTTCAATATAGTGAGAAACAGATCAGCTATCCAGGAGTTGATCTGAGGACATGAAGAAGGCATTTGCACCCATGTGGTTGTGGTATTCACTTTAACCACTGGCCCATTGAGTCACAAAAGATTCCCAATTATTTAAGTTTTATACTATATCCCCTCAAGTAAATTGGATACTATAGTTTATACAGCTATGGCATGGTTGCAGAGTCGTCTACAAGTGGGAGTGCCTGTCCAGGGCTAATACCGCAAACCAATTGACCGATCAGTGCGATATTTCTTCTGCAAACTCTATTTCTATTTGTATATATTCACAACATTGCAATAAATTGCTAGACAAGTTTCAGTTTAAAACTACTTGCCAACAACTTTGAGATGTGTGATGCCAAATCCAAAGAAATTAAAAACCTGAACTACCGGTATCGTTGTTATTAGCATGTAGAACTACATAAGCATGCTCCATTTATAGAAAATAGACATGCATTTTAGGTCATGATGATTCCAGCCCGATCGGCTTGCTTCCAGGCTTAAAATAATTGACGTCAATATTTTTTGGAAATCTCTATGGGAAGGAATAGAATTGTGGGTTTACATCTGTGGCACCACAACACTGGACTGGCAAGTGGCAACCACTGCTATTCCATGTAAGGGGGGGAAAGGGGCGTGGCAGAGCAAGCAAGTGGGTCACACCTGACACTTCCTGCATGACCACATTCCAGTTGATCTGACTGGCCAAGTCAACAGTGGAGGAGCAGGCTCTGTTTCTCTCTCTGTCTGTTGCTCTGCCGTCTGCGGGCGTGAGACAGTAGGATTTATGCTCCTTGACACAGCATCAAAGTGTCATTCACACACAGTTGATGGACTAGGAGACTTGGAAGATTTGTTTTTGAAGAGCAATTCTAGGAGCAGGTAGGGTCATTAGGGAGTAATATCCCTGACTACATTAATACTTCAAAGACATTGGGTATTTTATGAGTGGACACCTGTCAGCTGTAATGTCTCTGTTTAGTGGTTTGTGGCATGTTGCTACACACTGCTGTGATAATGTGGAGCGGTCTAAAATCAAAATACTTAAAAATCTTTCTGAACCTAAGTGCATATGCATCATCTATATTGATTTCTCTGATTTGTCGTTGAATAGCAACATGAGGCAGACGCATTGCTATGGTGGCAATAACTGATAACAAGCAACAGGTGTGACAGGTGGACTGTGTACTGACTGACTCTTAGTACAACCAGCCATAGTTTCAGTAGAATCTGATGGCTCACTTCAGCCCATTATCTGGTTTAGCTACAAATCTAGATAGTGTGTGTGTGTGTGTGTGTGGGGGGGGGGGGGGGGGGGGGGGGGGGTAAATTCTGCTTTGGGCACCAGTACCTGTCTGCCATTGTTTGTTGACATGATTGAGGCTACAGTGCAGGAAGTAATTTCATCTACAGCAGCACTATGATTATTGTAGTTGACCATATTTCAATCCTGTTTGATATGTCAGACCTCACATAGTAATAAGATTAATAGCACTATTGTAGTAATGAGTTTCATCCATTACATGCTTTTGCTTTTACTTTGCGGTGCGTTTCAGCTTTCTTTAACATGATGTCAGTGCTGCATATGAGTGAATGTCAGTGATAAGCAGTTATCTAACTGCCTTTGTTTCCTTGTCTTCACAGACCGCTCAGACAGGACCAAGCCAGATCACTTACATTCCAGGTATGTTGTCACTGGAAGCGAGTCATAAAGTTCCAAGACATACTGTAATGGCTCCCAAAGTTTTCAGGCTACAACAGTTTTCAAAATATTTTTTTTTGAACGGTTGCGCAGATAAATATTGTGAAAGAAGCCAAACTACAGAGCCACACTTGGCTCTGTTTATGTACTTTGTAGAGTTGGATGAGCATTATGAAAAAGGTTTTCCACAATAGGGGTAGTAGGGGTAGTAAGTAAATACCTTGTGTAAACCTTCTAGGAGGTGACTCTGATACTGGTAAGCTGATCTTCACCAGTCAACTGTGAAAGTGAAACTGCGTTAAAGGGTCACTGTCCCTTTAATACCCTGATTTGCTGAGGGTGGATTTGTGAATGTAGCAAACAATGCACTGAGGAATGGACCAAACGCAATGTTGTTGTTTGTAGACATACCAGGCTGGTGCTGCCCTGTTATTATTGTGATGTCAGAACAGCCCAGCTCCATGTATGGAGATATGATCAGGTGCTGGTTCTGGACAATCAGAACCAGACTCAACCCAGGGCACTGCACTCCCTGTCGGTGTTGAACACATGTAAAATTTGAAGTTGAAGTTAGTGGGACGAATGGTTCTTCGAGTATGTGGATTGCAAATGCACGTATGCCCCTCAACCAGGCTTCTAGCTAAATTGTATTTTCTCTATGTCAGAGCCAATCAGAGGCTCTACCTGCCTTGTGTGTTCTTTTCTTGGGGGATTGCAGGACTGTGCTTTGAGTCCTGGCTAATCAGTCACACTGTAAATCTGTTTGGCATGCATTCATCCTTGCCTTACTCTGATGTTTTTGAGTCAATGTGGGTTGGTTGAGCCTTCGTCACTGTCGGTGTTGTTGCTGTTACATCTGTCTTAGCGATCAGTATCTTCCTTCCATCCTCTAGGCGTATTGCTCATTTGTACGATCTGTAGCTTGCGCGGTGGCCTCTTGCGAGTGCTGCAACAGGGGTTGATGGCTCCTGTCACCCTGCCTGTCTTTCCTAGCCTGGGTTCAGCCCACAGGCCCCGCCCACTCAGCTGGGTTCTGTGGTCTGGTGTTGTGATGAAGAGTTTCGATTTATCTCGTCCGGAAAAAACGGCTCGGCCAATGAGCTGGAGTTGGAGGCGGGTCTAAAAAAATAGCCAATCAACACCGAGGATCATCTAACTGCCACAACAAAACAGTTTCCCATAAAAAAACAGCACACATCCATTCAGTTTCATTGTAACTAAAGTTTCATTGTAACTAGAGTTTCATTGTAACTAGAGTTTCATTGTAAATAGAGTTTCATTCTTTAATACTGCATTTAGTTATAAATAGTGAATATGTCCGACGCTAACTGCACTGCTAGTCAGTTAACTGCTAGTTAACTGCTAGTTAACTGTTGTTGTCGACTGCAAACAACGTCTCCAGTGATTGGTCGAGGGAAAATCAAGGGCCCGCCTCCTTGTAAATCGGTTACAATGGGGCCAATGTCAGACTCTTGAGCCATGGCTCAGAGTCTGACAATCAGCCTATGTCTTTCCTGGAGTTCAGCAGTCTCTCCAGAGTCACTGATGTTCCTTGGTTGCAAATCAGACTCACTCATGCCCAGGGACTTTGGTTTGCAAATGCATCAAACACGGGATAAAGCCTCGTCCTAGTAGAGATCATCAACCTTCTTAGAGTGATCAATAATAATATAAATATTATTATTGTTATTATTGTAGTCACATTTGAACACCAATTCCTCCATGTAATGAACCGGATGCGACCATAAAGCAAAGGAAGCACTGTTCTTTTTCCCCAGATGCGTTACATCATCCATTTCAAACCCTTAGGTGTTGTGTGTTAACAACAGGTGACAGGCCCACCCCTTCTGTTTAGAGACTTTTCATGGAGACCGTTGGTACACCACATTAACTCGGAGATGAATACAGAGAGTAATAGTGTTGTTTGTAATAGGAGGAGACCCGAGTGACTTCAAAACGTTTTAATAATGATTTTGGTTTATATGGATACTGGTGACGGCCGCTGTGTGGGTAGTACTATTCACGTTCATGTTTCCTTGAGATCGGTGCCACTTGGATTTAAACAGGTATAGATTGTTTGTTTCTTTCATGTGCAAAGCTATAACTGATGGTTGCTGTGTGTGAAGGTTTGATTACATGTAGACTGTTTAATAGTTTTGTTTAGAAAGCAGACAATTGCACAAGTCCCTCCGAGCCGAGTCTCAAGCAAGCACAAGTCATTTGGTCCCAAGTCTCAAGCAAGTCAAGTTTTTTTAGGTTGGGGGCGAGTCAAGTCGAGTCGAGTCCACACAGTTGGGCGAGTCAAGTCGAGTCAAGTCGCATGGTTGTTTCGAGTCGCGTCGAGTCACAATGTTTTCAAGTCAAGTCACTGGTTTTCAAGTCAAGTCACAGGTTACAACTTCCTACGGTCAAATGTAAAAAAAAAATATATCAGTTTTTATCAGTTATCAGTTTTGTTGCAGTGTAACTTGAATTATATGAATGAAAGAAAAAATGTATTAATAGAGATGAGAGTTACAGTACAATTGTGCTTGTGTAGCATTTTGTAGAGCAGGCATACCTGCACGCACACGGATCATTAATTTAACATAGTGTTCATTTTTCATCAGGCACTAAGTTAGCTACCTACTCGTGTACTACACTCAGTTGCCAACTGCCAAAATCCAAAATGCACTAGTGGCACTTCCAAAACGCACTACAAGGAGCTAGAGCAGTGTTTTTCAACCCAGCTCACTATAAAAGCACTAGTAGTGAATATCACCTTGAGTTTTTCAATCATTTTGGCGCTAGGGGGGTCTGGAAAAAAAGCTAAATATAGTGTCAAATGCGTGAAGTTGGCAACACTGAGTCTATGACTACACGTGCATTTGTTTTGGTGGGATGGAAGGACCCGGAGAGCAGAGCTGGCGAAATAATAACTGGACTAAATAAAACTATTTAGCGAGAAGAACGTACCGGTGGAAAGGGAAGGAATGAATAACTATTTTAGGTGGAGGTTGCGTGGAGTGAGGTTTTAACCCCAACAACTGGATACATGTTAGGAGAAGTGAGAATTTTGGAAGATGGATTGCTGCCTTTCTAGTTTCTATATGGATGGATGATGGATTATTTATGCAGCCAGTCACATACGGACATACAGGAGCCCAAATCAGCGTTCGTGACAGTGGTGAGTGATATTGTTTTCTGTTGTTTGGCCATCCTCCGTTTCCCATCAGAATGGAAGTTTTTAAAAGCAAATTTGACAACCTTTGGTGATTGTTGTGCAGACGAGGAGGACGAGGTTGTCGAAGAACGCTCAGGAGTAGCAGACGCAGTCGCCATTGTTTTTCTGTGTGTGGTGTAGTGTGGCTGCTGTGGCGTATGGCCTGATCAGAGTCTTTTGTGCTTGCTCGCTCTACATGCCTGTCTCCAATCACTCAATCAATCTATCAATCAATAAACGCGTGAACCTATAGCGTGGCGTTCATTAGAATTACTGAAATAGACAGTTGGAGAGTTGTGGAAACTGGGAAGTACTGCAAACTCCGTTCACTGTTTTCTGACCCCTCAATGTCGCAAGTCTTCTACTAGATCTAGATGGCAATGGCGTTCACCCCCGCTCCGCTCCCGTCAGTGGTTCAGACCGTGGGTCGGGACCCCCGCAAATAGGTGATCGTGTTAGCTCCCTGACTGGTTCATTTGGTTTCATTTGCACACCGTTGCCTCCCGGCAATGGTGACTCGGACGATGACTCGGACGAGTCGCCGAGTCAGGTTGTCTCAAGTCAAGTCCGAGTCTCAAGGACTACGTCCCAAGCGAGTCAAGTCGAGTCAAAAATGCGACTTGGCGACTTGACTTGTCGAGTCAATAGGACTCGAGTCCAATTGTCTGTTTAGTTTTGTTTAGAAAGTATTACAGATTTAGTACGTTTGGCCTCATATTATACACCAAACCTTACGGTGCATTTCCACATGCCCGGTAAGCTTGCTTTTAGCAGAACTGAGCAGAAATTTGATCTTCCAGATTAAAAGGGTAAAAAGAAGACAGAGACCATGGGAAATCCCCAACATTGTATTAGAGCTTAGTGGTCTCTGTGTGAAGCTTCATAGAATGGCATGTCCTATGTGTAGTGTGCAGCTTTGTGGCCTCAGGCTGGTTGAATGAATCCTTTTTGAGAAGTGAGTCATTAGCACCAGGTTACTAAACAACTCTTTGTTAGCATGAGATCCACACCTCAATGTTAGTGGGATTCATTCTCTCTCTCACACACACTCTCTCTGTCTTTCTTTCTCTCCCCCCGTCCCCATCTTCTCTCTCTCTCTCTCTCTAGTCAAGGTCCTCTCTCGTCCATACGTGCTGTCATCAAACGAAGTGAGTTTGTTAAATTGTCTCTGCAGTATACAAAAGCAATGCAACCATGTTGAGAAGTGTGACGTTACACAAAATGTAGAACGTATCCTGTAAAAGTGATGCCTAGAATGTGAAACAACGCTGCGTGGACCAGTGGTTAACATTCTTTTTCTATCTACAGCAAAAACAATTACTCAGAGTGACCGCAGCAGAGAGAGAAGGTAATGTACTGCATATATTGCACATGATGTTATAATACCTAATGAGCAACATAGTATAGCCTCGTCTTATGCAGCTGTCTTGTTTGCATATATTTCCCTGTTATCACCTGTAACAAGGAAAATAGTTTACACGGGCGGTCCTGCACGAACGCAACACATTATTTGGCACAGAGGAGGAATTCAAGAGGCTCTGTGCCTCTCATTGTTTCCTTGTAGACTGGGTTTATCTTTCGCACAAATCACATCAATCAAAGCAAGTAATTATCAGTTGCCTCGGCCCTGGGCTTTTTCACTGACAACCATGCACTGTCTTACAGGAGACCAGAGATCACCATCCTCTCTGCAGAGCCACTAGCCAGTAGCACCTGGTTCCCAGGATCCTCTAGGGTTTTCCCTCCTCCTCTCCCATCCTCTCAGCCCAGCTGGTCTAGCAGCAGCAGCACAGCTACTTCCAAGGTAGGTCTGATACAGTGGCGTAGGCAGGAATTCATAATTTTCTCTGCTATTTACTAGAACTAGACAATACAACCAACCAATACAGCTGCACTGCAACTGCAATAGCAGCAACCAATAGCAACCAAGAGGCTTGATTGTGAAGACATTAATTACAACCAATAAGGAACAAATCAAGACATGTCTAGTATTGCAAAGCATCCTCCTAACAAAGCAAACTGAAAATTGTGTGGGGCATGTTGTTGTTGTTGTTGTTAATTCTCAAAAACTTCACAGATGTGGACACATCTGCACATCTTGCACATCGGTAACTATGGATGCTGCCTTGTACAACCACATGCCATTTCCTTTGCAATACCAATACAATTTTGCACACACTATTTTTGGTTTGGTTCAAAAATACATGGGTCTGGGCCTTGGCTCAGTTAGGCCCAGCCTTGGCAATGCCCCTGGTCTGATTGGTCCCCACAGGGAAGAAAAACAACAACAACAAAAAAAAACTTGAGTGTGTTTGTAATTTACAGTACAGTATGTGTGTGAACTCTATCCGTTCCCGTGTCTTAGCCCCCGCCATCCTATGACCAGGTGATCGAAGAGAAGACCCGAGAAGAGCACATTACCCGGCCGGTACCGGCTCCCCGCAAATCTACGGGCATCACCAGCAGCTCCACCCAGACTGACCCTGTCACAAACGCCTCTACTGCCGCTGACCCACAATGCACTGCAGTCCCACATTCCGCAGAGAGGAAATCAGGTAGTGAGTCGCTGGTGGGGAGGATATTATGTCCAAAAATGTTGGCCATACGACTAAAGTAAAGTTAGTGACGATTGTTGCAAACAGATACTCTGTGTGAACATCATGCACTCGCACAACGTTGTTGTGTAGGGCCACCACAGGGAAGCCGTGCCACACCTTACTGGTATTATATGACTAATATGGTTTTCCATTTGTTTCTTCACAGATAAAAGGCCTCGAAAACCGCCAAGACCATCATTACCTAAACCTTCATGCAGAGACACTAGTGCTGGAGCAGATGTATCTCCTCACAAGCCGGCCGTTGCAACCACCGCAGCCTCTACCAACACAGAGAGTCTCACTGACCTTGAACCCAACCCACCTGACTCCACGCACACAACCAGCATCGGATCAGTCACAGTCCACTGGGATGTTTACAGAGAACAGCCTGCAGAATCCGTTCCTGTTACACTAGACTCGCCACATTTCCCCTCAGAACCTCCTCCCGTACCCACCCAACAACACCCTGTTCCACTTCCTCGTCGTTCCAAAACCCTCAAGCAGCCCATCAAGGCTGACATCAAAGTTCAGACATTGATCAGACTCGGTGAGAATGGTGACGGCGACATTGTGACTTCCCCCACGGACCAAGAAGAGCTGCAAACTAATCAATATTTAAAGGAACTGTTGGAGGTGTTCATCGTGGATCAGAACTCGGATGCTGCCAACCAATTAGACGATAGCAGGCAAAGTGAACACCAGCACAATATGCAGGCACGCATCCTGGCCTTCGAAAGGCAGTTGAACAATGATGGGGGAGATGGGGTGGAACCTGTCAAGCGGCCACAGCCTCGGCCCAGAAACCTACAAAATAGGCCCCCTGTCGCCACCAAGCCTTCTGTAACCCCCAAACCTTCAGTCAAGTATCACAATGGAGAAAACCACAATCAAGAGGCATCGCTATTCCCGCAAAATCCCACCCCGGCTCCAAAACCTCAGCCTCCGAAGAAGCCTGTGGGACTGTCACACGCGGAGGAACCAGAGGCCGTGCCCTCCAAGTCGGCACTTCTGCCCCCTGCACGACGTTCTGTACTCGTCAGAGCCAAATGCTTTGACCAGCAGGATGAGGACACAACCCTTCCACTGAAGCCTCCTCCTAAGGAGCCCCTGAAACCCAACCTGAATGTCAACAATCACAACTCCGCCTCTCTGGTCAAGGAGAATGAATATGTGGAAACTCCCACGAGTAAGCATTAATTATGACCACTGGTTTTCAAACACTGACTCGGGACCTAGTTGTGGACACATTCTTATGGGTCCTTTTTATTTGTTTTCAATTATTATTATATCAAAAACATTTTCAAAAACAGTACCAAAGAAGTAAAGATTTCATGAATTATGAACATGAACTCCCTTGATTTATTAGTCAACACTAATCTAGGTCAAACCTAGAGCATACTTGATTAACCCTTTGATATCCTCTGTTGCAACCTATATATATTTTTTAACTTTAAATCCAAATGCTACCTCATTAATTGGCCCATTAGTTATTGCTATACATGTAGCATAACATTTTACATTTTTTTGAGAGTT
The DNA here is from genome assembly GCA_039105355.1 of Benthosema pterotum. Taxonomy (NCBI): domain Eukaryota; kingdom Metazoa; phylum Chordata; class Actinopteri; order Myctophiformes; family Myctophidae; genus Benthosema; species Benthosema pterotum. The sequence continues at coordinate 21,472,228 of CM076973.1, read as the reverse complement.
AGAAGAATTTTCAGAAAACTTGGGTTTGGTTTTAGAAGGCGTTTTTAGAATCAACCCAGCTACCAATGGGTTAACTAAGCCGGACCCATTAAATCAACAAGGTAAAAGTTCAGACGCATATAAAAGAAGTACAGTAGTGAGTCAGTTGTCATTTTCTGTCTGTAGAGCCTACCCCATTGAAACCTCAGCACAGTGTGGACAGTGCTGCCAGCCTCCCCTTCCCCAGACAGGGTGTAACCAGAAGACCCACCACCATCAGAGTACCCAGCAAGGCTAGCCAACGTGAGTCTCTCTGCTCTCTATCTCTGTTACTGTACATTGTAGGGCTGGGCATTGGCAAGAATGTTGTTGTATGAGATACGTCATTCCGATCCATTGTGATCTCATGTCACAAATCAAGATGAAATGTAATGGCATAAATAAACAAAGAGCGATGGTGAATGAGGTTAATACTCCCACATTCTGAAAACACAATCTGTCACGCGATAACAGTTTACACTTTTATCACTATAAATTCTGGCCCTGGCAACTGTGCTCATTTCGTGCAAATGGCAGATTAAGTCCTTGATCTTATATTCTGTCAGGAAAGTTAGTATGCACAACATGGAGTTAAACTCACTACAGTATAATTAAACGACATTTTTGCAGTTGAAAATACCTTAAGCAAACAATATTTTACCTGTCTTAGATGAGTCGCTGGACTTCTCCGCTCCTCCTCCCCTGCCATTCCAGAAGCCTGTAGGCTCCCTAGCGCCTCCTGTGGCCCACAAACCAAGTCCTGTCCCCCCCTCCACAGTAAGAGTACTCACTGCTTAATTATAATTATTCCTTAAAAATCCAGCTATTTTTTCTCCACAAAATATGTATTTTTCTAAGGGATCTGATTATTGCTGAAGCTGCAGGCATTGCTGAGGAAAAAAAACGTTAACATGTTAACATGTCATTATTATTATTATATGGGCTTATACACTGTAATGTATGCTGGAGTGTACAGGATGTGTCCTACTCCTTTATCTTTAATCTGGACTGCCAACGCCCACCTGCAGCAATTCTAGTATTTTATATAGACACAAAGCAGCCATTGTGTAAACAACGGCCTACTGTAGAGTTGGAGCTATCTGGCTGGTCAGTCTGAAATCAATCCCTAAGTTTGCAAATAAATTGGTGTGTGTGTGTGTGTGTGTGTGTGTGTGTGTGTGTGTGTGTGTGTGTGTGTGTGTGTGTGTGTGTGTGTGTGTGTGTGTGTGTGTGTGTGTGTGTGTGTGTGTGTGCGTGTGTGTGTGTGGCGTGCTATACAATACTGTATGAATAATAGACATCAAAGGTTTCAGTTTTATATATTGTTTCAGTCCACTGGGAATATACTGTATGTTGTGAACCTGTTTGTTGTGAACCTGTTTGTTGTGAACCTGTTTTTACACCTGATCATATCTGCGAACTAACAAAGACATGCTTTTATGGTCTACAGGAGTCCTTCAATACAGGGCTGGAACTGAACCTGCCTCCTCGGTGAGTGACACAATATGCCGCTGAATTCATATTCTGTCAGCTATATTTATATGTAGCTATACATATGTGCACCGAAATGTAAATAAAACAAGATGTACAACCTGTGAGCCTCCATACATTGGTTGGCAAAGCAGTATTGAAATGAACAGCAGAAGAAACACCCAACTTAATGATGGAGGTCCTCTGCAGGAGGTTTGCGTCTGCATGCTGCACTCAATTTCCAAATGTCTTCATTCCATATCAAAGTTAATTTCAAACATCTTGCGAGACGGACATTACCAAGAGTGAGTCAAGCACCCTTTGGTTGTGTTCAGACGGAAGATGCCGTCTGCCTCTGTGTCAGGAAAACCATGAATGGGACTGGAAAGTTTAGAACTTCCAAAACTCATTACTTACTGACTCTTAATCAGGAGCCCTGGCATCACAGGTCGACGTATTGGGATGTACAGGGTGTAGCTTAGGTTTTCATCCTTCAGCGTTGTGGGTACTATACTATGTGATGCACAAGGTGGACTCGAAGGAGGGAACACTGCTTCAGTGCCCACCTTCCGCTGGGGGGAACTGAAGTGTGCCATTTGTTGTACAAATAAAACAGAAACAAAACTACTGTCTGTCGATTTGTTCCAGAACGAGCGGAGGGAGGAGCCTCCCACCTCACCAGCCAATGGCCAAAGCAGGACCAGGAAGACCGCCTCCACCCCGGCATGATGAAGCAGGAGGATCCAGTTCGACAAAATCAGCTCGGTTGGAGCCTCCTCCCAAATCTCAATCTCACACCCACAAACCCAAGCGGAAAGGGCCTGTGTTGCCCCCAAGGCCCAACCCTGGGCACTGTCTCTACAACAAATACACGGTGAGAGACCCATCACTCTTGCTGTCTCATGTGGTGTAGAACTGTGGTGTTTGTCTCTAGAAGTAATGTACTGTATTTCCTATCCTTCAGACTTTTAGCACTAATCCAGGTTTACAAAGTAAAGATTCAGACAAAATGCCATGAACATTTGTCAGCAACAAAAGGTCAGGTTGAAATATTAGTAAGCAAAGAAAAATACCAATCGCTTTTACTCCTGTGATTACTGTTTACAACTCTCGACTGAAACATTTGTCTGTCTCTGTTATGAACACCATTTACACTTCAAAAATATCACTACTTATGTGTTCTAATAATTGTTCCCCCAGCTTGAACTTCCTCATGGAATTGCAATCTTTGACTATAATGGGACCAATACAGGGGAACTCTCGTTTCAGGTGACCAAAAAGTTCTTTATTTCAACTTCTGTGTCACATCTCATGTTTACATGACACAATTCCTGCATGGAATCAGCGCGTTCATGTCATCCAATATATCTCTGTGTAAGATCTGTAATAGAGACATTTTATATTATCTTCTTCAACAGAAAAATGAGGTACTTGTGCTGATTGAGGACTTGGACCATGGCACGTTTAAATGTCAGGCAGGGGATGCTAGTGGTCGAGTCCAGAAGTCCCACATGAAGGTCATCACACCTCTGTCGTCGTCACAGGTAAGGGTTAGCCTTAGCACCACAAGACAGACAGACACACACACACACCCACACACACACACCTCTAACTATCACATTGTTTGTCTTTATTCCGCATACAGCACGTCAATTCAGTTGGCTCTGGTACAGACAGTTGTGGAATGAAGGTCCAGGCTCTGCATGATTTTGACCCGGGTAACATTGCTTTTTTTTCTCTTTTTAGAATGCTATGTTGTAAACAGGAGCTTGTTCCAACTCATTTAGGCAAATTTAAATCCTTCTGCTTATTCCACGATCACCATTAGACTCTTGACTGGCGCCCGTAAGCAGCATCACATCACCCCTATACTGGCTTTCCTTCATTAGCTCCCAGTCATACACAGGACTAATCTTAGGTTTAAGGTTTTTGTTCAGCCCAGGCCAGAATGGACCTGCTCCACCTTAACTCCGCCCCCTTGATGCTGACACAATGCTCCTCTCACTCATAATCTTCAGGCTATTGTGTTCCTGGGACCTTTTTGGTTGCTGTTTAACTTCTTCTTAATTATGTTGACAACAGTTTCCAATCCAGACTTAAGATATACCTGTTCTCAATAGCACTTGAACCTCTTTAAACTCTTATCCATGCCATGCAAGCCGCTCTTTGCTATATACTGAAAGAATGGTTCGAACCCACCCCTGATAATATTTACTTTGCTTTGAACATCTCACAGAATACAAATAATAGTTGGAGTGAGCTACCTATAAGTATGCCTGATAATGAATAAATAAGCCGTTTTTTTTTTTCTTCTTTGATTTGATTCCACTAGTAGATGGCATACTAGTGGAGCAAACATCGGTCAAAAAGAGGCTTAGTTTTTGAGGTACCCTCCCCGAGGTATAACAAGACGGGACATAGTTTTTTCATAACTTTAGGGTGTCCCCTTTATGAAATGGATTGTCCCGAGATTTACTTTTACTGCAAAGGTCATGAAATTGATCCATGAAGCTACTCAACACCTAAGCAAAAAACGCCTAAACTAAAAGTTGTCAATGCTTTGCCATTTTTTACCTGATGCTTATTTTTATATCATATTTGCACAGATTGTCTACAGGTAGTGTCCTTACATCCCAGAAGAGCCAGAATGCCAATATTTGGTTGTATTGTAGATCAGAAGCCTTTTTATAAGGTATTAAATAGGCGGAAATAGCAAAAAAAGTTGACCTTTCTGAGTCCTACTCTTGCCCTACTCTGTATTAGAGGTATAACAAAACGGGACACCATTTTTTCACGTCTTTAGGATGTTCCCTTCATGAAATGGATTGGCCCAAATTTTACTTTTACTGCAAAGGTCATGAAATTGATCCATGAACTCACTCACCACATACACAAAAAACGCTTATTCTAAAAGTTGTCAATACTTTGCCATTTTTACATATTGCTTATTTTTGCATCATATTTGCACAGATTGTCTACAGGTAGTGTCCTTACATCCCAGAACAGCCAGAATGCTAATATTTGGTTCGTATTGTAGATCAGAAGCCTTTTTTATAAAGGTATTAAATAGGCGAAAATACCAAGTCCTACACTTGTCCTACTCTTTATTAGATTTTTATTAGAGGTATAACTAAATGGGACACAGTTTTTTCACATCTTTAGGATGTTCCCTTCATGAAATGGAATGTCCCAAATGTTACTTTTACTGCAATGCCATGAATTGAATCATGAAGTGAAACACGACAGAATGAAATAACACCTATCCTGAAAGAAGGAAAATCCAAGAAAATTAAAAGTCATTTTCTACCTGCTAATTATAATTGCATCATATTTGCACAGGGTCTGGAGAGTCTCAAAATGTCAGAATGACAAGATCTATTGTGAATAAGCAGCCTTTTCACAAGGCCTTAAATAGGCAGACATGGCACAAAGTTTACTTTGTGCTATTTATTTGTGCTAGTTATTTTCATATCTTTAAGTTAAACTTTTACAGCAAATGTCATGGAATTAATCCAAAGTGATCACTAGTTCACTACTGCAAAAATGGCTTTAGTGCAGGAAGCAAAACCCCAAAGTTTACTGTACCCCTGCTAGGGGTAGAACAAAATGTAACAATGTTTTTGTCACATTTACATCAACCTGAATTAGGGAGTTCCAAGTCAATCCTTTCACATTTTCTACCTGCTGCATGGTTGTGTTTAGGTCATGCTTGCACAGTTGCACAGATGTTCTAGTCAGTTATACATCCTCAAGCAACCTAAATTGGTTGTATAATGCAGTGGTTTTCAACCTTTTTGATAGCCGGGCCCACTATGTATATGGTCATGCTTGCACAGTTGCACAGATGTTCTAGTCAGTTATACATACTCAAGCAACCTAAATTGGTTGTATAATGCAGTGGTTTTCAACCTTTTTGATAGCCGGGCCCACTATGTATTCAAAATTTGAGCCACGGACCACCATTTGAGGACATTTTACACCCACAGTCCCATAACTAAAGGTTTATTTTGCTTTTGTCCACAACCAGGATTGGGGAAACAAAACAGTCAAACATACAGATCAAAATGACCATTAATCTTCTACATCTTCTACATTCTTTAATTGTGTAGACTTGGGCTAATTCACATGATGAATATTTTAACTTTTCAGAGCGTAAACATGAAACCAAATGGACCCGCAAGGGTCCATTTGGTTTCATTTTTACGCTCTCAAGAGTTACCTCTGGTTAACCAACATTTCATCTGGTTAACCAACTTAGCTGGGGCTACCCGGAACCATCTCAAGGACCACTGGTGGTCTCCGGACAACCTGTTGAAAACCCCTGCTATAGTGAATTACTGTAGCCTTTAATATAAGGCTGTATTAGAGGCAGGCATAGCCAAAAGCTTCTAACTACAGTATTTGCTATAAATAAAGTTTACTTTCTGGCAATTCTGGGTGACCTTGGTTTAGGAGGTAGAGTAGACCATCCAATGATCTGTGGGTCAGAACCCCAAAATTGCGTCTGATAAATGGTGCATTTATATAGCGCCTTTATCCAAGGCACTTTACATAGCTTGTGCATCACATTCACCACATTCACACAGACATTCATCCACTGATGGCAGTGGAAACCATGCAAGGTACCTACTAGCACACCAGGAGCAATTAGGGGTTCAGTGTCTTGCTCAAGGACACTTCCACAGTAACTCTGCGGGAGCCTGGGATCGAACCAGCAACCTTGCGGTTACCATCCGGTGACTCTACCCCTGAGCCACTGCCACCCCTATGTGCTACCCCTCTGATGTGCTGGTTCGTACCTTGCATGGCTTCAGCTGGTGTATGAATGTAATGTATGTGTGAAAGAAAAAATGTAATGCACTACCTAAAGCACCTTGGAAAAGCTGCAATGGTTGATCATCAAACAGCAGATTATGGAAAACAATCAAAGTTCCCTGAACACTTCTCAATGACATCGAAAATAACCTGCTGACTTAGTAGGCTACCATATTTGTGTTATTTCAGCTGTTTAGACATAGGCCTACCTGAGAAACATGAAGTGGGTAAAATGAAAACATGGCATCAAGATATACTGTATTTCCTGTTATTAAGCAGCAATTTAGTATATACACAGGCATTTTACAGTAATGGATCAGGATTTGGACACAAGGTTGTGACTTTTCTGCATTTGTATTTTCAAAGCATGGATACATTATTTTTTCTATCCATGCTTTCATGCTTCAAAGCATGGATACATTTCTCTTGATGTGAAAGAAATCCTTATAACCTTCCATGTCATGAATCATGGTCAAGTTTTGTTCTACCACTGATGGCAGTACTACATGGTAATATACTGTAGATACTTCCAGCAAGACATCTGAGGGTGATAAACCTTTAGGTCTAGGTTGTGTGCTGCCAGACTGCTGGGTGAGCACCATAATGCTTGGCATGGGGGGTCAGATCAACCTATGGAATGGATTCTGTTCTGGCCATATACTGTATGGAGTGTGTTGATAATACAGGTTTTGCAAGCATATCAAGGAAACAGATCTAAGCGTGACAGCAGGGCCTTGAGTGGACCTAGGTAGGGCAAGCCCTTAATTTTCAGGCCTGTTGAGAATTTTGGGGCAGGCATGTCTAGAGTTTAAATGCACAGGTATCAGTCAAAGGGGAGACATTGAATGGGAAGGATGGATGGGGAAGAGCAATACTGAAGCAAAATGACATGTGCACAAGCACCAAAAGCCCCCCCTCTGCACATGACTGCATGTAAGTAAAAACAACCAGCAAGTAGATGTCAAAGAATTTGCCCACTTTCAGTAACTTCGTGGATTAATTTCATGACTTTTTCTGTTAAGGTAAAACTTTCCATTCCATTAAGCAGATAGGACAAGTAAAGGCTGCTCAGAAAAGTCAACTTTGTGCCATTTCCGCCTATTTAAAGGCCTTAAAGGGGCTGCTTATTCACAGTAGAACCAAATATTGTCATTCTGAGAAACCTGCAGACCTTTTGTGCAAATATGAAACAACAATAATTATAGGTAAAATTACAGCATTTTCTTGGATCTCTGTCTTGCAGGATATGGGTTTTTTTCTTTATGTCGTGTGTCACTTAATTTATTATTTTCACTTCATTTATTAACATTGCAGTAAAAGTAAAGCATGGGAATAAACATTTCATGAAGGGGACATCCTAAAGATGCCCCATTTAGTTATACCCCTAATAGAAAAGTCCTGCTCCTCTCCTGCTCAGAAAAGTCAACTTGCTATTTCCGCCTATTTAATACTGTATAAAATAGGCTTCTGATCTACAATAGAACCACATATTGGCATACTGGCTTTTCTGGGATGTAGGGATACTACCTGTAGACCATCTGTACAACTATGATGTAAAAACAATTAGCAGGTAGAAAATGTCAGAGGATTTACCATCTTTTAGAATAGGCGTTTTTTTGGCCTGTGGTGAGTAACTTTAAGGATCAATTTCATGAACTTTGCAGTAAAAGTAAATCTCGGGACAATCCATTTCATGAATGGGACATCCTAAAGATAAGAAAAAACTATGTCCCGTTTTGTTATACCTCGGGGAGGGGTATAGTCAACTTTGGAGCATATTGTTTGCTCTACTAATACTACTGTATGTGCTTGAAACTTTTGTTGTGTTTTTCAGAGGGTCCAACGGAATTGAGGCTAAAGGCCGGAGACGTGGTTAACATGGTGGAGCAGGTGAACAGTGAATGGTATAGAGGAACATGCAGAGGATCTTCTGGGTTCTTCCCTATCAGCTATGTCAAAGTTCTGGTAAGATTCAACACTAGTATTTCAAGTTTCCTTTTTTCCAGCTCAATATTGGTTCAGAAAATAACGGAACCAGTTGAAGGACCAAAGTTATTTTGGTGGAAAAGGGGCCATTGTGTTATGTGTGTTGGTTGGGTCTTTGACTGAATAAGGGGCCATTAGTGTTATGTTCTGTGTGTGTTGGTGTGTTCTTTGTACTGTTAAATAAATCAATATATTTTTTCTTGTTCAATTAGTCAAATTCTTCAACACCTCTCGCTGAGAAGAAAGCAAAGCCAGCTGCTACAACAATCAGGTAACAGTGGCATTAACAAATATATAAATACCAGTCATTTGATACAACTTTTCGGAAATAAAGGCTGTTCCTATTTTGTTGCTCCAGATTCTGTTTTTTTTTTCACAAGCTATTGTGTATTGTGTTTGAAGTGGTCCGAGGTGCGTGGGGCGGTTTGACTTTGAGAGCGAGCACAGCGATGAGCTGTCCTTCTGTGAAGGAGACGTGATCAAACTGCAGGAGTATGTCGGAGAGGACTGGGCGCGGGGACAACTCGGAGCCTTCAGTGGAATATTTCCTCTCAACTTCGTAGAGGTGATCCAGGATCTTCCTCCGCCTCCATCTCCAACTCAACAGCCGACCACCCAGTCCACCAAGATAGCACTGCCTGGTGAGACTGCCTCAGATACTAAATAGTTAGATTCAATGTTATTCAGCGTTTTGGTCTTTGTACAACTACTTCAATTTGGTTTCTCGTTCTTTACACATCGTATTGTATAAGACATGAAACAGATAATAAATAAGTATAGAAATAGGCCTGTGCATTGTTGCAATATTATGTACATTCGTACATAATGCATGCATTATGCTCTTAATAATGTTAATTGCTTACTTACAAAAACTGTTTGTGCTGGGTTAGCACAAACTAATTTGTGTAGTATCTCGGGTCTGGGACCTAGCTTTTTCTTTTTAGAATAAGCTATTGCAAGGCAATAAAGGGTCAGAGTCAACTTATAAAATGTTACAATTACCAAGAATGTAAACATGTTAATCATTTTAAATGTGAAGATTCAGAATACATCGACATATAAACCATGTTACTGCATATATTGTTAGTCATTTGCCCTTCAAAAACTCAACAACTAAACGCCTGCGGTATATTTCAATGAGCTGCCATTCATTCTTTTCCCCTTTTGTGTTGGTGTTGGCTGGCATGTCCTGCTGTGGCATGCCTGGAATCTGTGCATCTGTTTACGTTTCATTATTAAAAGTGCTGTGTGGTCACTAGCTAGCCTGAATGACCAATACACCCCGTCTTAATACAGTGTTTTCATACAGACAGTATTGTAATGACGAGTGCTCCTACCCACATACAATCTCATTCAGTTCTGTGCCAAATAACTATGTTGTGCACTTTTGCTTGTCTTGCATTCTGCTGCTCTCTGTATAATAAGAGTGTTGTTGTTGTTTTTTTATTCCTAGGAATGGCTGCTTCATCCAGTACTTGGTCTGAGCCCACTAAACCTATCCAGGTAAACTACTTGCTTTTCCATTATACCACAAACTTCAACATCAAAGAAAGGGTGTGATAGCTGTAGCTCAGCCTCTACCAGCACTTCCAATGAAGGGCACTGTGACACTCCCAAAATCATTTTAGAACACATATAACAGCACTAATGTTTGAATAGTAATACAAAATACCATTTAGCTAATGCAGGTTAAAAGTTAACAAATGCATAATGAACTATGAAGAACTGCTCCTCGGAGCACAGGTCTTGGGAGTTATCGTGGACTCCTGGTGGCACTATAATAGTAATTGCAAAATATGAAATGTGAAAAGGGTGCCATTTCTTCTTATGTCAATTGAAATATGAATTCATGACTACAGCTTTTCCCAGTGGTGAAATATTCATTTTACTTATACTACTATACTACTACTAATGGGGGCCACACAGAATATTAGGAAAGTGCCCCATCTGGTGTCCCGCCCTAATGCAGAGGTACTATGCTATCAGTGTTATCTGTTGTTCTTTTGCACATATTATCGGTTTCAACAAGTAACTATGTTCTACATATTAGACTATGTTTACTTGAAGCATAGGTTGCCATGTCAATTCTGGTATGTTGTTTCAAAGCAGCTTGCACAGTGCATTCTGGGGCATTGACAGCAGCATTGCGTCCACTGTTGCATATTGAATGTGTGTTGCCCAGTAACACACACAGCAAACCCTTCATTTCTCCCTTTCATGTCATTCCAGGCCTCTCAGTCAGGTGTGGAATGGGTTGTGGCTCTCTATGACTTCAGTGGACAGAAAGAGGGAGACCTTTCGTTTCAGCAAGGAGACACTATTCTGGTCACCCAGCACATTGATGCAGAGTGGAGCTCCGGTAGGCTCAATGGCAGAGAAGGGATTTTCCCTACAGCCTTCGTGGAGAGCAGCAGTGGTACAGGTACTGTACAAATATATATCCTCTGTCTCCGGTTACCATGACATGAGGAAAACACACAGACACTCAACTCACTCTCACACACACGCATGCATGCACTCATCTGCCTTGGTTGATTGTAGACCAATGGTAGGCAAAGTTTTCGAGGTGACGTGCCCTATCATTATTTTTTGATAGTCGGAGTACCATATCGATATTGTTCCATTTTGACACAAATCAATTGTTTTGAATGATTGTCCATACAAACAGCAACCATGGTTTTTCTTTAGAAACATTTTCTTTCTGGTATGATTATTGGACTCAATTATTATTGTTACCACTGTTTCCCCAGTCAGAGGAATGAGGAATGACACTGAATGAGAGTTTGAATGTAGAATTATGTGCAGGATGCAATTTACATACAGATGTGAGTGGACTTAACTCTACATCTTTTTATATATATACTGTTATGTATATGTTTAAATTCATCTCTCTCACAATTATGCCAGTGTGTCAGTGATCACTATTACAGTGAATGATGTTCCATGACAGTATATTTGATATATCGCTCTGTCACCAGGCCAGCCATCAGGACTTGACCATCAGCAGGTTGGAGTGAGAGCCAAGGCTCTGTATGACTTCACCTCCGACTGTGACGAGGAGCTCACTCTGCAGGTGAACACTTCTTTGGGGAAAAACCTCAATAACGGTTTAAAATAGACAAAACGATATACAGTATATGTACTATGAAAACAGTAAGGTGATGCAGGCTTGTGAATTTAATCGATTTGCAGATCTTAAAAATATCCACTGAAAATAGTAACGAGCAAAATCACACACAATGGATATTGCAGTTTCTAATATAAACGAAAACCCACAACCCTCTACTTTGTTCCATTTGGAACCCCCTCAAGCATCCGTGAGCATCTTTGGACCCCAGTTTGACAATCATTGAAGCTTTATAGTGTAATATACACTGTATAAGGCAATATCTTGGGTCACCGCTATCCCTAAATGTATTTACTATTTTGAAAAACAATAATATTGTACAACTAGCCGTTCTACATCGCACACAATGTGAGCTTGTAGATGAGCTATTTTAAACATTTTAATAGTCCTAAATAGTAAAAATAGTATTAATTACATTTAGGGATAAGCGTTGTAGACCATAGTGTAACATCTTCTATTCCATTTCTTTATTTCCAGGCTGGGGACATTATCACCAACGTGGAGTCCATAGATCAGGAGTGGTTCCTGGGTGACCTGCGAGGAAAGCGGGCCTTGGTTCCTAAAGACTACGTCCAAGTACTGGGATAGCACTGAACAAAGTTCAGACCAGAACACAAAGGCAGACAGGGGAGACTCTGTCACTGAGACCCATTATGTGCCTTAGATGTGGTGTACCGTACATTCTGAGTGAACTGAAAGATGAGAACCTGTGAGAACAAAGAGACTGGCTTTCCCAGTGGAACTCTGCAGTGAAGTGCCTTCTCTACAGTATTTTAAAACTTTCAAGCAGTATGATTCATTTGTCATGCATTAAGAGGTAGCGTGAATGATTGTTTTCCATGTTATTTATCAGTGAAAATAAATTAAATTGTTGAATGGCCACAATGAGTGGCAAAAACTACTTTCTGGCTTTGACCGCCCATACATCCAAAAATGTCCTATTTGATTGCATTAAACATTTGCCATAGGCACATACCCTCTACATTAGCCAGTCTAAAAGTTTTGGATTTTTCATTTTAGTCTACTTTTAGTTAGCTTTTAACATTTCATTTTCTAATTCAGTTTAGTTTTAGTTAAGCTTTTGGAGCAGCTTTGCTGGTTTTTATTTTGGTGAAAAGATTTAGTTCTTTTGTTTTTGTGCTTTGGTTGTTCGGTACAGGATTAAAGGATCAGGTAAACACAGTATATTGATGAAATACCCGTCAGCAGAATGTGCCAAAATGGAATGGTTGGTATTCTACCCTTGGCTTTGCGTTTTCTTAGATTGGATTATTGCACTCTCACATAACTCGAATCTTTAGTGTTATTGAACTCTGTAGTAGACAGAAGATCTAGAAGTACCTTTTCATCACCTTGAATTTAAGGTTCATATAAATATCCAAAAGGCATAGAAATGTTGATAAAATATATATTTTGTGCAGTTTAGCATTCATTTTTAGTTTTTATTTTCAGTTAACTCAGTTTGAGTTTGAATGTCAGTTTCTATTTTTCATTTTTAAAGTGAGTTTTAGTTAACAATTACAACCTTGAGGATGGCTATATTCAAGCTCATTCTAAGCCAGAAATACACTGAAAGATTTCAATTTGTCTCATGTACAAATGTGTTGACTTGAAAATCTCCAGAGATAATACATTCAAACCTTCAGAGATGGACATCTCTACAGTTGCACCATCTAGTGGCCAAGAACTGGCATGGTATATATTTTTTTCATGGCACGAGACCAAATGGTTATCAAAGTTAATGCAATATGCATGAATATTGGCTTAACATTCCTCACATCCCATTATCCTTACAAAAAAAAGACCAGTGTCATCAGCACTACTCCAGAGTGCCGATGACATGAATTTGGTCTTTATGCCAGTAGTAATAGGGTTACACCTGGAACAAATTAGTAACAAGCTTAAAATTTCAGGATATGTTCAGAATACCTTTAGGAATGACATACTAAAAGTCCCCGTGAATCCCCCTTGTGCTCTCTGAGATATTCAAGATGGCGTACAACTTGCCTATTCGATATAATGGCCCTAATCGGGGGTGAAAAAGTCAAAATTTTAAACTGAGAGATATTTCTACGAAAATTCACAGGTTGATCAATTATATAAATACAAGCATTTTTTGTATTGGAACTTTCCATGAAATCCAATATGGCTGCCCAATATGGAGACCACAATATTAGTGTATTGGCTATTAGATATAATGGGGGGTGAATAGGGCAAAAAAATAAACAGAGATATTTCTTCAAAAAATCACAGGTTGATCAAGTATATAAATACAAACATTTTTTGTATTGGAACTTTCCATGAAATCCAATATGGCCGTCCAATATGGCGACCAGAATATTAGTGTACCTGTACTATAGTATTAGTGCTAATATTAAGAATGCCATATTGGGCGGACATATTGGATTTCGTAGAAATTTGCAATACAAAAAATGTTTGTATTAATATAATTGATCAACTGTGAATTTTTGTAGAAATATCTCTGTTTAATTTTTTGCCCTATTCACCCCCCATTATATCTAATAGCCAATACACTAATATTGTGGTCGCCATATTGGGCAGCTATATTGGATTTCATGGAAAGTTCCAATACAAAAAATGCTTGTATTTATACAATTGATCAACCTGTGAATTTTCGTAGAAATATCTCTCAGTTCAAAATTTTGACTTTTTCACCCCCGATTAGGGCCATTATATCTAATAGGCAAGTTGTACGCCATCTTGAATATCTCAGAGAGCACAAGGGGGATTCACGGGGACTTTTAGTATGTCATTCCTAAAGGTATTCTGAACATATCCTGAAATTTTCAGCTTGTTACTAATTTGTTCCGGGTTTGACTACATTTTGAGCTAATGCTCTTGGACTTTATGCCTGTATTAAGATTTGTCAAAAGCCACGGGGTTATATTTACGAATCCACCATCCTTGAACTAAGGGCAGGGAGACTGGTGTACCGCAAAGACCCTGGACCTGAGGAAACATAGGACTGGCATGGATAGGAGTCAACCGGCAGAGTGTAATAATTCCACATGCAACTGTGATGCAATCCTTCCACATACAATACTTCCCAAAACAGTTTGTGTGGACTGATCGATGGTAGCTACTGGTACATTAGGACTTGGTTAGTGTGAGGCATGTTGTTGAGACCTGAAACCCTGATATTAGGATCCATCCCACTCCAGCTCTAATAGCTTATTGCTCAGCAGTTTCTTTCCATCGGAATCAAACACATTTTTTAACCAACTTCCATTTTTACTTCTCCCAGTGTTTTCAGGTAGTTTGAGGAAATTACTGAATATACAATAAAGCAGACACCCCTGAGAAAATTCTGCCTTCTTGCTCAGATGAGAATTCAATTTTGCAATGATTGATGTACATTTTATAACAATTAGGTAGTATTGCCATATTTTTCAGCAGCAACAAAGCCTCTCTTCAGTGTGTCTCAAACTTGTCAGACAGCCCCAAATTCATATCCATTTAGCTATGCAGTTTGGGCCTTAATGTAAAATTAGTATTTTCCAAGGAACCCCACACAAATGAGTTTCTCAAAACTAGCAATGTATAATCTTGCAGCACAATGTCACGGTGAGCATGCATTTCTGCCATTTTTAAGTAGTCAAACAGAATAAGTGGTTAAAATTGTGATGCTGCTTTAAAGTGCTTTTGCTTGGGACCACCTGGAACCTCCATAACGGCCCAGGACCCCACTTCGAGAACCACTACAGTCTAGAGCATAAAACAAAAACCGAAGGCCATTATACACATTTACATTTTTTTTATTAAATTTGTGACATGGTGGTTTGTTCAGACAGTCTCCTGGATGGGGGGTTCATAGCCGTCAGCGCGCTCCACCTTGACCCCTGTCTCGTCACCAGTGGCCTTGGCAGCACTGCCGCCACCACCCTCACCATGCAACTCCATCAGTTTGCCCACTGCATAGAGCAGAGAAAAAAAGCAACATTTTAGACCATAGTAAAAAGGTTCAAGTTGTTTTGTACCCTCTCCTGACAAGGGAGGTGCCCTAATCAAATCTAAAGAAATTATATCCACCCAAGTCCTAAGCCCTAAAGAAATTATATCCACCCAAGTCCTAAGCCCTATCAGTAGAGTTCAAAGGAATCTAAAGAATCTAAATAAAAGTGTATTTCTATTAAGCAGCAAAAACATATTCATAGTTCTATCTCTAGTGTCACATGCATCATTCTCAGGACTGCAGTAGGAATAATGATGTGCTTTTGCGGCTCTGAATGAGAAAACATTTCAGTGGAGAGTTCTCTCTTCCTTTGAAGAGGAAATGTACGACAATCTGTCATGAAAGGTTTTCAAAAATGTCTGTAAACAGCCTGGAATAATTGGTTCCCAAGGTAGTGGCAAAGGAAAATGGATTCAATAGTGTTTTATCCAAAACACAAAAATCACTTACACTCAAACTTGGGCTTCTTCAGCATCTTGACCTTCCGTACAAAGACATCGTGGAGGGGATAGATGGACTGGCATGCCTTCTCTATGTCCTTGCCAACACTGTCAGGGATCCTGTATGATACAATCCACAGCACTGTTAGTATGGACTATGCACATTCCATATTAACATGCTTCATTCAAATATGAATCCAGAGATTTAGTTCTAGGCGTCACATCATGGAAACAACAACCTATGAACTCCTAATGCAACTTCAACAGTATTAAACATGAATCTGATGAGTTTTAAATCCGACATGCACTTGGCCATGTATAACAGACTGTTATTTAACCGTACATTGATGTTTTTCCAGCATTAACTGGACCCTTTAAGTCAGAGGTTCTCAACGACTGGTACACAACATGAATTATAAATTTGTCACCCGGACTTTCCATACAGAACCGGGGTTATACATTTCCATAATGAATCGATATGGGATGCAGGGGGGGTGAATGATTGAGATTTGACAATTCTGTTTCTACTCTCGTCCAATCATGATTACTGCCTGGCTGCATTATAAAAACTCATTGACTCATGACACAAAGTGGAAAAGGAGCACTTTAAGTGTTGCTAGGATACAACATACGCTAGGTATTCAAACCAGAAACCTGAGAGCATGACAATCTGACGACAGTTGGGCTCAGAAGTCAGACGTTTGTCAGAAATCTTGTGGATAACGCAATTTAGTATAAATAGCAGCCATTCTCTGACAAACGCTTTTGAATGATTCACAATGCTTCCTCCCTGTGTAAGCAACTGTTTCAAAAGGACACTTTAAAACTCATTCAAACAAGAAACCAGCAGAAACCGTGTTGAGCTGGAACATTATCCATTTTGCATAATTGGCCAATATCAAAGACACATATTCTAGCAGCTCAATCAATCAAAACCAGTGTATACGTACAGCTTGTTAACGACTTCCTTCAGGTCATTGGTCTGGACCTCACGGGTCATGATCTCCATCATCTTTTTGCGGATCTGGCGGACCTGTTGATGCTGGGCATACGATGTCTTCCTGATCTGGTTGGCGCGCTTCTTTGTGAAACCAACGCAGAAAAGACGCAGGAGGTAGCCGTCAGTGGTCTTCACGTCCACGTGGGCCTCGATCATAGTCTGCAGATGAAGGGGAAACACACGACAGGCATTTGGCAAACAAATTTATGCTTTCCCATCTCCACCCGATGGCTTTGCTGTATATTTTAACTAGTAGATCGCTAAATGCACCCCAAACCAACTGCACTGGCAATTATGATCACATTTACATCATATCATGCACTTTATAATATGTCCACTACATACAACCGTGAGCTTAAGATATCCAATTATTTGTGGAAGATACACATGTACAGTAACACTACTTAAGCCCTAGTTACTGCCCCTCTCCTTACACAGGCACAATTAACTCTAAAGCACCCAACTCTATCCTAAAGAAATAGTATAATATTTAATCGCCAGTGCATACAAACAAGACAGTTCAAGAGTAAACATAACATTCCAAGTAACATCACTGAATACCACTGTCATAATGGACATTACCTGCCATTTCTTGACCATGGAACACATTTTGTCACGGGTCAGGTCCATGCCGTGGAAGTTCGTAAGACAATTCTTGCCCTGGACGTCCTCTGTGATCAGCTTGAACTTACGGAAGGCGACCTCATCGTTCTGCAGGTCAGCAAGGCTCACCTCAAACACGCGGCCTTTAAGACCATCTGAAGCGATTCCTGGAGGTGGATAATGTTAAGAGTTTGAAAAGAGCTTAAATTAAATCACTTTAAATGAAATTCAGGTGATTGCACAAGTACTCAGTGGGTGTCAGTTTTGTACTGTAAACAGTTTGCCATCATTTGTCATGAAGACAAACTTCTTATATTTATAAGAACATCGTCTATCTGCCAAACAATCATAGTAAATCTGATTATGAATTATAATTCATTGTTTGCATTAGTCTCAAATAGGGGTGTCTAGTGAATCAAGGTGGGTCTTAATAGACTAACATTTCTTTCATGTACATCATTTGCAAAAACTTGGTCTAGCACTACAATAAGAAATGCAATCATTTGCATTTGGACATCAAGGACATAAATAAACTTACTGGTTCCCTGAGTTCTGGTGACCAAGGTCTTGCCAATATTGCGGATGATGAACATGGCTGGTGCCTTGACATCGTACCAGTCCTTCTTGGAAAAGGGATCCACACTGTGGGGAAAACCAAACAGAAATGAAGCTTTAACATTGATAATTCGCAATTACTCCCATTCCATAATCAACCGGGATGAAAGACAGTTTATTGTACGTTTTAATCGCGTAGTTTAGCAGTGCAGGCGCTGCTCGGTGCTGTCGCTCACTGGAAAGAGACCTCAGACAGCGGATTTCAACAGATTAACTTACAACGAAAACGTAGGATCGGTAACCGATCCACAGTTGACATAGTTGTATTTTACATTTGTTTTTGAGAAACGTATAGCCAGTCATTCACGTTGGTGGGGGAACGGACTGCCATCTTTGCTGGCTAACGTAGCGTAGCTAATTCCCTCAAACACTAGCTTTGCTGTGCCGTTTAGTGTTGCATTACGCTTTAACACCCAATATATGTATCGATTTAGGTGCGTTTTATCGCAGAGCTTGGGTTAAAAGGTTTTGTTTTATAACGGTGTATGTCAGTACAGTAAAGGAAGGGAAACGGCGTGACAACTGCTTGTACAGTAGCTCTCAGGCCGGTGGTGGAAGTCGGGTGAGCGACTTTATCGCACTGTCCCAACATCCAGTCATTATCGGATTCATCCTTCATATTTTTTGTCCACAACTGCCACCATCGAGGAGAGCGCAGTCTACTACACAGTATGCGACATGAATTTTGTTACTTACATCTTCTTTTTGGCACCTTTTTTGCCGCCTTTGGTCAGCCTCTTATTCTTGCCGACTGCCATGTTGGCTTACAGGGAGTGAAAGAGGCGGAAGTAGGCGCTACCGCGAGAATTATAGGCGATTGCCTGTTGCCGGTATTTGGCTCATCTCGCGAGCTTTTAACCGTAGCTCTATGGTTTTTAGACTTTTACAAGACGTTGCCGCGCCATCTACTGGTGTCTTGATAGACTGAGATTGTAACCTAAACTAATATTGTGACGGGTCCAAAGTCATTGATTTTTTTTAACTAGTTATCAAAATAGTGAGTGGTATGAATAAATAGATAATCAATGAATACAGCCAGCCACTGAACTATTTTTACTTCTGCTATAGCCTTATAAACTAGACAATTAACCGCCCTATGAAGTTAATTAATATTTCAATATCAAGTAATTGTTCCACATTGTGACTACAATGCATTTGGGGTTTATTTTACCCTTTGCCTTGATTGTGAACAAGAAAAAAACAGTCCCTTGAGCTATATTGCAATGTTAGTACGTGCAATATTAGTACATATATGTAATATTATTATGTGTTACTAAACTGTTATTTTTCACAAAATGAATCAGTATTTGACAGTCGACCAAGGCTTGAGCCTCTTTGCGGTCACACGGGCACTCAAGCTCATAGCCTACCTATGGACCTCTTGCACAATTTTGGCCAGAACGCGATCGTTTTTCACCGGAAAAACAACCAGGATTTGCGCCCTCTACCGATATTGCCAATAGAAAAGTTCCATAGGAAATATTTTTCCTTCAGTGAAAAACGATCGCGTTCTGGCCAAAAAGTCCAATTTATCCGTGTGGTGGGGGGCTAAGAGTGCGACCACTAAGGTAAGTAGGCTTTCTAATGACACAAGACGTGTTTATTTTGGTGAGTAGGTAAAACGTTCTTTATATATCCACTAGAGAAGAGATGCTGGTCGGGTGGAGTAATGGCCGAATGCACGGAGACCAACAGAGCTCCAATGCAGGTCAGACTCAGAAGCAGTGGAGCTCTGGACCAGAGCTAGGGTTTCTCTATACCATACAATCAAATACTTTTCTTAGGTTTCAGTTGCGCACTTTGCAAGTGCAACAATTTGATAATCTGGAGATAAGTGATATAGACTAAATTATAGGCTATTAAAAGTAGAAAAAAGAAACCCAGAGTCACTGCTATTGCTGGGGTGACTGAAAATGTTTTGACCTTACGAAATAGACTTGGAAACCCAGGTTTGAAGTCTTATAGCCACATCCAAGAAGAAATAATGTAGAGGTATATAACAAAAAGTAAATAAAATACATACAGAGCATAATACAGAGGCACAACCAACTAAAAACACTTAAAAATGGGCCCTGTTAATTACAGCAGAGAGAGACGCTCTGTTTGTGGAGCTGCGGAACACCTCGTGACAGTTTCCCCTGAGGAGGACTGCTGTATGCAGTGGGGTTGGTCAGCGGAGAAGGCTTGCCGCTATGCCTGCTGCTGTAGCAACGGCGGGTGGAGAGAGCCTCCTCCCCGCGAGCAACCTACAGCATGAAGTCAACATGACTCACAATCAAGTGGGGTCGAGGAGAACAGAGGGCATTTTTCTCATCAAAATGTATTCATTCATTTATTAACACATACACACACACACACACACACACACACACACACACACACACACACACACACACACACACACACACACACACACACACACACACACGCACGCACGCACGCACGCACGCACGCACAAAACATGATGACAGGATATAGGTCACTGAAATAAACCTGTAGTCCTTTGATGAATATAAAAGAAAAGAATAATACTCTGAGTGACTCAACAATGTGTTATTTTATTTTGCTGCATCTGCACAGCCCAAATGGAAATACAACAACCATTCTTATATAGACATAGACAAACCATGCATCTGTCAGTGATGTCACTGTACAGTGTTCATTAATGCATGCTTCATGGTGGATGCAGCATGTAATTGCGCACATTAATTCAGCAAACTAAATAGCCTACGGGCTGTTACTGAACGATTTACAACATCAATATTTGAAAATTGAAACAATTAGGTAGGCCTATAAACTATAGGAACTTAGGCCCAGGGCTTTCTGCTAAACCCCTTATCCCTTATCTCCTTTGCCTTTTTAAACTATTAAAAAAACATTTCAGTAGTTCAAATGGCCAATCTACAAGCTCACAACGTGTTAATAGATTGACATGTTAAGATATTCCAAAAAGTTTTTCAAAATAGTGAAAACGAAATAAGGGATAAGGGGTTTAGCACGTAAAAAAGGAGCCCATATGGTCAATATATGAACCCATCACTCTTTAGTTTGTGTCTGTCTACACAAAAACAAATGTGGTGTGTGTGTGTGTGTGTGTGTGTGTGTGTGTGTGTGTGTGTGTGTGTGTGTGTGTGCGCGCGCGCGCGCGCGCAATCTCCAGTCACCTGTGTGTGTGTGTGTGTGTGTGTGTGTGTGTGTGTGTGTGTGTGTGTGTGTGTGTGTGTGTGTGTGTGTGTGTGTGTGTGTGTGTGTGTGTGTGTTACACCTGAGCCAACCACGCTCACCGAGTCCCACTAGAGACTCGCACTGCGCATGCTCCACTCGCTCAAGGGTTATACTGTCATGGCGGGGACGAGCTGAATCTATACGGGAGTGAAATCAGGAAGAGAAATGCATTGTAACTGGATTAACATTTCCATTTAAAGAGGTCGAGGAGTGCCCGGGGGACAGCAGCGAGCGGACCCCCGTCCCAAGTCGACGGTCAGCGGGGCTGTTGACGGGACTTGAGCTCCGTTGCGACGGAGTTTTTGCTCCTCGTCAGCTCTCGTACCTGTCAAGTGTTTGAAGGCAGAGCAGCGACAATATAACAAGTTCCAACTGCTGGCTTACATTGTTACTGCCGGGGAGAAATGACACACGCCGGAGCATCGTTTCACTTCTGACAGCAGGACTGGGACTGTCTGTGGACACAGCTCTGTTCCTCTGCTTATTTACGGCTGTTAGGCTGGCGAAACGCTGCATTCTCTACGGCTTTCAACTGCAATAATCCATCCGTCTCCGTATCAAGTTTCGGAGCAGCCAGGGGGCGAGGAGTTGTGCGTCCACCGCCAGCCTCGCCGTGGTGGTGTCATCGTCAGCCACTCTTGCGTCTTTTTATATTGTTAAAAAAAACCTGTCTTTGATGGGGGAGGAAGTCACCTTTGTTGTCTGTGACTGTCAATAAAGTCGCCCCCCGGGCTGGAGGAGTAGGAGGAGATAGACGGGGGCTGGTGGTTTCTCCGCCCGATATCAGTTTTGCGCTTTCCTGTCCCGCCGGAGGAGGTGAACAGGTGCTTTACCTGTGGACGCCACCTGCCTGCCTGCCTGTACCCGTCCGTTCTTTCCATCTTAGCAGCACAATGGCCAGCGAGGAGCCTCCTGGCGCCGCGCGGCCAGGCAGTGAGGCCGCCGCCGCAGCCGCGGTCAACCCCGGGATACCGATCAGGGGGATACGGATGAAATTCGCCGTCCTCGCCGGCCTGGTGGAAGTTGGGGAAGTTTCGAGCCGGGACATCGTGGAGACAGTCTTCAACCTGGTAAGCTGATTATGTGGCTCAGGATGGCACGGGCCTGGTGGTAAACCAACTTAGAGACACGAATCAGAGATGTCATGTCATTGCTACAGCAAACTGACATCATGACTTGCCTCTTGAGCTCTGACAATAGACTACTTGTGTATTAGGGGGCGCATGTTGGAGAGAAAGGGACTGTTGTTCATAAACACTCATTTGCATGAAAGGTCATGGCACTTCACTGCCACTGTAGGAAAACAGTAATGCCGGGTGTTTGCATAGTACATTGACTCGTATCTCACACTGGGAAGAAAAAGTCAGATTATAAAACGATTTATTCTGGCCTTTCTATTATTTAAATCCCAAAGGATCACCATTTACACATTACACACTTGGACTGATGTAGTACTATAGCCTATATGTAATGGTGAAACAGTTTTTGGCCCCTTTTTGTAGAAGGCATGTTTGTCTCAGTATTTCTATAATGGCACACATTAATATGTCCTTGCAAGTATGAGTGAGGAAGGTGTTCATATCACATTTCTACTAAAGAGTGATTAAGCAAGTTTATTAGGTTGCTCAGTGTTACTCATAGTAGTGCTCCTTTTGGCCACACTGTCTCTAGTCTAGAGTGATGATTGGGCCACTGGCTGTGACTTGTCATAAAAGGACTTTGCAGTGTGAAGCGCTGAAGCTCAGTTAGAATGAATGAATGAATGTGAACAAGGAAGTAGTTGTAGGAAAGCAAGGCTCAGAGTTTGACTGCAGTGCATACATAGCTGAGGGTAAAAAGAATGAAACAGGAGAAGGAAAAGGAAGGGGAGGAGGCAAGGCAAGGTGGAACCTGTCAAACTGCTTTGTCACCATGCAACAACATAGTCACTAGAGTGAGAGACCCCACCTCCAATTATTTAATTTCTATTCAAATGAGTTTTAATGGCACAAAATAAGTAAACATTGGAATGTATGTACAGTTGTTGATGGTACAGCATTGTGTTAAACAGAGCTGTCACAATGCATCATTGTATGCTATAGATGTGTATAGGCTACTTGCCCTAGGGTATAAACCAAGCGTTTGGAAGCTACCGGTAATTGCATCACTCTCACTGTGGGGAGGAAAAATGAAATGGCAGTATAGTGTCACTTATAGCCTACTCAGCACAGTTATCACACCAACATCTGGAGCATTCATGAAACTATTATTATTATTATTTTCATTCTCACACAAAATTCTGTGATGGTCCAAGCAAACAACCCACCAAGAGAGAGCTTTCAGACAGGTAGTGCTAGACCCCCAGCTGTTTCTTCGCCCAAATAGCCTGCTATTGAAATTCCCAGTATGCACATCTGTTATAAGGAAGAAGAAAAAAAGGCTGATTTGAGATCCTAGCAAGCATCATAAATGCTGTTGCTGCTGAAACAAGTAATTTTGACATGAGGCAGCATACCCTAATGATAATTCACCTTATGGTCGACAAATGCACATCTATTTTGAACAGGGGAAAACACTTTTGCCAATTATATTGTCATGGTTGTGTACTTCCGTGCAAAGAATTGCACATTTTGATGGATGGAGTGTACTAAAATCCTGATGGCGATGTGACGGCAGTTCAGACATAGTTTTTCATCATTATAATGCACCACTGACCAGTATATTTGGGGCCATGCTGTGTTTCACCTTGTGAGATAAAAGTGCATACTGTATACTGTACAAGTGGTGTCTGTTGTGGCATCAAATATGTCAGCTGGAGCAGGCATTGACACTTGGCACCTGCACGGGGCATGTAAATGCAATGGTGAATGGCAGTTGAAGTCCTGACCTGGCATGTGCACATTTCTGTTGTGATCCACACACTACTTGACACACTGAGTGTGGCGTGGCAACAGCCATAGGCTTTCTCAAGCCAAAATTGCAAATGCACCTGAAATCTAATCTGGGCATCTTCAGCTATCCATAATTTTTGTGATCAAACTGGAATTAAACTTTCCTCAGCGCTACGTTTCCCTACAATGCATTAACTTGTAAGGATACTTTCACCTTTGTGGTTTTTATTCATTAATAACACAAACAGATATTATACAAGTTAAAATGAATGGTAATTAACCCCTGTGGAGTAGTGTCCCTTGGCTTGAAAGATCCATTTGACCTCATGGCGGTCACTGTTTCCTGTTGAGCTTGACCAACATCATTTGAGAGTGTGTGTGTGTGTGTGTGCGTGTGCGTGTGCGTGTGCGCGTGTGCGTGTGTGTGTGATTGCATGCGTGCGTGTGATATCCTGATTCCTTCCCCTCCTCCTGTTGTGTGATGAGCTGCTGACTTCTTTGAAGCTTGAGTCTCCTCAACTGAAGTGTCAAGATCATTCGTAGTGTATGCAGACAGCAGTGAGGGAGTCGGAATGTGCAAGTACAGGGGGGGCTCTAATACGCACAGCTAGCGATTTCAGTTATTTATTTATTTTACTTGCTATTCCCAATGACAGCTGACATCCCTGGCATGTCTATCTGTCCCTCCTAGTACACACTACACCACTGACCACTTTCTTAACACGCTGCAATGATGCAAATAGCCTGCATCATTAGACTCACTAAATTGAGAAAGGACGCCTGAGTCATCATGCCACCCTCCGGACGTACTGGGACACAAAACTGTTCTCAGTACTGTACTTTACTGTTGAAGTAGGACTCATAAAATATCCCTGGCTGGGACCCATCTAACAGACCGCCACTTTGTCCTGGGACAAATTACATTTAAAACCTATTTTATACTACAGGATGCTCAGGAAGGTTTACAGTAACACTGAAGTACCAGTCCAGATTATTTTGTTTTAAAGCAG
This sequence comes from Benthosema pterotum, assembly GCA_039105355.1. Classification (NCBI taxonomy): domain Eukaryota; kingdom Metazoa; phylum Chordata; class Actinopteri; order Myctophiformes; family Myctophidae; genus Benthosema; species Benthosema pterotum. The sequence goes on along the minus strand of CM076973.1, from coordinate 21,447,076 downwards.
AGCAGCCTAACCCTAGACAGTCCGGTTTAGCTGAAGACACGGACACTCCCCCAAAAGATGTTATCTTAAGTCTATTGGCTTGGCCTTTTATTTATGACAAACGTTTTAACATTGCCTCTGACTGGCCTACCGATTCCGAACGTCCCCTTCTGTGACACACAGAGCCTCCGTGTATGTCACAGAAGCTTGCCTCCCCTCGAGTCGAGATACAGCCGTTGCAGAGCCGAAAGAGGTGTCTACCTTTCTATGTCTATGTGCAAGACCGACAGAGGGACAGGGGCATCAACCTAATCTTTGCCTCACAGAAATATAGAGAAAGACGAGGCTTCCAGAGGAGGCTAAATAGTACATTTAACTGCACGTTGTGAACTTGTGAACTGCACAATGTGCCAATGTAGATTGGCTAAACATTAGGGATAAGGGAATTAGCAGTGATTAAAATGGAGCCCATCAAGTATACAATATCTGGCTCGAATGCAGCAGTCAGTTTGTAAAGTTACAAAATGCATCATTGGTCTCACCCAATCAGCCTACGGTAAATCAGCCATCTGTCTATTTTTGATTGTTTGGATTGGCATCTGTGTCTTGTTCAACTTTTAGTTATCAAAATAAAGCCGGAAGTGGAAAGTTAATTCATTGCTGCTAAGAATGCAATGTAACAAATAATTGTTACAAAATATGTAACAAATATGTATGTAACAAATAATTAATAATAATAATAAGTTAATAAGTGTTTACAATTATTTTCGTTTATTGCACATGGTGATTGTCCAGGGATATTTTCAAAGGCCCTTGATTATATCTGATCAAATTAATACAATGTTCGTCAGAGGTTACCTCCCACCTGGGCTGGTGTGGAGTTAATCAGGAAGAATGAATAATTGACTAAACTAATTTTAAATCAGAAGAGGAAACCCTGCCCCAGACTGCAGTCACAGGAGTATTCAGACAAGGCTACAGCATTCCTGGCCTATATATCATTTTAGACATCTGTTGGTGAAGTGCGTATATTGGAGCAGTACTTTCATTGTTTTTAAATGTAGTAATTTCTTACCTCTCTAGATTCAGTTTGTTACTACCTACAGTAGCCTAGTATTGTGCAAATTGTTCACCAATATTTAACTGTGTAACTGGACTGAGCCAGAATTATTGCTGGTGTGTTAGGTGTCACAGGAGAAGGGTGGTTTAACAGTGTGGAATGCAACTTGCGTTCTAGCTCCAGGCAAGGTCAGTAGACAGGCTTACAGACAGACCAGCTCACCCACCGTGTACCCTAAATCGCAGTTCGCAACCCAATCATATCCGTGGATGATCTGTTCTTCTGTGTGTTCGTAGCTGAGGTCATGTGGCAGAGACCTATTTGTTTGTCCTGAATGTTGCTCAGTTATTTTTATTCAATGCATTTTTTTTGACAGGTACAGTATGTGCAGGGGACCTGGAATAATTAACTGTTCGCGTTATAATCTGGAAAAGGACATTTGATTTGATATCATCTTTCTGAATTGTGTGGCTTGCATGCATAGATTTAAATCCAATGATTTAGTTTTTAATAATCAGGCTTTAGTTATAGATTAATGTCAGGTATATCTCCTAGGCCTCCTCATCAATATTTCATGTGGTGTGGTGTGCCTGTATTCAGTTTCCCCTGTAAGGGACAGCTGCATAGAGAGAGAGAACAGACTAGACACATAGGGCTCCATTTTCGTCAAATGCTAAACCCCTTATCCCTCTTATTCCTTTTCTACTATTTTGAAAAACTTTTTGGAATAAGTCAACGTGCCAATCTATTGACACGTTCTGAGATTGTAGACTGGCCACTTAAATTATTGAAAAATGTCTCTTTTAAAAATAGTTTTAAAAGTCAAAGAAGTTAAGGGATAAGGGGTTTAGAGGTGACGAAAATCTAGGCCATAGTCTCTCCGAATTTTTTCTGTGGCACCTAGAAAAAAAAAAGTTTGACTCCAAGGAGTTCTTCTTCTTTGTCTTGTAATATACCTGCTACCTGAATGTACAACCGTACTTTGTGTGACACACAACATGCTTTCACTTTCTGCCCACAGGGTGCAACAAATGCATAAAGTTGCACCTTCACAATAAGTTGTACATATGTTATTCCCGCTGGCTCGCACCCTGATGGGTGAAACCCTTGTCCACAACCTAGCTTATTTGCCTTTCAGTGAATTGTTGAAACGGAAACATTTGTAGGTGTTAATAGCCACAGCTTGTCTTGTTCACTTCATGGTGACCCATCCTGGCGGCTCTTCTGCCGAGACCTCTATTAGCAAATAGTGACAATTTAAAGGCCTTAACCTAAAGCTGACAGAATGCATATGGGCTTTATAGTGACAAATGAGTTGAGCCATGTGTCATGTGACTGTGCTGTTTCCTGTTCCCTCCCTCCATCCCTTGCTTGTCAGTTCAAGGGTTATGATTATGATGCTTACATGGCATGCATGAATCCCAAAACATTGCTGCACCTCTGGACCCCCCTGGAATAAAGAAAGAAAGAAAGACGGACAGACAGACAGACAGACATGCACACACATCGTATCACTCATAACGTTTTATATCAACACCAGTGCAGGCGGAGCGACTACTCTTGCTCTTCTGGTAACAAAGAGCCCTCTAGTCTGATACATGAATGAAAGCCTATCTCCTTTACTGTCTTATCTCCCTCATCAGACTCATTCCTGTCCACACCGTTGGCCTTGCCTCCCTTTCCCTTCTTAGCCAAGGCTTTTAAAGAAAAAGTCTGTTTTCTAAAAACAGCATCACATCTGTGTGGGCAGTGCTCACTGGCATTCAGTTTTACCTTTTCTCTGTGTGTGCATGTGTGTGTGTTGCCCAACTGTGAACTCGTTTTGTCCTGATGTCACAGATGTCAAAGCACACGCACGCACGGACGCACGCACGCGCGCACACACACACACACACACACACACACACACACACACACACAAAAACGGCGCAAGGTGTGTTGCTGGTTTTAGATGGCCCCAGTCTGAGTGTGGTGTCTGTTTTCTGCTTACCTGGTCCACTGCTGTCATAGTTGTGTAGCCCGCAGCAGATCAGATAGTGCAGCCACAGAGCTTTGCAGGCCTCTGTGTGCTGACAAATAAGAGCCTGGTTTAGGATGAATTATCTGTCATTAACACTGTAAATCCCGCCCACAGGATAAATTAAGGTGTCATCTATCAACCGTACGTAGACTGTAGTGTAGACATTGTCTCCACCATTGTCTCCACCAGGCCAAACGCACCCTGTCTGTCCGTGTGTGTGTCCATCTGTGGCCACCTAATCTCTGCCACTGTTGGCTTGATCACAGTGCACACACACTCCCTGGAGGGAAGTGCAGAACTACCCCAATGTTTATCACATGGAGCTTTTGCAGGAGTGCTCTGTTTGCAGGAGTGCTTTGTTTTGAACACAGTACCTCAAATCATGGGTATGGTGAAGATGACTGGTGAAGGCCTGTTCTCCGAGGAGCACTTTCTTCTAGTTTTTCTATCATACTCCAATGATTCGCCTAATCTGTTTTCTCATTACCTCTGTATCTCTTTGCACTACCCAGTAACAGAGCATGCTCTCTCTGCTTTGTTATTACAGCACTAATTTGGCAACAACATGTATACAGTAAACACGATCAGTTAGCATCCGTGCGTGTGTGTGTGTGTGTGTAACTAAAGTGTCCCTAAGCAAGACACTGAAATGTGAAATGTGATATCACCTCTTAAAATTATTTCTTTGACACAGATAGTAGAATAGTGGAGGGAAGCAAATGAGGGCGAGATCAAGCTGGAATTGATGCTATAGACCAGCTTGATTAGCCTATCTGTGATTCCAGGTACGAGGAGCACATACGTTTATGTTTATGCAATCAGGAAAAAATAAACCCTTTGTGTGCCCATTGAACTGCAAGTTGTGTTATGCGGGCAGCTTGATGTCCTATGATGTCAGAACTCGTTGTTTCTACTATAAACACCAGCCATCTGACAAACGGCATGTGGCAACGTCACCAGACATGTCACAGAAAGCTTGGACGCAGTTTGCTGTGGGAGACCCTCAGGAATAACTGACAGTTAAGCTCCTTCCCCCTGAAACTGTCAGTTATTATTTATTCTGGTTCCCAGCAGCACTTGCCTTCTATAGGCTTGTACTTGTAGACAGTGGAGATACATTACTGTATGTTTTATTATTACAGGATGGATAATTGCTAATTAACTGTTTTGGTTTATAGTTATTCTATAGACTTGGGGCTCCGTTTTTGTTACCGCTAAACCCCCTATCCCTTAACTTCTTTGCCTTTTTAAACTATTTAGAAAAAACATTTTCAGTCGCTCAAATGGCCAGTCTACAAGCTCACAACGTGTTAATAGATAGATGTTGAACTATTCCAAAAAGTTTTTCAAAATAGTAAAAAAGAAATAAGGGGTTTAGCATGTTATGAAAATGGAGCCCTGAGTCTAGACAAACTGTAGGTAGCTACAATTTTAGTACAGATTTACTGAAGATTAATTTTATGTAATGTGTTGCCTTATTAGACAATGAGAGGTGGGACAGAAATACTATAGGGAGAAAGAGAGCTTATTGCAATTGCAGGTAACAAAATGATGTTTTGAAAGACGATTTGAAATTATGATCATAAAACGATTTGAAATTCTGGTCATAAAACAAGCAGGCGCTTGTTTTATTGCTATTAAGTGAGGAGAGGACACGCAGATGATTCTGCTTTGCACAGAGGTCAGCAAGACATCAGAGGACACGCATGCATCATGCATGCATGCATGCAAGCAACGCACACATAGAATCAAACACTTATACACATGGACCCCGTCATTCACTTAATGCAACCCCCCCCCCCCCCCCCCCCCCCACACACACACACGCATGCAGACAAGCATACAGACTCATATTTATATGACATACTACAGATTGTTGGTATAATAGAAGTGGTTTTCAACCAGTGGTCCTGGGACCACCAGTGGTCCTTGAGAGGACTCCAGGTGCTCCCTAGCTAAATGATGAATTGTTGGTAACTACTTAATTTTCAAGAGTCTATACAATTAGAAAAGGTAGAAGAATTGTTATTTTGACCAACGTTTTGCCAGTTATCTCTCTCTAATTTGTGGTCAGAAACTCGGAAATCGTTGGTTTTGAGTCTGAGAGACTAAACCCAACATCAAATGGTGGTTGGACCTAAAATCCAGAATAAATCATGGGCACTGTTATGAAAATGTTTGAAACCCACTGTTATAGAATGTTTGAACATAGTGAAATACTGAATATTTTGCACAACTTTAAATTGCATTAATTTCAGCTTAGCTCATCATGATGTACTATCTTTCACTCTCATTAAGCATGAAGTCCTGCCTTAATCATACTACCAACCAAATCCATGTTACCAATCATTTGAGAAGGATGTATTTATGTCTACATGTAGTTTGTGACGTTACACATTTCATACAATTCACTAAAACTACCAAGTACTGTATGTTGTTATGTTAGATCCATTAGGTTAACAATGCCTCTTTGCCACTGAGAAAATGCTGCATCTGTGAATAGTACTATGGTTAGACATTCTTTTTGAGTCCAAGGGCAACTCTGAAGTGAGGCTAATATATTCTCAGAGTAGAGACAACAGTTGAGAATGTTTAGGTGTGATAGGATTCAAGAATGATAAAGCTAAAAGTGAGGTGGTAGGACAAACTATGGGTGAGATTTTCGTTACATGCTAAACCCCTTATGCCATATCCCTTATTTCATTTTCACTATTTTGAAAAACTTTTTTGGACTATTTCAACATGTCAATCTATTAACACGTTGTGAGCTAGTAGACTGGCCATTTGAACTACTGAGAAATGTTTTTTTTTAATAGTTTAAAAAGGCAAAGAAGTTAAGGGATAAGGGGTATAGCGGTAACGAAAATGGAGACGGTAGGACAAACTATTTCACTTGGTGGTAGGCAAACAAAGCTTTTTCAGTGTATGCTTTTACACGGCATGTCTGTTAAAGAATCAGAAGTGTGATGTGCAACAGCATCTGTGTATAGTCTTGCACTGTGGTGTTTAAAGATGGAGGGCCATTATTTTGGCATTTCTTTCAGGTTTTCATGTGTTTATGAGGTGATAGTGCTCCATTAGATCCTTTTCTTATGTGTAATGATGTTTTCCCTTAGGATGAAACCCTGACAGTCGTGTGTGTGTGTGTGTGTGTGTGTGTGTGTGTGTGTGTGTGTGTGTGTGTGTGTGTGTGTGTGTGTGTGTGTGTGTGTGTGTGTGTGTGTGTGTGTGTGTGTGTGTGTGTGTGTGTGTGTGTGTGTGTGTGTGTGTGTGTGTGTGTGTGTGTGTGTGTGTGTGTGTGTGTGTGTGTGTGTGTGTGCGTGTGTGCGTGCGTGTGTGTGTGTGTGTGTGTGTGTGTGTGTGTGTGTGTGTGTGGGGGGGGGGTGTGTGTGTGTGTGTGTGTGTGTGTGTGTGTGTGTGTGTGTGTGTGTGTGTGTGTGTGTGTGTTTATGAGGGTAGAAAGAAGCACTGTCTCCGTTTACTGGAGTCCACCGAGATTGGTCACGTGGTGATCTGCCCATAGCATAACTTTGTTTTCTTTTATAATTTGTATCCCAAATTTTTGTAGCTCATTTTATCACTCAGTGCCAATTCCTAACATGATAAAACTTTGGAACTCTGTTCCCATGGAGATTCGCCATCAGCAATCAAGGCAAGCGTTTGGACGATGGGAAAGCTTGAATATTACTGTGGGACAGTGGTTATGTTGAGGTAATCAGGCAACCTTTTGGACTATGGGTTAAGGGCACTACAGAAAAGTTCCTGAGGGTATTTGTAGGCTCAGATTTTCACCTGACCAAAACCGTGATGTGGTTGCCACTTGCATTATTGTGACAACACACGTTTTCCTTCACTGACCGACATAAATGGTGATCTACTCTGTGGTCATCAAAAAGTTAATTCTAAAAATAAATCCTCACTTCATGATGTAATTTCACTCTCCCTCTATTGTTCACTCAAGCTCTATTGCCTTTCACACACATGCAACTGCACAACGTCAGATGATGGCTATTGTCAATAAATCTGATACATCTTTTGAGTTGGTCTTTTGTGAAATAAACGTGTAGGCTATTGTTATAAATGTATCTGTTTAGACTAGACCTCTTCATTAGCTAGACCCATACGTTAGATGATTTAAACCTGTTGATGTCACAAAGTCACAACATGTTGTGTAATTTCTTTCTTTTCTTTTATACTGTATAGCATTTCAAAGTGGAAAGTGCATATTTTCACACAGATGACAATTTGGTTCTGTGACTGGCCCTGCTAACCGGATTAACGGCGCCCCCCCCCCATCCATTCCATGTCTGTACTTAACTTATTTATTATTTAGTACAGCAAGGTGGAACAATGGCACAACATTCCAACCTTAAACATGCTGCGTGAAAGAGGCTAGCCGTAGCGACTCACACCTGCATGTGAAGCAGCCTCCTCAGCAGCCATCTCCCCGATGACCTCATATCAAGTACAAGGTTACAGCCTGTTCTCTCTTATGATGACAACCGCGAGGTGAATGCTAAATTGCTCTCGTCCTACAGCAGGACACTCTCTCGCAGACACACACACACATACACAAACGTTCAGAATGCACACTCGAGATATTTTGGTTATGTGCGGGAGTAATATTACAACTGGCATACAGGGCGGAACTGTAGCCTTTGAACTTGGGGTTGATGTTCAAATCTGTAAACCTGTGTGCTGGATTATAGACAGTAGGTGGGCCTAATTGGTGGACTGGTCTTGTATTCACCACTGAAATTGCATGCACGCACATGCACACACACACACACACATGAGCACACACAGCCTTCACATGATCTCAATATTGTAAAAATCCGGTCCGCGAAGGCAGGGGCATCCCACTGTGGCTGCCACATGATGTGGGCATGCTGACAAAGGGGCAGGATCTCTCCTCCGCGTCATCAGTGTCCTCCATGCCCCAGCTGGGGGGATGGGATGGGGGGTAGCTTTAGTCTGATAAACTGGTGCATTGAACAACACACTTACACCACAGAATGATCCCATTTCCTATCTCGTTTCCCATCTTGCTGAGAAGCGATATTAACCCCCCTCATCCCCAGAGGATATAATAATGATATGCCAGATATTGGATACTTGGGGGGGGGGAGCATTTGTTTTAAACTCTATGTGAAGTGCTTTCTCCTCAATGATGTAGAAGAGCTATTAGGTCCAGGCCATTAAGATTGGCCATGACGCATCCTGGGGGCAAAGATGGCGACATGGTAAACACGATAGTTGTTCAGTGAGACCGACTTCCATCACTTTAGGCATTGCTGTGCTGTGAGCGCAAGTTTCTTTCCCTCCTCTGGTGTTCTGTTGATGCTCAGTCAAAGCCTCCCTCCCCCCAACGCCCTCTTCCCCAGAGGCTGTTCTGCCTACTTGTTTTTGAAAAGATCAAATTTGCGCATTTTGTCAGGCTGAGATGTTGCTTCATGGCAGTACACACATGTGAGCCCTCGCCGGAGGGGGACCCCCCCCCCCCCTCCCCACACACTCCAACTGAAGTCTCTTGTGGTGATAAAATGGGTTTTTAGGGTTGTGATATCTGGTACTATAGGGAGTTGTTAATTGATTCTGGTCTTGGTATGACACAGTTTGGTTTTCTGAAGGCATGCTGCGTGTTTCTGATGGAATTACATCTGGTTTCGGTTGCTAGGAAAATGTACTTTTTTAGGCCAGTAATATCCTAGTATCCTTATGTCACTTTCTTCTATGTTTTATAACACCTATTAGCGAGACCCATTCTGACCGATTAAAGGGTTACTTCAGATTTTTGGACTTACAGGTATATGAAATACTTGTTGGCGACCACAGGGCGCATATTACTGAGAAAACGTGCAAAATGCGCCCCTCACATCACGCCTCCAACATATGATTTTCAGTCCACACCATGTGACATCACACCTCGTGGCACGCTCCATATATGACGGTCTCCATGGTTTGTCATCGCAACTTGTGACATTATGCCTTGTAAGTTGTGACATGCTCCTTAACAGTCAGTGTTTGCAATGAATTATATTGATTGTCTGAGTCCCGTGGTTCTGGTCTGGTTTTGGTGAATAATATTATAAGTAGTAATATAATATAAGTAGTAATTTTAAGTAGTTTACGTAGAATAATATTAAATATTGACCTATTTCTACCATTAGAGGAAGTTTTGTTTCTTTTTCAATTGTACTGTCAAGTATGCTTACAGTTAGCACAGGCACAGATCTTGCTGGCAAAGACCCACGCCTGCTTATACAATACCTTGGAATAACCCCCAGATTGTAGAAAATGCTTTGTAAAGCTCTCTGAGATGTGCGTCTGCTCATTAGCAGTGAGCTGTCAGCACAGTGGTGTCATTTAAGCCTTTAAGGTTGCCGACAACAACACAACACCTTCATCTGGCAAGGCTCAAGCACACTCCCATATAATGAGACAATTTCTCATCAAGTGGTGGAGGAGAAGAGCCATAGCAGGTCTTCTGAGGTAAATCTTGTCTTTGCAGTGGTGTGTTTATCCGGGTTGTGGTTAGAGCCTGACCATGCGATGGGTCCAATCCTGTTTTGGGAAGGTCCTAGTAGCCCAATAATTGTTGTCTCCACCGTAAGGTGTTTCACCCCCTGTCCATCCGTCCTTCCCATCCGTCCGTGCACGCGCCTGTTACAGCATGGTGCTGATCCATCTGTCCGATCACACGTCTGTCTGAGCACGGGTTTGTCCGCCCACGCGCCTGTTCCGCAGGGTGACGTAACAGTTGCCTGCAGGGGTGAAACATAGTCACCACCAGTGACTGCTGGAGACATGTGCTCCGAAGGGGTCTAGTTAACCATGATCTGTCCAGCGTTTTGTTAAAACCTGCCTAATCAAAAACATTTTTGAAATGGCTGATATAGAAGCTCACATTGCAATACATTCAGAAAATACCATTGCCACACCTGGTTGAAAGTAGTTAAAAGTTTGGATTTCAGAAGAGATTGGCTGCAAAAAGCCCTACAATCGCCGATATACCAGCAAAACTAAAATGATTATTCACTGTATTGCATGTGTTCCTATGTATGATCCGTTTGACTGATATCTGAGGAATTCAGTACATGCTACTACCGGTAATATTAGTGGTAATAATAGTGCAACAGTTACTCCATCTGTTGTTACAACCGCAGTCCAAATAACAATCTGTAGAACTTTCTAACCCCAACTTAATTTTCATCAAAAACAAATCTCTGGTCTCTTCATGCTAGACTCCTGTGCTGTTTGTACCTATATATTGCAGTCTGCACTTTGCCCCGGTGGTTTCGGCTTGCATAAATCAACCTCAGTCTGGCTGGTCTATCAGCGGTTGCTGGACAGTGACACAATGGCCGTCATTCAGGAGTGCTTCTGGTTATACCTCGCTGGACTTGAATACTCGAGGTATAGCCTAACTGTTGCATATTTCCCTATATCAGTCATGGAACTTGGAAGTCTCCTGCATTACTCTGAAGGGGTTGTCTCTTTTTACTTAGGCCGTATTTTGGTATTCTAATGTCTTGTGTTTAATGTCCACTGATGGTGTGATACAGCTGATTTCAGTGGGGTTCAAAGGGTTTAAGTAAGGTGAGATCCACTATCCTAGAGACTATGCCCATTCTTCAGTCAGAGTCTGTACCTGTGTGTGTGTGTGCTCTATATGTGCTCAGTCTCTATATGTCCTCTGCGACCTAAATAAAAGTTTACTGGCACTTTGGCTATCGGCGTGTGTGGCCACTCTCTTCTTTTCATCAAGACTCACTTTCTAGTAGTAGTTCTCTCTCGTGGGACTGCACCAGCAAAAAGGAGTTTGGTGTGTGTTAGCATCTCTGTGCACAGTGTGTGTGCTCAGTCGCACTTGTGCCGGCATGGATGAGTTCCTCTGCATACAGCCTAGAATGTGCGTGCGTGCGTGCGTGCGCGTGTGTGTGTGTGTGCGCCTCTTGCACATTATGTAACTGTGACTGTGTATGAGCATAATGTTTTAATATGTCGATATATGCATTCAAGCATCTGTTACACATGGGTAGTTATTGGTCTTCAAGTGGCACGTGTCTGCCAGGAGTTTGACTGCGTGCAGGGGCAGAGATGTGTGCATTCAGTTAGTTGGCACGCATGAATGTGTGAGACTGAGAAATGTGGATTTTTTCGTGCACAAGTCTCCTTGCCTTTACAAGGCAATCTTGTGCACCAGCAGGACATCTAAAGGAGAGGTGGCAGTGTTATCTAGTGTGAATGGTCCAAGCAGAATAGGCCCTATTGATTGATGATGGTGGAGAGATGGTTCCTGTACCCTTGGCCTGTTTTTTCTGTTTTCTCTCTCTCTCTCTCTCTCTCTCTCTCTCTCTCTCTCTCTCTCTCTCTCTCTCTCTCTCTCTCTCTCTCTCTCTCTCTCTCTCTCTCTCTCTCTCTCTCTCTCTCTCTCTCTCTCTCTCTCTCTCTCTCTCTCTCTCTCTCTCTCTCTCTCTCTCTCTCTCTCTCTCTCTCTCTCTCTCTCTCTCTCTCTCTCTCTCTCTCTCTCTCTCTTCTGCTGCCAGTCTGGCACACAACCTACTGGGAGAAACTAGGTAGGCTATTTGAGACCCATTCCGAGACGGAATCAAGCATGGGATGAATTCAGTTTGAAGAAAGCATCAGGGTCAGGGGCATCATTCCTTGAACGTCATGTTACAATGGCACATTGTGTGGCTTTAGTTTGTAAGTGCTCAGTGATCGTGTTGCCATGTCTGCTTATTATAAGCGAGTATATGCTCTGTGCAGCGCAATTGGCTTGTAGATCTACTATTTTTCAATAGCTAAAGCATACGGACGGTAACATAACTATAAATGTGTCACGTCTCTGTGTGCATGAGTGTGTGTGTGTGTACAGCTGCAATGCACGTAACTAGAGAGGCGTTTTCGTCACCGATTTCAAATCTGACACATGCGTTCCACCCCACCTGCAGGGAGCGCAGTGCTTGCACCAGTGTCCAGAAACCCTTAAAACACCCAAACGGTTTCCCGTGCTGAATCTGTAAAAGTGCTCAAGGAGTCCTTGAGCACTTTACAGCACGATACAGTGCCAACTATTTCCACCCGACCGTGACAAGGACACTTTGACACTAAGCCAGAATTAGTGTCAACGTGCTGCCACTATACTTCCACTACTACTACTGATACCGAGTGCAGGGTCACGGGGACACACAGAGACAACGAGAACGATGGAGGAAAACAGAAGCAGACCGAAGAGCAGCGAAAGCGAGACAGTTGGCCTATCTTCAGCATGATCTGTGAATGCCCTGAGGAGAGATGTGCACACAGCTGCTGTTTGGCTTACTTCTGCCTCGCATCACTCTCTCCTCACCAGAACCTAATTGTGGTGTCAGGAGAGGACCGCATTCAGTCCACTCTCTGAACATTTTGACTTGACATTTTTTGACTCTATGAGTAACATGTTTCACAAAAAAGGTCATATTTTTGAGTGTTTGCAACCATTCCAAGGCCTGCCGTTGCACCTATGTTTAGCTAATGTATGTCCCTATGTTTACCGTACCAACAGGGGGTGCTGTCACACCGATACACGAGTACACACAGAGCACCACTCACTTCACACATTTGTTGGGTGTGAATTTGATATATTATTACAGATATTGGCCTTGCCCTATGTATACGCCTGTGTAGAGCACCAGTTTCAACTGAAACGGGTCTCCACTTCTCAGGCGGGGCCTCCAAGCTCCGACTGACCATGATGCTAAGATACAGCTATTTCCTGTTGATGACATGGGTAAAATGTGCAGCACTGGCAGGTAAAGAGGAGACACTTTATTGTGAAGAGATGTCAGGATTAGGAACGCTGTTGTTGCTGTGTAATTGTCGAGAATAATGGCTGTGCATGATATCGAACAGTCAAAACTATGTCAATATACCTGTATCTACAAAATAATTATGTAATATACTGTATGTGGGCCTTATATTTGTTCTTGATACAGGCCGCCAGATTCCTATGGCCGTCCCTGTGGAGTGGCACTGGGCCTTCTCATTGGGGCACAGTGGCTGTGATGGGATAGGCCAGATGCAGTTTCCTCTTCCCCCAGGGACACAACAGTTACTAGACTGGGCCTTCCCCCTGGGTAGTCTACTGCTGATAATGTCCTAGCTAACATTGGCCGTTGCCTGTTAACTGGTGCAGTACATAAACAACTGTGTTGTGCTTTTAATCACAGATTGTCACTCCCAATTCCAGATGGCTTTTAAATATGCTTAGTCTGAACTACTGCTGAAAGAGCTTAAGGCTAGACGAGAACTACTGCAGCGTAAATGATGTTGTGCCACATTGGCGTAAATTCACACCATGTCTAATGCAGGTCCAGGTCTTTATCGTGGTTTATGATAGACCGGTGTCATACATATCTACATGGCTCTGGGTTGCTAGGCAGTCGAGTAAACAAAAGAATGAACCGGAAACAAGATGGCCGCGCCTCTCCACATCCAGTTGTTTACATTTTTTCAATGGGAAGTGGAGTTCCTTCCCACCACTGCGCCCCCTGGTCAAAACAAGCTTTATTCATGGCCACAAAATGTCTTCTCCGGGTGAGAGAAAAGACGGCCGTCACAACACACACAGTTTTCCTACATCCGGTTCCTGTCTATGGTTGCGGTGGAACCTTCGAAATATGGGTTTCATTGGAAAACACTGATCTTGGGAGAACAAATGAATATTTGGCAGTGAGGGAGTGTTTGTGCGCACACACACACACACACACACACACACACACACACACACACACACACACACACACACACACACACACACACACACACACACACACACACACAGCGCCACTAGCACATTCTCACACTTTGGCACACTTTCGTACTGAATCACTCACATGCTGTCTGGCACCCATGTGGCACACATTCACTATGTATACACTGTCAGAGCTACATACACAAATGCTCACAAACTCACTTCTATTCCACTGATTTCATTGCATAATTGGGAATCATATATTTTTGCTGCTCTGTTCATTTGGATCACACACAGTCATGCACACAGAGACATACATTAGATTCACAATCAACACACCCCCTTAAAACATGCCCGCACGCACCAGACCACCCAACACAGTGAGAAATGCTTGAACTGGCACTCCTACTGTATGTTTCGATGACAAATGAGTCAAAGTCGTCAGACTCCAGTTGGGTCATCAGGAGGTTGTGGGGTAATTAAGTCACAGCTCCTAATTAGCAGCTGGGTCCTCTGAGCGTGTGTAGATTCTCATTGCGCTCCTCCATGCAACACAGAGAGTCGGCATGTCTCACCTCCCTGATCCAACTGCTATTTTTACAACTTGCTGCTGCAACCAATATCTGACTGCCTAGCGGTACTCATCATCACCAAGAGATAATGTACTCCCACCATCACCACCACAACCACCACCACTGCTTGCTTTCTCTGTCAAACATGCAATGTATTATATATGCCTCGTGATCAAAGGCCTATACCTCACTCTTTGCGGGCCTGCTTTCCTCAAATGGCCTGCCCTACAAGAAGGTTGTTCTAATTCTGGGTGCATTATCCCACTTAATCACAGAGAGGGAATGGATAAAGGCGCTTAGAAATAGTATTATTATTGTATTTTTAAACATTGTTTATGGTAATGTTAACTATTTACTTTAATAATCACATAATTTCCATCTTCAATGCGATCACACCTCTTGGTAATAAGCGAGCTGGGCATTCAGCACAACAAATCTGCTTGTAAATCCGTCCATGTAATCCATGGTTGGAAAAAATACTGTTGGCAATGCAAAAGTGGAACAATCCAAGAAAAGAGTGAGAGAGACTCACTATTGTAAATTCTCTGGTACTTGGAGTGGATGGCAGGCAATTTTTGTGACTATGTTGGTTTCATGGTCCTATGTTCCCTGAGATTTTAAAAATTGGATCACATATGCTAGATAAGAATGTCATCTAGTGCAAAAACTAAAAATACCCAATTTACCCAATTGCATCCTTGCAGTAATTGTAGGTGGCCTCCTTACTCTATCAGTGTTTTTCAAGGCCCTAGTGATTTCAAGGCCCATTATTTATTCGGAACACTATTTGATGATATTTAGCCTCTCAGGCCCAAAAGAAAAACAAACAAGTGTTTGTGGTTGTCGGATAAGATGTTGTCATTGGATTTTGTCTACAATTCCATGCTTTTATCGAACGTTTATGAAAATAACAATTCTTCTACATTCTCAAATTGTCTTCTTGTAAATGTACTGCAGATGTTTAACGTGAAATCTGGTAAGCAAATTACGCATCAATTTGCTTACCAGATTTCACGTTAAACATCTGCAAACCCTCATCAGTTAGCCGGGGACCACCTGGAAACGCCTCAAGGACCACTGGTGCTCCACGGACCACTGGTTGACAATCACTGTCTTACATCTACATTTTCTGTTTCACGTGGGACACCTACTGGTTGCTGCTTGATTCTGTCTACAGCTAACAAGTACAAGGTCTCCCCATATATTGTGAGGTACAGTAGACCAGGGTCCTTCCTGGGTAGAACATATCACTCTAATGAGCACTATTTCCTGACCATTCCTTCAGACTTCCTTAACATTATGTCAGCAACAACTGTGATATCCGTTACTACCATGCCACAGCCAGATAACTCACGGGTAGATTTAACCAATATCTATTATAGAATCTAAATACAAGTCTGCATATGATATATTACATTCGCATTCAGCTCTGTCTAAATTTTCTCCCTGCTCGGCAAAATGATGATTAAACGTAAAGAGCAGGGACAAATAATGCCCCCCCGGGGGGTGGCAGAGGGAGCAATCAGTGCATAACAACAAACCAGAAGAAAGGTGGGAAGTGCATGCAGTCTCTAGATGAACTTAATACCCAATCACCCAATTGGTCAGCTTATCAGCATATGACGTATGGGTCGTCTTGTGCAAACACTTACCCGTATAGTAATGCAGCCCATTAACACTAACTCTACAAGATACGTATCATATAAATTTAGTTCAGGCCTTTGTGTGCACAGGTGTTGGTGACATGTTTTGTTTGAGGATCAAGTGTTGTATGTTGATACATACTGAATGTGATTGTGTTGCAGATTTTCTTTATGCGTGTCCCTAAGTGCACGAGTATTTCTGTGTGTAGTGTACTGTACTGTATATAAAATACTGCACCATGTCTGTGTGTCCATCTATTAACTTTCTGCATTTTTTCTTTTCTGTCTTCATTTTTCTGTGTGTTATCTGTGTGTTTATTTTATTTACACACACACAGTTTGTGTTGTACAGGACAAACCTCTCTTGCAGTGACTGTTGCTTTCCAGCAGATAAGAACACAGAGTATAGGTTCAAGGAACCTTCCATGTCGAAATGATCTTAGAAAAGTGATGGGGATTTTCTCAACTACAGGAAGAGGAAAAAATGATAAGAGGAAGAAGGCGTGGTTAAACTTCCTCTTGGGAATGGCAAGGAACTTGCGTTTCTGTTTACTGTAATGGAGGACCACATAAAAGCCTCTTTGAAGAGGTACAGTATATTTTGTGGGGCTATGAAGTAGATGGGAGAGGACAAAAACAATTAATTGTACAAGATTGTACTGACGGCAGAGTGGTTAAAGCGCATATCTCACATAGGCTCTAATGCAGGATGTCCCTCTCCCTGTTTCCTGTCTATCGCGTCCATATGCTATAAAGGCAGAAAAGTACCTTAAGAAACATTTTTAAGAACCGAGTATTATCGGTGACTACTTGTGTTCTAGATTGGAAGTCTGGAGTTGGTATCCTGGCATCTTAATTGTGGATTTGAGTGTGACCCTGAATGTATACTGCTTATAAACCCTGCATGCCCTCATCTTTCTGTCTCTGTCCAAATGGTTTAAAATGTGTCCCTTGTGAAACTTTATTTTCCCTTTCAGTCAGTCTTGACAGCATTAGGCAGGAGTGACCTATGCACACCTGTAAAGCTCTGAGACGGGCGCATAGGCAGGTAGACGTATTTGGAATAAATGCACTAAAGTTCACAGAGATGCCCACACTCCATCAGTCAACACTGAAAAATGTGGAAATGGCTGTTCAGAGGGCAAACATTGTGAGTTCTTGGCAATGGTCACATCTTCATTAGTCTCTCTTCAGGATGGTTAGCATGGGTATATCCAATACATAACCTCGACATCAATATGTCTGCTGCAGGTGGGATATCTGGAGAGAGGTTGTGGGACAGAAGCAAGACTACCCACTATTTCATAATTGCCTGCACGAAACAAGCTACTGTAAAATCGCCTTTCGTGTGAGAAGATGGCACATTTAAGTGAGCCACTTAACAGAACTGAATGTGGGTGTTTGATCCTGGCCTTCTTCAAAATCCTGCGTTTGCAAGGAGAGATGTGACTCAACCCCTTTATCCTGCTAATGGTTATATTGTGAAATCTACATTTTCCATTAAACCGAAAGGAGGCTCTTGGCACAAGACAAGTGATGGATTTATCACTGATCGGTCACTGCAAATGCTCTGGCGCCTGGGTGCTTTGGTGCAGGCATTTCATTCAGGCGAATTAATTTTCAGTTCTGGGGATTTCACATATAGAATTAACAATTTCATTAGTGTGGAGGTGATGGAGGAGGAGCATGAATAATGGAAACGCACACACCGATGTGCGCATGCTCACACAAACACACACACACACACACACACACACACACACACACACACACACACACACACACACACACACACACACACACACACTCACTCACACACACACTCACACTCACACGTAGGTGGAGACCAGAGAGCCGTTGTGCTGTTGTGAATTCAGTCTTTGGGTCTCTACAACCCATTGCATGCCTTCCTGTACCTGCCATCATCTTTGTCTTGCTCTCCCAACCTCAACCACCCTTTCTCTGTCTCCCTTTCCTCCCTCATTATGTGTTGTTCGGCCATGGGGACCTGGACGACAGAGGCCTGTTTGTGCTTTGAGCCTGGCAAAACTGGCTTGTTCCTTTAACCTGTTGCTTGTTTGTATCGCTGACAAAATCGGGCAGCACTGCACTGCACTGCACTGCTGCTCAGCCATGTTTAATTCAGACAGGCCTCGTGGGGGGAGGCGGTGGGGTGTGGGGAATGGAGGTGGTGGAGTAGGTTACCGGGCCAGGGATCTGGTGTCACAGAAGAACTGGCTCAGGCTAAATGTTGGCGCAAGATGGAAGAGTGTACTGTGTAGTCGGACAACAGTAATTGCATGAGTAGTGTAAAGACTGCACGGTTACATGCAATCATCATGTTACATAATTGTCATGCCAAAAGGCATATGGTGAAGAGTATGTTTTGCACTCCATCCGTTTTTTTTTTAATACTACTAAATCTGACAGTGGACTACTGAATCGTTTAATTTTACAGTAGGATTTTACTGTCAACCCTTTTCTGTCAGATGTGAGAATCTTTGAAAGAGTGGTGCTGGCTGGTGACATACCAGCAACAATGTGGCTACGTAATGGGTGGCGTTATGAAATGAGAGTCAAGCAGCCTCTGTCCAGACTGATTTGCGGAGTGACATTTCAGCAGAGATGGGTGCAACTATAGTAACTAGTAATATTATTACCTGTGTAACAAGTAATATAACGAGATTACGTCCGACAAAACAGTAATGTTAGTTACTTGTACATATATTACTAGTTACTTTTGTCATGCTGCTGCTTTCAACAGTATTGCATTGGTGAAGGGAGTTGAGCTAATTCCACTTTACTTTGACCTAAAAAAAAGTGTGAACAGTAACCTATTATTATTTTTACAGTCAGGCGTACAAAGACATCTAGTGTCAGAGTTGCGGCTTTGAAACACAAAGAAATATTTTGTGTGACCTCCTTATATGAGGATTATAAAGATTTGTAAACTGGGTGAATCTTCTAACTAAAAGGATTGCGTTGTTGTACTTACCTTTTTAGCGGGTGGGGGTAATATGCAATGTGTTACATATTACCCTTGAGTCCAAATAATAAGTAATGTAATAGTATTACTCTTCTAAAGAGGTAATGAGTAATATACGACTCTCTTAAGTAATATTGCCCAACACTGAATTTCAGATGGCAGAACAGAACAATCAGGATGAAACACATTTTGCAGTTTATAATTTATTACTCTTCATCCCCTGACGTTTGATCCCCAAAAAACACAACAAGAAAAGTTGTGTCGAGTGTTCTGGAGCGGACGGAAGTGACAACGTCACTCCCGGTTCTCGTTGATGAGTGACGCTAAATGCATGGGTGATGGATTGAATGGCTGTCATTAACCCGAGCCATGCTTCATTGGACACCATGCGTGGGCGTGACTAACATGTGGGGGAAATCTCCTGCCCTGCTTTCTGTTTTCCCGGCCGTCGGGGTCACTAATTGATAACATGGCTGGCGTTGATGCACGATCTGGAGGAACTGTTGAGACAGTTAGCTGACAATTACATTTCATTTAATTCATCATTGACAGTGAATAGTCTTTGTTTTTGCCGTTGTATTTTTCATTGATGGGTGGTTGAGAGAGAGAGAGAGTTGGGGTGGGGGCATTGGGTCAGAGGAAGGATGTTCTTATCCTCTGGTAATTTTTATAAATGCTTAACACGTCTACTGTTAACTTTCTGGGCTATCATTTTTATTCAACATGGACATAATTGTCTTAGCATGCAGTTACATCAAGTGCCATAGCTCTTATAGTTAGCTAGCTATACACAAGATACTAATGGGTGGATAAATCGTCTTTGCTTATTTATTTAAAAAAAAAAAAAAGCCTGGAAGATGTCTGGAATTTTGATTTGGGGAAACAAGTGAATGCCCCCAAGCAACATGCCCTCAGGCTGAGCTTTTGGTTGTAGTTTTAGAGACTGTGTTTTTGTGTCAGGAAGCCTTTATTCCCCGGAGCGTAGACAGTGTTTTCAAGTGGCAGTGTGATGTTTATGTAGTGCCAGGAAAAGGAAAGAGGTGTGTGTTGGGGGTGAGGGGAGTGTATGAAGCATTAAAACGAACATGAAAACACAGTCTTACAGCCAAAAGGCAGGGCAGACCGTTCTTGGGTGACCTAGCCTCAGAGTTATAAGGCCAGTGTTAATAATTGATCCCTCACTTAATTTCAGTTTGACATTCAAATGTGTCCAAAGAGGAGAATGAATTGATTTAGTACACTTTGGCTCATGTGCCACTGAGTGGCAGGAGGGAGAACAGTGAGGGCTTTTTATCACCTGCTCCATTCTGCTGTCATGCTGCGTTTCCTCTGCCAATCAAGTTTTTCTCATACCCGTTGGACGTTCCCTCCTACTACTAGTGGAACCATTAGGAGCCCATTAATACAGCGTAGTATAGTGGTCTAATCAACTAGACCAGTGGTTTTCAACCTTTTTGATACCAGGGACCACTATTTATTCAGCATTTTTGAGCCACAGACCACCATTTTACCCCACAAAACTAAAGATTTATTTTGGTTATGTCCACAATTCCAGTCTGGATTTTCGCAAACAAAACAGGCAAACATACTGTCAATCCGAATTACCATTCTTCTACATTCTCTAATTGTGTAGGCTTCTTAATTAAGTGGGCTAATTTAGATGAATATTTTAAATTTCTTGAGAGTGTAAACATGAAACCAAATGGACGCTTGCAGGTCAATTGATGGTGGCTCTTTAACTTGACCCACGTGAGCCAGCGCTAAGCACACGAGTAGCCGACTTGAGCTTCGTGGAGTTTAGTAGAGCTGACACAGGCCTGTTGGAGTTACAACACAATATGGACGGAATAAGTAAATTATTACCACCCCCAAGGTAAACGCCAGGACCGAAGGAGTAACCTTGTGTCAGTGTCACCGGACTACACACCCTGGAGGAACGGGGAGGTGGGTGGAGGTGGGCGAGCGCACAGAAACCGGAAGGACCATTTTCTAGTAGTCTCATTCACAACCATCTGTCTGATATCAGCCCCACAGACAGACAAAGAGACTACATGAGCTGGGAGGGGGAGTTTGATTGTTTTGGGAGTTCAGATGACCTACTGAGCGCCTTTTTGTAGATTCCATTAAAATGCATGGTATTGTGGACTAAATTAGTTCATACACGATATACTCTTTCAAAGGCCCCTTTGCTGTCTGTGTTCTAGAGTAAAGATATAGAGTAGGCTACTTCTTCTTCATATTTCAAGTTGCATTTTTCTTTTCTCATTAATGGGGGATTCCACCCTTTTTTTTTAAACATTTTACTATGTGGACGTGACTAAAAATTGTGTTTCCTAGAAAGTAACACAGAAATTGTGATATCGGTATCGGTTTGGAATTGAAAAAAGTGGATCGGGACATCCCTACTAGAAAGGGAGGTCTGGAAAAAATCATTAACATGGTGAAACACAAGTTGATCACCATGTTTGTGATTGTTCTATTTTTTCTGAGAGTGCACAAATGTAACCAAATGAACCCCTTAGGAGTTCATCTGCGTCCATTTGTACGCTTTCAGAAAAAAATATTGCAAAAGCATGCAATTCCCCTTTAAGGCCAGATTGGGAGGCGATTCTGCCAAGTGATGATATTATCCACATCATTAATGCCCCTAATATTTATTTCATTTTCTATATTTAGCCATTCAGCACATATACTGTACCGTCTTGTCAAAAGTGACTTTAATTAAAATTCACAGTCAGAGTAATGACATGAGCGCTAGACAGAAAATGACAGGGTAAATGGCCTGGGCGGGAGCCAGCGGGGGAGATCATCAGAGTTTAGAACTCTCAGGGCACCAGGTTGCCATGCCCTTGAGTACCTTGAAGGTCATTACCTGCATTTTTGTTTTACCAATGTCAATGAAGGGGAAAGAAGCCATGAAAATGTAGTGGAGGGTTGGAGATCACAGTTAAAGTGGAGCCAAGTGCAAGGAATTCAAGGTCTTATTTCTAATTCCCTCGCTTAAACTATAACCTTGGGAGGAAATTGTGCAATGGTGTTCTTTTGTAAAATAAAACTTCTATAAATGGTAGAAATGCAAATGTATATGAATGGTTGGCAGAATTAATGTCTGCACTCTCACACAATAGTTTCTTATGATATTTTAAAGAACACACAGCAGCAGAAACTACATAGTGAAACTGAAGTTAAGGATTCTTCCTCAGCATTTCAAAGTAGTGGATATATGCATGTCTGCACCCTTGTACCCTAAAGTACCTGCTATGATTTAGCTCACATGACTTAATCAATTAAAAATAAATAAATAAAAGGCTTTGATTCATTCATTAAAATAGTCATTAGTTATTCTAATCAATCAAAAGCTTTTTTCCTCCCTCAAATTAGACCATGTTAAATTTTGACACCAAAGTCAAAGAATAAAAAAGTGCAATATTATTAAATATATACATATTCAAACAAACAAAACAACTCTTACTGGCCACAAAACACTCTCTTTACACGTTCAAAACTGGTGGAAGAAGTATAAAAGTGTCTGAGTTTGTGATTTCAATTTCATACAGAGCGTTTCAAATCAACTGTGTAAAGGTGACCGACAATAACTTGTGATCATTTCAGTGGATGTCTCCGGTCTGGAGAGGATGTCATGACTGAGACAGAAAAGAACAGTCGTTTGCTTTTGGCAGAGTGACTCACCACATTCACAGCCCCATAGCAGCATCTTTCATAAACACAAGTGACACAAAAGCCTGCCTCTTTCAGTTTGTGCTAGCTTGCTGAAAATAAAGCAGACAGCGTCCTCATCTCCTCTCCTCCACGTATACCCTTCTGCCACACCGCCACCCATCTCAGAAACACGCTCATCAAAAACCACAGCTCTCCCACTTTTCAGTTACGAGTGTCATCTTATTGCAGTCTCGGAAGCCCTATTTGTAACCACCTTGAAACCAACTCTCCCTATTCTGGGCGTTAGTAAAAATGTACTAAAACATTATATAAAAAAATGTTTGTGTTCAGACGAACAATTAAAACCGGACATATGAGGGGATGGCACCCTTCAAAAACACACTTGTGTGAAGTGAGGGGTGCTCTTGTCATCAGACATTATCACAGTCAGAGATATCCATATATGGGCATAAGAAGGACCTCGGCAGACGGGAACAGTGGGTACTCTGACAAAGCCCCTATAATGCTATGACTCAGAAGTTTCGGTCAATCGCATAAGATGTAGACGACATACAGTACAGTAGATGTGAGGGGTGCGAGGGCCTTGTATCAGTTTGAACCACTATAGTTTAAAGGAGAATTTTACACCAAAACACATTGGGCATCCATTCTACCTTGATTCCTTTGACATGATACATAATGCCCTTGATTTCTGTCAAAAGCCACGTTTCCATAAAACCTTTGCGAAAATAGGAAGACTATGTTAATTAAGTCGAAAAAAGAAGAGCGAATTGTCCACTGTTTCCACTAACTGATGAAATGTGACTAGTCTAGGGAAAACAAAATAGGTTCATGAAACAAGCAATAGGTGGCACAGTTTTGCCAGTAATGTGATACGTATGGTTATTTTACATATATTTTAGCCTGGTCATGTAAAGCAGCTGTTTATGTCTGTTATCACTTGCGTGTCTTAGCTATCATGCATGATGATACAGATACTGTATAGGACCCGTAGCTGCCCTGCGACTTTCATGAACAAACGCGATGGGAGTCTGAACGTTTTGGCCATGTACGTGAGTCCCCTTGGCTTGGATGTATGTGTGCGCACTGCACACGGCCCTCGTCCGTTTTGAGCGGTTTTGAGGACATATAAATTACATTAACAAATAACAATGCTCTCATCGGCAGACCAGAACTCTTCAAATGCGCTATAATGCGTGTCCAGTGCTTTTCAAGTCTTTTCGCAAGCTGTATCCATACCTCATTTGCGTATTAGACTCTTTCGATACGCTCCAAAATACGGCACCTTTCAGCGAGAAAATGCCCGCAATGCAGTTTACATTGCCGCAAATTGTCTTTATTCTAATGCGGATATTAGCTTCAAACTTATTTTTTTTAACACATCACATCAAATCATACTGCATGAATTTAAAAAAGTGATTGGAGAGGAGAGTGGCAAAAGGGAGGGGGGAGGGGACCTCTGGGATTACATGTAAAAGCTGCCCCAGAGTGACGTAAAACTCGTGTGAGTATCAGTATACAGTACTAAATATGATGTGTGAAAAATAGTTTGGAGCTACTAGAATTAGAATAACGACAACTTGCACCAATGCAAACTGTTGACAAAAAATAAAGTACTGTATATATGACGTCACAGCGATCAAGGTAGATGGATGCCAAATGTGTTTGGTGTGGAATTCTCCTTTAAAAAATGCTGACCTGTAAGATTGAGCATGCTGATTGGCTTTTCGCTCTTGTTTGACAAACTATCTACCGGTAGTGGTTAACGCATGATGACTCTACTGCCGAGTGACATACAGGTGTCAAGAACATTACGATGGGGCACCTCAGGGCCAACATTTTGACTTCACGTCAGACAGCAGACGAATGGTCATAGCTGTATACAGTGACGTGTGTCATCGTGTTCTTTAGCTTTGTCCTCTTCCATCCTTGTTCTTTCTCTCGTCTCTTTCCTTGGCTGGACTGGCTCTGATGGATGGGTGACTCGCCTACAGTGTCAGGCTCATAAATCAACCCTTACCCTGGCAAATCAGCACCCGGCATCCATTATTGCAGAACTAAACTGCAATCACACATCGGCCACAAACCAAGTTTATATAAAATATATGATTGTTAGCAAATTCATCTCTCAGAGTCGTGGAGAGGCCATAGTCACCAGTGGCATTTTAATCAGTTTGCATGAAATATTATGTACCGATTTTCTGTTATAATGTTGTTGCATTTTGGAGGTTCACCTCCACTAGTTCACCCTTAGAGTACCATACTGACATCATCAGTACATCATTATTTATTCACAGCTTCGGGCACACACTTGTTAATGGTTTTTATTTTCAGACATTGTTTGTTTACTGTATCACTAATCTCAAAACAATGTTACAAACATACCTGAATGTTGGAGTCAATTTTGCCCAACTATCATTAGTAAGTCATGGATTTTATTTTCAGGAACATCTCACATTGTTGTGCACATCTACATATGGAGCACACATGCATTTCCGCACGCACGCACGCACACACGCAAGCAAGCAAGCACACACACACACACACGCACACACGCACACACGCACACACAAAGACAATCTCACTCTCCATTTCTTTCTCTCACACATACAGAATTAATCTGTCCTTACTCATTTTAATGGGACAGTCCCCATCAAATAGGCCAGGGGATTTATACCATTTTCAGAGCCCAATCAAACCCTTTGCACACACACACACACACACACACACACACACACACACACACACTTGCTCGCTCAGACAATATTGATATTGGCGTTCATATTGTTATTTTCCTTATCGTTCTATAAGGCAGGCCTAAATCATAAAAACGTCATCAGAACTATTATGCTGTGACAAATTGTGACATTTATGACTCATACATTTCATTTCTACCACATTATCCCGTGGCAATGAGGCGCTTCCCCTCCCTCCATAGATAACCCCTACCAGAAGGGGAGGACTTGAAGGCTAACTGGTAGCGGGAATCCATCTACCTTTTTGACTCACGATAAGATTCTCATTTCTGAGGCAGTGCACATGGGGTCACTAATGCTCCCTGTACATTTCATCTTTACAATGAAGGTACAAAAAAAACAAACAAACAAAACAAAGAAAATGTAGCATTTACTTTTTCCTGGATTACCCGTTCAGTGTTAGGAGTTCCAAACTGATCATTTGAGGGACAGAAGTGTTGCATGTGTGGGGCAAGTGGGGAAATGTTACGGGTTAGAAAATTATTCACATCTTGATGTCATCTTTTAAAAAAATATTTAGGATTTCAATTCAAATGCAGTATAGCAATTTAGCTGATCTACCAACGGCACATGCATTGTGGGCCCTGTAGAATGAGTGTGGAAATATACTGTATAGTGGCACCATAGGGAATTCTTCTCTGTTTATTTTTAACAGCCTTAAAAACACATCTATATATAGCAGGAAAAGAGACAACAGAAAGCCAACTGTTATAGTACTGATGCCTGTCGCTCACAATCTGGGACAGAGTCTCAAATCGTGGCACGCCTGAAAAGTCTTGGAAATGAGGGACTATCCCACGTAAAGAGGGACATCTGGTCTCCCCAGTTAGGAGACAGTTGACATTGCCTCTTAGGAGATCGATTCGCTGCAATACTTGGAGATGTGACTTACCGGCAACTAAAGGTCCACAGCCTCACTAGTATCATGTCTTAGAATCTATGCTTGTCCTTTAACATAACAGAAATTATCCAAAGGCTGGCATGCCACAATTTCACCAAAGTCAGTCATTGGTGAGATACAGTACAGCATGTGTATTGGTTGATTGTCAAGATTGATTGACAACATTTTCATCAGGAGTCATGGTCGTCTTCCCATTAGAATTGCTTTAAAACAATATGTGCAAATCAGAAGGTTTTGCCTAAAAGTTCCATTATGGTCATCAATATCGCTGCTCTAGTAGGGACCAGCCTCTGTTTGTATTGGAAGTTAACATCTAATGGCGGCGTGAGATTATAGGCCACATCATCGTCTATAAAATCAGTCGAGGTCATTGCTAACCCCAGGCTGACTTTGAGGAGGATATGCACAGTGTGGACAACCA
Source organism: Benthosema pterotum (assembly GCA_039105355.1). Lineage (NCBI taxonomy): Eukaryota > Metazoa > Chordata > Actinopteri > Myctophiformes > Myctophidae > Benthosema > Benthosema pterotum. Next base: position 21,420,319 of record CM076973.1, on the reverse strand, counting down.
CGTCTCCCCCTATAAATGAATTTGCCAGCTTCTTGACGATGAGGAGTTTCACCGGAATGTTTTTTTCACAGGGAGATTTAACACACTGTCCCTTCCAATTCTGCTCAGTGCTGCAGCTGTGCAGGCACTCAGGACCAACCCTTAAGAGTCACCACTGCAGTGACAGATCAGCCTTCCCTGCTAGCTTTCCACCTGCAAACATGCCATTTGGCACCACGGAAGAATCATTGAAAACCTTTCTAATCTCCACTGTCGTGCTGTGTTAAAAAGCTCCACAAGGTGGACCAGGTGGACCTGCTGTTTTGGAATGAAGTAGTGAATGGATGGACCAATCAGTCGACCACCATAGATATCCTTAAAGCTCTGCTGCTGAAAATGTCAAGTCAATGTTAACAGTTCTACTGTTTTAAACCTACCCAGACTGCTAGGGTTGTGTAATTACCTTTGGAGCATACAACGAGGTGATCGTGCTTTTTATCCATGAAAAATCACTAGAAAGCATATCCGTCATTGGTTTGTGAGCCAACAGAAATGCCCACCGTTTGTCCGTGGTCTACGACAAAGACTATTGCCCTTTTTAAGAAAGTTGTAAGCACTCCTTCACATTGCACCAGAAGACCTAGCAACCTTGGCCATGGTCATCATAAGGCCTCAGCCTCTTCACAATGCCTGCAACAAATCCAGATAATATGCATTCGACAGCAATTCTGACACAATACTCGGGCAACTCCGATTAAATTGTTCTACAATGATTCATCTTGTGTAAGTGGGAAGTGTTAATGAAACAAAATGCCCATCACACTGTTGTAGTTAATTCTCTACGATCAGTCTCAGATCTCTACAAACCAAGACTGTTTGTATGAAACAGTTTTACAAGCTATAGGGAATGTGGGAATATTGTGATTTGAGTTAACTGTCAAATGCTATATGACGTTTGGCTCACATTGTTGGGCTATCGCTTGTGAACAGTGAAGTCATATGTCCCAGCTCTAATGCTATCTGCAGGGGGTCATGTAAGGCTGTGTCAGCTGGCTCTCATAAGATTAAAACCACTGTTCTGTCTGGATGCCTAGCTTTGTCTGTCTGAGTGACTAGATGCTCTCTGTCAATTTTGTTTGCTTTTTTGTCTTTGAGATTAAGTGTAGATGGTGCATTTTATAGCGCCTTGAGCACTTTAACACACAATGGAGGAAACCATGCGAGACACTTACATGCCCATCAGGAGCCATTAATGGTTCAATGTCTTCAAGGACACCAAGACACTAACCCAGGAGAGCCAAGGATTTAACCAACCTTCCATTTCACAAGCATCCACTCCATATCTTTAATCACTGTGTCTTTACAGGAGGATAGACAGGGAAGTTGGCTTGATGGAAAGATAACACTTGCATACATAGAATACATACATACAATTAGACTGCAAACAGTATGGACACAGACGGACAGTACATACAGTATACACAGGAAGAAGACACAGATACACAAAACATGACCAGCAGGTTTATGAGCAGGAAAAATGTTTTTTTTTTTTTTTTATTATTATTATTATTATTATTTTTTTTGTGTACAGTAACAGTAAGTCATTTTGATGTGGGTATCCCCACCAGTTCATTCAGTTCAAGTTTGCCTAGTGGATGGTGATGGGTGGAGATCCACCTGAACTGAAGCCACACCCACAGCTTTAATTGTATGATAAACAGGGAGGAGTTAGGGGAGGAGCTGATAATTTGATGTCACAATATTACAATTTTCCATTGGCATGTTTGGCTGGAAAGGTTCAGCTCCTGGGAAGAAACCCTAAATACAGAGTGAAGGCATCATTGCACATAGAAATCACACAAAGGAATCACCTTATACATGTACAAAATTGAAAAAAATAAAATAAAATACAAAAATCATTGCACTGCGTCTTTAAGTAGACAGTGAGGCTGTTATCCACGGAGCGAAATGGACAAAAGCACAGAAATAGAGAGATAAACCAACAAGTGCACACATTCAGACATTTTTAAACAAACCCCTGCTTCACCCCTGGCCTTTAGTTCACAGACGCTCCGGCGTCTGTTCAGGAAATCATCCAACATACACACTTCTGCTTTCTCTGCACATAAGGGAAGCACACTCATCTTATGAGCTTATTATCTGCCGATGATTGCTAACGATAGTTCTTTCTTCTTCTTTTTTTCCTTTTCTCTCTCCTACTGCAGCTGGTGGGAGGTCAGTTTGACCTGGAGATGAACTTCATCATCCAGGAGGAGGAGAGCGTGGTGTGCATGGTGGAGCTCCTGGAGAAGTGTGAGCCCACCTGCCAGGCGGAGGTGTGGAGCATCTTCACCGCCATCCTGAAGAAGAGCGTCCGCAACCTGCAGGCCTGCACACACGTGGGCCTCATACAGCTGGTGCTAGAGCGCATAACCTCCACCAACAGCATGATTGCAGGTGAGACGGGAGGTTAATTATTATGTGTTCTGTACAATGCTTTAGAACAGTGGTTTTCAACCTTTTTGATCACTGGGACCACTATTTATTCAGCATCTGAGCCACCATTTGATGACATTTTAGCCCCACAGACTCCAAAACTAAAGATTTCTTTTGCTTTTGTCCATAATATGGATTTGGGAAACAAAACAGTCAAACACACAGATCAAAACGACCTTCTACATTCTCTAGTTGTGTAAACTAATTCCATTTTAACTCTTGAGGGTGTAGGGTTAGGCCCAAATGGACCCTTTTTACGTTCTCAAAGAGTTACATCTGGTTGAACAACTTTCCATCATTTAGCCTGCGGACCACGTGGAACTCTCTCAAGGACCACTGTTGGTCCCCGTACCACCGGTTGAAAACACTGCTTTAGAACTGCAGAGGCGAAGTACATACCACCGACGGTATGATTTTAGCCGAGCTGGGCAGCTCCACTAGAACGGCAAAAGTTAAAAGTGCACTGAATGTGTCGGATGATGATGTTTATAAAACCTAAAGCCTGACGCTTCTTTAAAGAATAATAAAGTGAAACGAAGTGAGTGACAGGGCTGTTGGCCAATCAGGTGCTGGGCATGGATTTCCAACCGACGAAAACAGCCCCAAAGGCAAGGAAGCCAGTCCTTGAATCACAAAGAAAAAATAAGGTAGTATTTTTAAGGTGCTGATTCAGGGCTGAGCCAGGCTAGATGTGATAGTCAACATGTCATCGCAATGTTTTTGTTTGCAAGAAGTAATTAAAAAGTGATTTAATGGAGTTTTTATTTAAAAATACAATTAAAAAAAATCCAACATTTTTTGTTGTTGCGTATAGCCATATAATAACAAATGTGGTCTAAAAGTGTTAAAAACATATTTTCTCAATTAATTTGGCCTTGATGAACTTAATTGATTGATGATTGGTAAACTAATTAGTCATTATGAAACAATCAATCAGTGATCCCAATATTGAAATTCGAATAGTAAAAATAGCACATCTACAAGCCCACAGTGCATCAAACTGCTGTTTTTATGTGACACTGATGTAGTGTGATCAAGTGTAATGTGATCATGTGGCTAAGTGGATAATTCATTATATTCATTATATTAAATTCATTCATTATATTAAATTCATTCATTATATTAAAAAACCTGGTTCTTGCTCATTTGATTGAAAAGTAATGGCGAATACAATTTCTGCACTGGCTTAGCCATTACTAACAATGTGAGAGCAGGTAACCGGGATGCAAGTTTTGTCCTCTCATTGCATAATTCATATTTCTTCATAATTCTGGAAGTCAGGATCTGACCACAGATAACCGCAAGTAGAAGTAGACGTCATGTGGATATGCTTTTGTCCAATTCCTGGAGCATTGAGTGCAGACAGAATTTGCCCTGCAGGTGGTCTAGAACTTTATTGTAAAATAAATTATTGAAACAAATAATTGGCGTCAGGCTGACAATGCTTACAATGTGAGAGCAGGTAACCGGGTTGAACGTTTTGTCCTCTCATTGCATAATAAGGTTTCTGGAAGCCAGTATTCTAGTCAGCATGTAGACATCTGACCACAGATAACCGCAAGTAGACGCGTCATGTGGATATCCTTTTGTCCAATTCCTGGAGCATTGCAGATTCAAGATGTTTTTTTTTTTTGCAGCAAGTAATAACTCACAATACAAGTCACCAAGCTCAATGAATAAAACATAGAGAGACAAGCAAGCCACAAAGGAAAGTGGAGGCATTGGACTCGGGCCACTTGTGTATAATCAAAATGTTCATTTGACCTCTCCTCCCCTCCCAACCTCATCTCAACTCTGTCTCAGTCCAATAAAACTTAAGACTTGAATCGCCCTCTCTTCTCGACTGCACCAACATTTCATGGCTCCAGTGTTCTTACCGCACCGCAGCTTGGGGTCAGTCAGGCTGAGATGCATTACAGCGGGTGAGTCACAGGGAAAAAGAATCAGCCTCCATGGACTACACTCTCCCTTGCTGAAGTCTCATTCGACACTGGTGGCCATCTACAAATTAGAGTGAATCTGAATTAATCCAGCAGTGTTTCAGCTCACTGAGCATTTCCCAGCCAGAACGGTAGCTGGTAAAAAGTGGGCCGTTCAGCCAAGCTAGAATAATGCAGCCCAGGCAGCAGGGACTGAGTGGTTGGAAATAATGTTTTAAGTCAATGTGCAGCACACAGTACAATACAGAACCCATCAGTGTTAAAGCATCTACATGCCATTACTGTAGTTAACCAGTGCAGTACTACTACTTCTAATCATGATGCCATTAACACACATCTATAGCACCTATTTAAGACAGTGAAACAAAATATATACTATAGGAATGATGAATTGTGACCATATTTATTTTAGTTAGGAGTGAGGGGTGACAGAGGACATGTTATAGACACATCCTGTCACCCTGGGTTTGAGAGCATCCTCTCAGACACTTCCCTCTTTTGTGTGTGTGTGTGTGTGTGTGTGTGTGTGTGTGTGTGTGTGTGTGTGTGTGTGTGTGTGTGTGTGTGTGTGTGTGTGTGTGTGTGTGTGTGTGTGTGTGTGTGTGTGTGTGTGTGTGTGTGTGTGTGTGTGTGTGTGTGTGTGTGTGTGCATGTGTGCGTGTGCGTGCATCCCTTATTATGACCGTAGGTCACAGTTTACTATGCAAACCTGCATTTCACGTCAGCCAATCACACCTTGTGACATGCCACATATATATGGCTGTCTATGAAGATTGTGACATTGACCTCATCAAACTCTTGTATGAATACCTGGAGCTTCAGTCTGTCAGTCAGTCCATCATGCCTCGTGACACACTCCATATACAGTATGGGCTCGATTTTGGTTACATTAGCCCTTATACGCAATGAACGCACTTAGCATTGGGGAAGAGGCGTTCCCACACTAAAGTTGATAATTTCGTTACCATCCCATCTCCCTTAAACACCTCCTATACCTGTTAAATTATGCATAGGTGTGGTTTGGGCGTTTTTAGCTTTCATCCAATCCGTGTTGGTCTTGCCATTCCCTTTAATTCATTCCATATCTATTTCCCTTATCCCTACTGCTATGTCTGACCCTCCTAAGCACGCAGCCTGGCTGCGGGCTTAGGACAGACACATGCATGAGTAGCCTATTCTCAAAGATTATAGCTCTCATTTTCAAACACTTATAGCTCGGTCAATTCTCAATCATTTCATGTTCCATGTTTTTTTTGCTGTATGTGGCGTGCATTTATCCCAAGTCTGCGAAATGTTATAAAGTAAATTGCAAAAAAGTCGGGAATTCGCAGCAAAAAAAGACGTTTTTTTGATCATTCATTTCTCGGTCAACTCTGGACCATTTTTTACATTTCAAAATGCAGCGTGACGGGAAAACGTCACTCTCTCAGATGCTGTATAGAATATGTGGGTAGGTCTTCTCTAAGATGCGGGATCGAGCTGGTCCAGAATTGACAGAGAAATGAATGATCAAAAAAATGTCTTTTTTGCTGCGAATTCCTGACTTTTTTGCAATTTCCAGCATTGCGTCACAAGTTAATTCATGTATTTAATTATATTATATACTGTACATTACCTAAACACAAGGAAGTGACCGACAGCAGGCAATCTACAGCTGTTTATAGAACAATCCATAAATAAGGAGATGAATTGAACTGGCGCCTTTCCACGTGGAGTCGTGGACATCTCCACGGCGCACAGACGCCCGCACCGTGCGCACGTGGGTCTGCCTTCTCATATCGGTTAGCGGGTGCTTTGAGATGGCGTTATCTAGTTCCCAAATCTATTTGACGAAATTAAAACTTAAGGGACTGCGCGACAAACACGCCCATGACCACACCTCCAGTCACAAATAACGGTGTCGGCATAAAGAATAGTGGCTAAGGGAAGAGAAAATGTGACGAAAATACCAATAAGGGAATTCACTGCGGGTTTCGGGTAACGTTAGGGACATCGTGTGGAGCGAAAATCGAGCCCAATACGTATGTCCGATACAGAAATCATGACATGCTGATCTGACCTCATACATGGAGAAAACTGGATCATCACCTAGATCTGCATATATTGTCAGCAACTCGTCTGACCTCGCAGGCACCAGATTGTTGGTTTAACTTTCTGTTCCTTAACACTCTGTGTTTCAGCTCAGCCTTAGGGGGGTCTTGCTGGTACTTCTCATTTCTGTTCAGTTTTATCTTGGTCATGCAGTGAACATTACATGGCATCATACATCTGACAGTCGTACAATGGATTATTATGACCAAAAGGGTTTAGGCTGAAGCCTATGGCTTATTATTGCCTATCACTAGACAAATTCAGACTAGCGAATTTTTTAAATATATATGTGACTACACAGTGGGGGGACTTAGGTCAGGAGAGGAAAACCTGAGATAAAACATAAAAAAGACACAGTCACCCAGGTGCACATCCACAAGCATGCTCGCGCCGCATACACGCACACACACATACACACAAGCACACGCACACACACGAAAAAAAGGGAATAAAAGAGAGGAGAACAACTTTTGTACTCATGTGTGCGCTTGTATCTGTATATTTGTGTGTGTGTTTTCCAGACCTGCTGGTGGACATGTTGGGTGTCCTGGCGAGCTACAGCATTACTGTGAAGGAGCTGAAGCTGTTCTTCAGCAAACTGCAAGGAGAGAAAGGCCAGTGGGTGAGTCTGTTTATCTGGGAAGAGCATGAGGAATGTGCTGCTGCCACTTCTTCACTCCCTGTTCTCTAATGCAGTGGTTTTCAGCCTTTTTGATACCAGGGCCCGCTATTTATTCAGCATTTGAGCCACGGACCACCACTTGATAACGTTTCTAGCCCCACAGACCCCAAAACTAAAGATTTCTTTTGCTTTTGTTCACAATTCCAGGCTGGCAGTTGTGTAGAATTGGGCCCATTCAAATGATGAATATTTTAACTCTTGAGAGTGTGAACATGAAACCAAATCCACCCACATGGTTTCATTTTCATGCTCTCAAAGAGTTAGATCTGGTTAACCAACTTCTCATCATTTGGCTGGGGACCACCTGGAACCCTGTCAAGGACCACTGATGGTCCCCATATTGAAGTGTTCCACAGGGATTCACCTGTGTTATTATATCTGAAGTGGAGGCCCTTTCTTTTTTTTTAAGTTTTCTAAAAGAAGGCTCAATAATCCAAAGTAAGCTCACAGCACATTACAAAACATGCATATTCTGACTAATGCCTAAGCAAAGAAGCTTGGCCATTGAACATCATTTGTCTGTCAGTCTGTTCTGATTTGGACTGTATTTCTGTATGCAACTATTTAGCCAAAAATCAAAATGTAAGCTTCATTTTTTGCCTTTTTCCCCTCTACATCGCTTCTACTTTGATGCTGCAGTTCAGCTGTTTCCATGCAGACAGACTTTGCCCTGCAGGAGGTCTAGAACTTTATTGTCAAATAAATAATTCAAGCAAGCGTGTCTGTCTGTTACATCCTGTGCAATGTAGGCCTACTGTGTCATTTGTCTCCATTTGCGCAACGCCACGGCGCACGGACAACCTAAATGAACCTCGAGTCACACAGCCCTGTCATCCAGCATCAATATGCGCGGCTTAGAAGCACAAAATATTATACCCATCATTTTAATTTTAATACTTTTGTGTCAAAAACTAATCTTCGCGCATATGACGTGTCACCGGATACAGATAAAAAAAACATCATGCGTAACATCACGTGTCACGGAGACACATTTATTGTGGTCACAGTTTGCTGTATCACCTCCCCTTACGGGTACAGCCATTGGCGCTGGGTACAGTGTTCTCTGCTCTCGGTGTTTCGCCTTCCAGGCGACTGCCGACTGATCCACACCAACTATATGATCCACACAGGCAACGTTCTCTCGGCACGGCGCGGTGCGAGTCGCCAACAACTTATTTCTACTACCACTACACTGCAACCGCTGTTCCGCCTGCTAGGCGAGTAAAGGCGACTGACCAATATTGCTATTCTCTCGGCACGGCGCGGTGACACGCGCTAGGACGGTCCGGGTGCCCTACAACTTCTTTCTACTACCACTACACTGCAACCACGCCTGGATATTAACGCGCGGCAGCCCACGGCATCCAGTCCTCTCCAAAGTTATTATTCAAACGCCACATTTACGCCTGTGCGTCTGTGTACGTGCGACGGTCCGGGTCGTCTACAACTTGGTCTCTGGGGGGTCCCCCAAACTTGCAAACCCACAGGAACACGGCAGGCGTGCTGGAACACATCCCTTACAATTAATATTCATGTTAATTAATATTCATACAATTAATATTCATATTAATTGTAATGACCTTCAGGGTTTTTTGCAATTACATTCAGCAGAGAGGTTTCAACAGGTGGTCCAGGGACCACCAGTGGTCCCTGACATGATTCCAGGTGGTCCACATACAGCTAAATGCTAAATGGTCAGTTGATAACCAAATGGACCCTTATAGATTTGTAACTCTTCAAATAGTTAAAATGAAACCAAATGGACCCTTATGGGGTCCATTTTATAATTCATTTTCAACAATTATAAAATGTACAATAATTGTTATTTTGACCAACATTTTGCCATCTCTCCTAAATTGTGGACAAAAACCTGAAAATCCTTGATTGTGGGTCTGACAGATTAAACTCAACATCAAATGGTGGTCCTCCGAAGCTACACTTCTGAATAAATAGTGTCTATAACATAAAGTTCTATCCAGCTTTCCAACATCAAAAGTCCCAATCAATGTCATCTAGGCCTATACATCCAGAATAGATCATATATTACACAACGGGTATAGGACTAGTTGTAAAATAAATTATTGAAACAAATAATTGGCGTCAGGCTGACAATGTCGCACACCGTGCGTGCGTGTGTGAAGTGATTGTGGGGAGTGAGGAGGCGTTTTAGCTAATCACAGCGCAGCAGTCTCAAGCCGTTTCATGATGAGCCAATAGAGTGGAGGTGAGAAGGTTGTCTATAATGCCTTTAACACCTAGAATGGATACAGTACAGTGATTCAGTAAAATTAAACACCAACACTGAAAGCACGGCTTCACTCATTTTCAACCTATAAAATGTAAGCGGTCCTCACCAATACGCATTATGATATGGGACCATTTTTGTCTATTTACTCCATGTCTCAGAGGAGGCCTCTGGACAGTCTAGTCATCAATGGAGAATCCAAGCTAAGGGAAACTTCAGGGTTTCTATTCCAGGAAAGTTGGCAGGCTATAACGGAAGCCATTGTTCTCATGTAAAAAAACAAAAACAAACCCTAAAAAAGATAGGTCGAACATGGGTGAAGTTGGCCTTTAACAAAAGTATGGCATATTCTCATCAGCACAAGCTCAAGGGAATAGACAAAGACAATACACTATAGAACACATGGCACCCTGCCACATTTGAGGCAGGAGTTGATCAGGCAGCAGAGTATTCGGAGCAGAAGAGATTTGAGTGCAAAGACACTAAGACAGATTAGTCACCATAGCCTATGCTGCAGTTGAACCACTGGCACAGAAAGCGAGATGGAGTGAGACAGGGAGAGACCATAGATCAATAGGCCTAATCAAGTTGTCAAGGAAATAGGCCAAACTGCTTTTGCACGTCTGCGTTTCAGGCAGCCCCCCCCCCTCCCAGCTGACTACTACAGTACCACCTCTTCTCTGTGAAATGGTATCTCTCAGGAGAGAGAATGGAGAGCACTTTCCCTCTTATGTCTCTTCCAAAGTGTACATTTTGCTTGCCTCACCCCCCCCTTTAAAGGTATTATAGACAACTTTTGGACAAAAAATCTACATATAGTATTTATAGCTATATATTTTTTGCCTTTTTCTCCTCTACATTGCTTCTACTTTGATGCTGGAGCTGTTTCCCTGCAGACAGACACTTGCTTTGCCCTGCAGACTGTCCAGAACTTTATTGTTGTCAACAAATCATGTTGTCAAAACATTTGTGGGTCTCAGGACAAGGAGGTGCTTGTGTGTGGGTTAGGGGAGTTGTGGGGATGAGGCAGTGTTTTAGCCAATCACAGCACAGTACAGTCTCCAACAGTTTATTTCTTTATCTTTATATGGAGTATATACATATATAATTTAGAATGGGTTTTATTGAAACATGGCCTTTCATTTCATTGCAGAATTCGACTTAACGTGAATAAATAATGGGTTTTTTTGTGAGTTAGATGAATGTTCTGTGTTAGTCGGTTGAGTGGAGTATTTTTGAAGATGCTTCAGTAGCGTCGCTTAAAGTAGATGAAGAGACTGATGTCTCTGGAATAAATCCCTCTGAAGGTTGACCTCTGATAAGACGGAGGTAAATTTAGAACAATCAGTAAATATTTAATATTTGCATATTTAATATTCTACTGGTGTGTGTGTGTGGTGGTTGTAGCTAGTAGCTACACACACCATGCTGCCTATTGTACTTGGGGTGCTGGTATATTTGTATACTTGCATGTTTGCTAATGCATGTATTAAATATGTAACTGTGTGTAGATATACCGTGCTTGCAGGCAGGGTGCATTCAGGTTGACATGTGGGCATACTGTAGGTCTGTGTGTGTAACCTTGGATCCCAGGCTTGCTTTCTAAGAAGACCTGGGTAAGAAAAGTGCCGCTGGCAGTGTGGAGCCATTCACATATCTAGGGTGGGCTTACCCAGGTCCGCATTAATGTTGTTCACATTAAACTACGACTAACAAAGACGGCTATTGCAGCAAGTAGCATTACATGTACCGATTTGAAAAAATGTTTTATATTTTGCAGTCAAATGTTTTAAAAAGTGTGTTACATCAAAAACACCTTTTTGTTCATTTTTGTGTGTTTTAGGGTCTCATGGGAATAATTTCGCCCCCAAAAATCCATAAATATCAAGTGTTTTCTCTCTTTTCTGGACTTTTGTGAATATTGTGATGAAATGGCTTGTCTGCAAAACACATGCATGGAGCATTTTTTTCTATTAAAGCTTTTTAAATACATTTAGAGGATCATTGCCAAGATGATAAAATGATGTCACAAATAATGTCATAATACCTTTAAGATGTATATTCTGGAAAAAAGAAAACTCAGACTCTGGTCATGGTCACCACCCCGGCCACATCTTAGTGAGGTGCTTGCTCATTCTATTCACAATTTCAAATGAAAGTTTCTAAAGCCTTCCATTCAGAGTGGAGCGAGATTGGAGGGCTAACCATGCAAGACCTAGTGTGTGTGACGTGTGGCGGCATTCACATTAATACACCACACACATTTCTGATTTCTAAACGTTTCCTGTGTGTGTGTGTGTGTGTGTGTGTGTGTGTGTGCGTGTGTGCGTGTGTGCGTGTGCGCGTGTGCGCGTGTGCGCGCGCGCGCGCACCCCAGCCTCCTCATGCAGTGAAGCTGCTGTCTGTGCTGAAGAGCATGGCGCACAGAAACGGGCCAGATGCCTTCTTCAGTTTCCCAGGGAAGAGTGCTGCTGTGAGTACAAAATGCACATATGCACACCGTAAATCAACGGTATGGGTAAGGGTTGATTGACTTATCCTGTAGCTTTATTTCCTGAGTTTTACAGGCAACTATTCTGTCTAGTGAATCCATATTTTAAAGTCAATGAGGGTGTGCAGTGCGCTACATTATACAACACACTGCGCACATTCCTAGGCACAAGTCCAAACTACCACTAAACCCCAAAGAGTGTTGCAAACTATTGCAAAAATATGTTTACAGTAAAATCGCCTTCATTTTGTGAATAAATACAGAATTCCACAGTTTGTAACCTAGGCTAAGTTACTGCAAATGCAGATTTACAGTACCCTAATGGCATTTTATAGTGAAATTTATAGTGTAAAAATGGCTTTACTTTACGCTCATTCATAATAAACGTTCATTATTAAAGCAACTTTTCAGTCAAAAGACCTTTTTTCACATCTGGAGAGATATTCATATTCTTAATGTCACAAAACATATTTAAGACAGTAGATGTAGCTACAGGATAACTATCTTAGTAACGACACTTTCTTAAGCTGCTGCCAAGTATACTGTCTTATCTAGCCAGTCCATTCACTGACCCATGAGATTTTTCTATGAAAGAAGAATGCCTAAGTCCCCTGGGAATATTTTTTTGAAGGATCCACAGTCCTAAAATAGAATACAGCAGTCTCAATCTGTAATTCTGTCTTTGTGCTATTGGTGGGATTTAAAAACATGGGCCGCTTGACTCGTTAAGCTTGTATTAAGACGTTGAAGGGTGACATTTAACGAGGTAAGGTAATTTGGCACCAAATTTGCAAAATCTTCTTGCTGGAATGAAAAGAGAAGAGCTTTTCTTTCTCCATTTACAGTCCTTTGCATATTACTGGCGATATGCATTTTTGGATCATGCTTTGTGCGTATCGTACATTAACTGCAAAGATATTTACAACAAGTAGATTTGTGCCTGCATGCATGCACTAACAACTAATGTAACGGTCTGTGTGTAAGTTATTTGTGTGTGCACTTGTAGTATGAGTACGATGAGTATGAAGCTCCTAGTTTCTGTGTATAACCCTAACCCCTCATTGCCATGGCAATGGTGCTTTGGTGATGTGTAGGAGGCTGCCCTGCTGGTGTAAGGTCTGACTTGGTTTATCTGAAGTGTGTGAGTGTGTCATGTGTGTGCATGCACTGTACTTGTTTGGGTGAGTGTATCGGTTTGTTGTCTGTGTTTTTAGCTGTTTTCATTTGTGTGTACGTTGTGTGCGTGCTAGTACTGTAAGTACCATTGTATTTGTAATGCTGGGGTTGGAGAGCAGCACATTAATGCAATGCCTTCCATGTCCTGAGAGCTGCTAGACTAATGAGGCAGGAAGGCCCGGGAGCACAAAAAACACATGTGGGCACAGGCACGCGCGCGCACGTACACACACACACACACACACGCACACGCACACGCACACAAACATAGACACGGCAGACACACAAGAACAACAGAAAACTCTTCTCAAGGGGTTTCATTTTGTTCCTTAAGTCAGCTTATTTTGCACTTACACTGTACACTGTCTAAACAGGTGAACTCCATTTTTAAGAGTGTTGACCTACAGTGTTTTGTTCAACTTGCAAATGCAGTCAAATATTTCTACTGTAGAGAGACCTTGCTCACACACTGGGAAATGGACAACCATTTTCATGCCTGTTTTTTTTTCTCCAAACAATTTGTGATCGTATTTTGATGACCCACTGCCCTGATCTTGGAATAATATACAACTTTAAACTCAGAGTACAGTATACAGTACAGTACAATGCAGTAGAAAGTAGGGGTGTAATGAAACATTTTAACAGTGATATGATATGCATCATGATACATGGATGACGATATGATACATGGACGGTATTGGTTCATTAAGGCGATCTGATCCGATGATACAAAGTCAAACGATATGATATTTTCTGTTTACGGAGCGATCTACTTCTTTTTTTTTTTTTTTTTTTTTTTTTTCCAATCAATATTTTGTTACTACATTGTTATAACCCTAACAGAAAGGTGTCCGTAGTGAAACAAGGCTCTACAGGGCTGGGGTATATGCATAAGTATAACCATCAATACGACTGTTTGATTCCCTACAGGCCATTGCTCTGCCTCCTATAGCCAAGTGGCCGTACCAGAGCGGCTTTACCTTCCACACTTGGCTGCGAATGGATCCCATCAACAACATCAATGTTGACAAGGACAAACCTTACCTTTACTGGTAAGTCACGGTATCCCTGAATCTTGTTGCTAAACAGCATGCTACATAAGTATTTCTGTAAACTATAAAGGGAATTTACAGACGGGGAGTGATAACCGCCTGCGTTATCACAGAGATTTCACCGTGCCCCTCCCTCAGTGCCGACAGACGAGGGGAAAAAAGCTCATCGGAATCGAAGTCTAAAATCAGACACAGGCCTGTGCATGACATGAGCGACAAAAATCACTGGGTGCTGTGCGATAACAAACCCCTCGTCACGCGTTTGCTCTATTGCAAGGTGTTTTTCAAGCACTAAACGCCAGTCCTGTTGAAAATGAACTAGAGAGGCACGGTGTCTTACTTCCTGTGTGAATGTGTATAATGTACAGTATGTACATCCCATTATTCTTATGGAGCTGGAACGCAAACTAAATGTTGTCAATTTGATGAAAAAATCAATACTTCTGCCACTTGATTCATATTAGTCTTCGCCTACACTACAGCAGCTCTGGAAGGAATACATGAGTTCTGCAGAGTAGATACAGTATACTTATGTACTTGGACCTCATATGAACTTTAGCCTTTTCTTCGCCTTCATTTCTTTCCATGAATCCACTGTGGATCAAAAAATACTGCAATGGCAAATTTTAGGCTTGACTTGAGGTACCGGTGCATAACTTAACGTGTAATGTATGAATAAAACATGTAGACTAGGGAAGCTATGTGCAACAGCCAGAGGTATGCAGCTGCATTAAGACAAGATTCCGACTTTAGAAATTGTGTGTGTGTGTGTGTGTGTGCGTGTGCGTGTGCGTGTGCGTGTGCGTGTGCGTGTGCGCGTGCGTGCGTGTGCGTGCGTGCGCACGATCATGCTACAGTGTAAAAGCTGAGAAATTCTTGCTCTCAAAAACGGCCACAAAAGATGAATCAATGCAAAGCTGCAACTTCACAGATGATAAAATAGATTTTTTTAAGGCGCTGATATTGGCCACCTCTCACAGGACAAGGGCTCTCTCTCTCTCTCTCTCTCTCTCTCTCTCTCTCTCTCTCTCTCTCTCTCTCTCTCTCTCTCTCTTTCTCTCTCTTTCTCTCTCTTTCTCTATATCTTACTCTTTCTCTCTCTCTATCTCTCTCGCTCTCTCATATCGAGGCCCTCCACTTGTCCTATATTTTCAGATGGTAATTAATTCCTGGGAAAAAAACAAAAACAAATGCACTTAACGCAACAGGGAGATGTGTTTGGGGCGTCTATAAAAAAATGATAACCAAGATGTACGGCCAGCATCTGCTACTAGACAACATCTGTAATAAAACCTCCTCTTGCTCAGCCCTGGTGCCCTTTAAAATAGAGAGAGAAGGAGATTAGTCTCCTAAATCACATCTAGCTTTCTCCCTGGCACACAGGACCAGGAGAATTTCTCTGCTGAAGCAGAGAAATGGAGTTGTTTTGCTGCCTTATCTTCCCTCTCAAACCTGTATTTAAATGTTTTGTGAGGTTTATTGGACCTCTATCCTACCCTGTCCTTGAGTGTTGGGGAGTGCTCCAGTGAGCTGCATGCCTGCATACTGAGCTGGGAAGTGAAACATTTCTGTGGGCTAACACAACATGGAAATCTGGTCACATTTGTTTGTGTGAACGTAATCACGCACGTGTGCGTGCGTGCATGTGTGTGTATATGTGTGCGTCCGTGCATTTTCTTTGTTCACGTTTTTTTTCCTCCTCTTTCCTTTCAGCTTCCGTACAAGCAAAGGCCTGGGCTACTCTGCACACTTTGTGGGCGGCTGTTTAATTGTGACCTCATTAAAGTCTAAGGGGAAGGGATTCCAGCACTGCGTGAAGTATGACTTCAAACCACAGAAGGTAGGAAGGAAGGAAGGAAGAAAGAAAGAAAGGAAGGAAGGATGAGTTCCGAATAGACACATTAAACACAGCAACACAAATACAGTCATGCGTCGATGGCTGTAAACATGGTAACAAATATCACACTGCAAACTGGCTGGACGCACAGACACTGTGATGGATAGAGCAAAATTACAGTAAAGAAATTACAGTCAGAAAGATCCATTGCCTCCAGCCAATATGAAGGACAATTTATGCTTAAATTGTGTTCAAATGGGTCACAGATTAACCTATTTCAGCAGGGTAGCCGTATAAAACACCCCTGTAATGTCCTATTCCACTGGCTGCTCCATCCATCGTGTAGGAAGGTTAGAAACCCATGTTGCTGCAATTGGAGTTGGAGCGGATCTTGCAGTCTTGCGGTCATGTCCTGCATTGGACCAGATCTAATTAAATACTCAGTGCTTTTATCCATGTCTTCTCGTGTGTGATACTAGTGATCCATTTCAGCAATAATGCCACAGAAGAGGTTTTCTGTGTTGCATAAAACAAGAACAGCTAATGTTAACTAACGTTGAAGCAAGTTTGAGAGATGAAATTGCTAGCTGCACTCGAAGTAGCCATCATAATTGTCTTATTGAAATAATCCACATTTACTTCTCTGTAAAACAAGTCTGTGCAGGTCCATTTGGTTACATATGTAGGCTCTGAGTTAAATGACCGTACAGGATTTTTTTAAATGTGTGGAATGGTCATGAAAAATGTTTGTTTCTACTAATTCATTTGTCATCACCTTCTGATTCCAGTGGTACATGGTGACCATCGTCCATGTCTATAATCGCTGGAAGAACAGCGAGATCAGTTGCTACGTGAACGGAGAGCTGGCATCTTTTGGCGAGATCACCTGGTTCGTCAACACCAGCGATGTGAGTGCCCAGCGCCGACATCTCCCAGCACAGTACCACGCATAAACATCTTCTAGAGCAGGGGGTTTCAACCTCGTTCAGATATGGACCCACTATTTTTCTGCATTTTAGCCACGGACCACCTAGGTTTTCTAGTTTCTAGTTTTTCTAGTTTTCTAATTTTTGTCCACAATTTAGGAGAGATAAACTGGCAAAATGTTGGCCAAAATAACAATTTTTCGACATTTTCTAAATGTGCAGAACTGTAGATTCTTGAAAATTAAGCAAAATTAAGTTTAAATATAATTTAACTCTTGAGAGCGTAAAATGAAAGCAAATGGACCCCTAGGGGTTCATTTACAGAGTTACAGATCTATAAGTGTCCATTTGGTTACCAACTGTCCACCATTTAGCTGGGGACCACCTGGAATCCTTTCTGGCACCACTGGTGGTCCCTGGACCACTGGTTGAAAACCACTGTTCTAGAGAGATCAAATCAGTATGGCCTTACCTGTTTACGGGGCTCTAATGCCGTGCTTTGATGAATCCTGTGGTGCAGTTCTGATCCCTGTGACCTCCCGCTGTCAAAGTGCCCGGAGGCGTGGGCTTCGTATTCTACCGTTTCTCTTGTGTTATATCAATTTCAGAAACAGAATACTATCAGTGCAGTTTGTGCTGAAAAAAGTGAGGAGCTAGTCACCTTTGCACGCCCTCCTCTCTCCGAGCTACATGTAATCTTTTCCCTTCTGACAGGGGGTTGTTTCGTGGGTGAGACCACACACTGTGCGTGACTGTTAGCAAGGACAGCACAGGGGGTGGGGGGGGGGGGGGGCGGCTACCGCACACACACACGCACACTAACACACACGTGTGCACGCACAGGCAGACCCCTCTTTTTCTCACTCACTCGTGGCCCGATGAACTCTGTCATATCTTCAGTATTGCTTTTTTGGGGGGGAAAAAGTAGTGACTCTTAGATCATCTTCTGAGGAGTCAATCTCTTCATCGCAGTGGAGTCTAATCCTCTTGTCTCTCCGTGGTGGAGAGATGATATTGGGTGCCTGATTAAGATTTCAGCCCTGTGGCTGACCCTGAGGAGAGGCAGAGCCAACTGACACCATGAGAGAAGGTAGACATGAGAACAGGGACACACACACACAGACATTTTCACAAACAAAACAAGCAAACTTAGAGATCAAAATGACCAACATTCTACATTCTAATCAGGCCTATGTAGACTTGGGTTAATTCAGTTGGTGAATATGTGAACTCTTGAGAGCGTAAACATTTTTACGCTCTCAAAGAGTTACATCTGTTTAACCAACTTCCCATCATTTAGCCTGGGGACCACCTGGACATCTCTCTAGGACCGATGGTGGTTCCGGGACCACCTGTTGAAAACCCCTGTTCTATTCCCTTTCAATCCTCTTCTGGAATTTTCTCCCTGTCTTTTGTCTAACCTTAACCCCTTTTCACCTCCATCTCTTTCCTTCCTTCCTTCCTTCCTTCCTTCCTTCCTTCCTTCCTTCCTTCCTTCCTTCCTTCCTTCCTTCCTTCCTTCCTTCCTTCCTTCCTTCCTTCCTTCCTTCCTTCCTTCCTTCCATCTTCAGTCCATCTTCTCCACTCTTTTACGCTGTTACTCCCTTTCCCCCTCCTCGCTCCTTCCTCGACTTCTTGTTTTTTCTGACTCTTGTTTCCAATGTTCTTCTCTCCCTCCGCCCAGACGTTCGACAAGTGTTTCCTGGGTTCGTCGGAGACTGCCGACGCCAACCGCGTGTTCTGCGGTCAGATGGGGGCGGTGTACCTGTTCTCAGAGGCTCTCAGTGCTGCTCAGATCCTGGCCATATACCAGCTGGGTCCAGGGTACAAGGTGAGGGTAAACCACCACCAAAACCAACACCGCGTAACTCTCTCTAGTGATGATTGATTCCACTATCTGAGTTCCATGACACAAGCGGGATATGTTAACCCAAAAGCCAATTAAATGATATCAAACAATAGTTAAGCCTATCACCATTGCTGTCGATGAACCAAAATCACTCCTTAATAGTCCTTTTTGATTGATCGAGTCATACAGTAGTGTTACTCACTGCTAGCACCGCCAGCATTGTCTTGCTGCTGTTGTCAGTGACAACAGATTGCACATTGTGCCATAAACAGCAATTCAATATGTTTCTTTCAATCGCCTGTACTGTATCTCCTATTCCTCGTCCCAGATGCTGTTTTTAGCCAAAACAGTGTATATTACACGGCTCAGAGCAGTCACCAACCATGGAAGAAGCATCCATCTTACTATGGGATGGTTGGACAGATCAACAGGAAATGATTGACCAACACTCTAACCGGTCTGGAAATTTATCTCGTCGGATCAGCTCTAAAGAGCTGATGTTTGATAAACGCTGGCATCATTAACTTAATTTATCAACAAATGATGGCATAATGGAGAGTTAATATGTGAATTCTAAGTCAAGAAGGCTCACACTGCATCATGGAAGGTTATGATTTGAATAGAGAACCCAGCTGCCTGATGTAATGTGACCCTGAGTCGAGACCCAGGCTTTCATTTTCGTTCGCCTTGCGCGAAAACGGAAAGCCTGGACTAACGCGCGTTGGAAAGTGGCCTTGAGGGGAGTGTCAACCTTCCGGGGTGGGCGTCGCTCTAAATGATGTGACGTAGAACAGCAGTGGACGGGCACGGGAGGGGCCGGAGATGACGACACGTTAGTGAGATCAAATCAGAGCGCAGCACTTCCGCCGTGTGGATCCCACGACACCCCGCCCCCCAAGGCCAAAATCATTGAGGGCTAGAGAACCCAGCTGCCTGATGTAATGTGACCCTGAGTAGAGACTCAGTGTTTGGTTCAACCCTGACGAGGCCTTTGTCCGTCATTCTTTCCCCGGGCTCTTTTCTGTTGCTGTTATTTGCCCCGGCAAGCAATAATGTTCAAAACCGCCTCACAATTCTTGCCTCTAATATTAGACATTAGGCCAACGTTTGACCAATTTGTAAAGAGCAGTTTGTTGGTTACTATTGATGCAGCAATGCTGTTAATGACTATAGACTATATTATTTTTTCAGTTATAAAACATTAAAAAAAAAGTCCTTTAAGTGTCCTTTAACTGTGGTGTAATTATTAAACTAGAAATGGAAACCCAACAGAAATGGAAGCGCAATAGCACTCTGCTAATTTTGTCTGTCTGTCTGTCTGTCTGTCTGTCTGTCTGTCTGTCTGTCTGTCTGTCTGTCTGTCTGTCTGTCTGTCTGTCTGTCTGTCTGTCTGTCTGTCTGTCTGTCTGTCTGTCTGTCTGTCTGTCTGTCTGTCTGTCTGTCTGTCTGTCTGTCTGTCTTTCTGCCAGGGTACATTCAAGTACAAGGTGGAGAGTGACCTGTTGTTTGCGGAGCACCATAAGACGCTGCTGTACGATGGCAAGCTCTCCTCCAGCATCGCCTTCACCTACAACCCCCGAGCCACCGACGCTCAGCTTTGCCTTGAGTCCTCTCCCAAGGACAACGCTTCCATCTTCGTCCACTCCCCCCACGCCCTCATGCTGCAGGTTGGCACCAAACCACAAGCGTAGCTGCACTGTACTGTGTTGAAATGAAGTCACATGGTGGAAAGGAAAATAATTGATCGTAATGGTATTCAGATACGGCCTAAACAGAGATTTCTTTTTTGTGATCATGCTGTTAAAAATGCATGCCAGACCTATCTTTGTTTTGTTTAATGTTTGGCTTATTTTGCACGTACTGTATACTGTATATTAACCTGGAGAGCGTTGTTGTGACGACACTTTTGCTCAGAATAAGGTACACAGGACACTCAGAGCTTGTTGTCTGGCCACAGTGGTCAGTCAGCCATGTAGAATAGACAGAAGGTGACCAGTGACTCGAGGCCAGCAGTCTTCTGCTGTATTAACTGCAGTTCCCAGCTCTTTCCTCTTCTTTCCTCCTTCCAATTTTGTTTTCCAGATGTTCTCTCTCTCTCTCTCTCTCTCTCTCTCTCTCTCTCTCTCTCTCTCTCTCTCTCTCTCTCTCTCTCTCTCTCTCTCTCTCTCTCTCTCTCTCTCTCTCTCTCTCTCTCTCTCTCTCTCTCTCTCTCTCTCTCTCTCTCTCTCTCTCTCTCTTTTCCGACCCTCAAGAATAATGAATGTCCCCCGGAGGACTTCTTCTCCTTTTAACAGCCTCATTATGGCAGCGGTGTAAATGAGCTAAGCGAGGCAGAAGACTGCACCTGTTAACATCTGCTGTGGAACATCACCGCCTTATTGCTCAAATAATTTAATTAGTCTTTAGACAGAAAGGTCTGTTTTAGTATGGGGGCTAAAGTTGTGTATTGTAAGTGTGTTTGGGTTTTTTCCATTTACAAAGTTTTCTTTGTATTTTAAAAAACATTTTCAGTGGTTAAAATGTTCAGTCTACAAGTTAAGAACCTATCAATAGATTGAAAGGTTTTTCAAAATTGTAAAAAAAAAAAAAAAAAAAAAAAGTCAAAGTTGACAAAAATGGAGCCCATAGTATAGAGGGATGAAATTCTGTTTCCCTCTCCTGCACACACAGTGCAATAAAAACAACAACAAGTAACACAGCAAGTAACAATGGCGCAACAGATTAAAATGCAATAAAATGCATGATGAAATACATATAAATAAAAAACCTAATTATATTAAATGACTAGTATTATAAACATGTAAACAAAGAAAATGGCAGTAGTAGCAGTTGGGTACATACGGTACATGCCACACAAAAGAGGGTTGTGAACTTTGTTGACTTGCATGGAATTTTACAGATTTTAACATTTTCTTTTGTCGTGGCAGGATATCTGAGAAACCCAAGTTTGACTTGTTAACAAATCTCAGCTTTATAATGTTTACAACAAGACATATTTTGGATAACTTTTGGAACGCGTGGGCACTCATTCCAAGCATCTGAAACGGACTTCAGACGGCGATAGTTTCCAGTTATGCAGTTCTGTGTTTTGATTAGCTTGATGTCAAAGAGATGTAGCGTTTTATGGAATGCTTGATTGGTTCTCTCAAACTCTTCCCCGGCTGAGTCCTCCTAACTCAATCTCCCTGTCATAACTTAATTGCCAAGGTGCTTCTGGGAGAAAGTAATGGATGATTAAATGCACACTTAGAGGTAATTTACCCAGATGCTTTGCATGCACACATGGATGTATTGTATACTGTACAAGCAGGGAAAGAGGGACACGGTACAATAGAGCAGAGAAGTGACACGCTATAACAATGTTAGAACTCCAAAGGTCCCTAAAGAGTCAAATGAATACTCAGGATTTTACTGTGCAGAGGGAGGGAAATGGAGAGACTAGACGGATGTGCGAGGCGGGGAGCTGACATTTTATTCAATTACTAATTTTTCTCTCCTCTCAAGCACTAACTGAATTCTCTCTCACGACCTCTTATCTCAGTAGCCGAGAATCCATCAATGCCCTTGCATTGGAGGCTGCTTCTGTTGGCACAGCCAAGCGAGCGAGTGCACGCAGGCACGCACCCATGCACGCACGCACGCATGTGCACGCTGTGCACATTAAAAAGTGATTGTGTCTTTTCCTTATGCACGTTGAAATGTGTGCGTTTCCATGCAGGATGTGAAGGCGGTAGTAACGCATTCAGTGCAGAGTGGGATTCATTCGATCGGAGGCGTGCAGGTTCTCTTCCCCCTGTTTGCACAGCTGGATTTTTGCCAGCCCTCCAGCCATGAGCTGGACACCTCTGTCTGGTAAGACACACAAGATACACAAGTACACATGCACCTACGCATGCGCACATGCACAAGCACGCACATGCACACGCACGCACGCACACACGTACACACACACACACACACACACACGCACACACGCACACACACACACACACACACACACACACACACACACACACACACACACACACACACACACACACACACACACACACACACACACACACACACACACGCACAGTTCCTCATTGCATAATGATTCTCTAGTGTTTTAATTTGGTTTATAAAGCTAACTCTTCTGGAGGGACTTTTTCCAGGCTTCCAGTTCTCAAATAAATCCAGGATTTAAATTATTTAAACATTGTTTTCCCCTATGATAATGGTGATAAATCTACAGCAGGGGCCAACCTGAGGCTCGCGAGCCTCATGCGGCTCTTCAGCTGGTTACATGCGGCTCTTAAGGGGCTTCCACATGAAGCTGTCAAAAACGCTTGGCCTCATGGCGCAGTCATTCATTCCCTATACCAGTGGTTTTCAACCTTTTTTTCTACCAGGGCCCACCATTTATTCAGAATTTGAGCCACAGACCACCATTTTAGCTCCATAGAACCCAAAGCTAAAGATTTCCTTTACTTGTGTCAACAATTCCAGGCTGAATTTCAGAGAAAACAAAACAGTGAAAGATACAGATCAAACTGACCATTAATCTTCCACATTCTCTAGCAGTGTAGACTTGGGCTAATTCACATGATGAATATTTTAACTCTTGAGAATGTCATATACTTTTTTGGATTGTAAACCCCGTTTCAAAATACATGTCTGTATGTTTCTATTTGCGACCGTGACGGCCGTGACGGCCGTGACGGCCGTCGCAGCGGTTTTCTAACCGTTGTGACCATTTGATGTGGCTCTTTGCCGTAACACAGTGGAAAAACGTGGCTCTTAGTCTGCGACCGGTTGGCCACCCCTGATCTACAGTATATGAATCATCTTTCCATTCAGAATAGGATGTAAAGTGTCTTTGAGATGGACATGTCTCTCAGAGTCACAGTGGCCCTTTAGACAATGAGCAAAATTGAGAAGCAGCAGGTGCCACTATTGAATGCATATACAGTAGTGGACACAATGCTATAATGCAACAATGGCAATGCATTTATATAGCGCCTTTATCCAAGGCACTTTACATAGTGCATTACATTCACCCATTCACACGCCGATTGCGGTGTGCATTTATATAGTGCTTTTATCTAAGGCGCTTTACAGTTGCTGGTATGAACCAGCACATCGGGAGCAATTTGCAGTTCAGTGTCTTGCTCAAGGACACTTAGACACTGTCTCTGTGGATGCCCGGATTCGAACTGGCAACCTTGCGGTAACCATCCACTCTGGCCCTGAGCCACCGCCTGAATCATCTTTACTTTGTCTTCGTTTAGCATGCTATGAAAAATAACAGAAGTGTCTTGAATGACCTGTCTCAAGCACTGCAAGTTGATTCCCATGCTGTGCTGAAATGAATGGCTTCCTGGGGAAAACAAAAAGACACATACCATACGTCAATGGCAGTCAATGAAATAACCAATCTAGCTCCACATTCACCAGATGCGTTGGAGAATGGTGGGCACTAATGGCAAGTATCGTGAGACGTAATCGAAGACTAAGAGCTACTGTAGACATGCCAGACCACCTTCAAGTTTTATGTAGCCTTAAATTAATCTTGTTTAGTGTCAAGTTAGAAGGGCAATACATCAAAGTTGGGCAATTGGATGAAAAAGAGGAATCCACTATTAATCTTACCCGGTACTTGTAATTTATTATAATCACATTACCTTTAACTGCAACAGACTCATCTGTCATCAGTCGCACACAAGGCTGTTATAGAATAAGACGGACTGCTTTCAACATCTGCATCTCTGTATTGCTTCATGCGCCAGTACTGGCATCCACCACCAACCCACCAGACTTCCTCGTGCAGACATTTTCTGTACATGACATGCCTTTGCAGCACAGTGTTGACTCTGGGTCATCAGTCGGGTCACTTGGCACATGAGACTCATCTGACCTGATCGACGACGTTAAGGAATTATGGGGAAAAAAAACCGTATGTTTTTTTTTTTTGTAATCCTCGCCAAGATGCCAAACCCTAAAAGATAAACAGAATGTCACCTAAAAAAATTGGGTTAGCTGCATATGAGTCTGAGCCGCTTCCAGGCTTATCACAGTGCAATGTTGTGACAGTGAGGAGGTGACAGGACAGCCTCATTCAGTCACGCCGCTTGGCTGTTATGTATCTGAGTCAGCAGCACATCGGCCCCCTCAATGTCACTGCACCTGTCTCCCTCTCTCTCTGTCTCTCTATCTGTTTGTTATGAGGTCTGCTCTGATGCTCTATTCTCTGTACTGCATGTCTCTCTCTCTCTCTCTCTCTCTCTCTCTCTCTCTCTCTCTCTCTCTCTCTCTCAGCTGTACACTGTTAACCTTTGTGATGGAGTTGTTGAAGAATTCTGTTGCAATGCAAGAGCAGGTTCTGGCCTGCAAAGGCTTCTTGGTCATCGGCTACACTCTGGAAAAGGTATGGCACTCATGCATGGACTCATTACGCACGCATGCACACTTTTAAAGATGGAGTGCTGGGATTTTTGTCGTTTTTTCATTTTTGTACATGTTTAGGAGATAACAGTACTTAATTAGTGTGTGTTTCTATGTGCAATGATGTCTTCCCTTTGTATTTAAAGTTTCTTCCTGGGGACTGAAACCATTCCAGTCAATGTGCCATTGAAAAAAAAAACAGTAATATAGTGACGTCACATTATTCGCCCCTCCTCTAACTCCTCCCCCTTTATCATACAACTAGAGCTATTTGGCGTGGCTTCAGTTCAGGTGGATCTCCACCCATCACAAGCCACCAGGCAAACCAGTCATACTTAATGAACTGATGGGGGTGCCCATATAAAACAGCACTTTAACAGATACTGTACACTTAAAACAAACAAGCAAAAAAAATCTCATATAACAATGATATCTGATGATCTTTAAAATAATGCACTCAAATTGGTTCAGCCACATAATATGAGAGTCATCTCGGATAACCTCCACACCTACTCACTAATGACTGCATTGTTCTCAAGGATAATGATACTGGCACGCATGCGCGCGTGCACGCACGCACGCACACACACACACACACACACACACACACACACACACACACACACACACACACACACACACACACACATGCACACACAAACTAAACTCATGCACATGACCATGCACGCACAGAACAGCTGTGTTTAGAGGTCAGAGCTGATGCTGGTGCTTTTTAGTCAGAAGAGATGCTGCTCTTCATCTTTCTCTCTGCATGTGTGCTCTCTCCTTCTCTGTTCATTTGTTTGTTTGTTTTTCCCTTTGGCTTGCCTCCTTTCTTTAAAAATCGATTCACTCCATTGTTTCCCCTGTCTATCCACCTGTCTGTCTGTCTGTCTGTCCTCCAGTCTTCCAAGGTCCATGTGACGAGGCCGGTGCTGGATAACATGCTGACCTTTGCCCGTTACCTTAGCAACCTGCAGAACGGTGTGATGCTGTTGAAACAGCTGTGTGACCACATACTGTTTAACCCTGCCATCTGGATCCATGCACCAGCCAAGGTAGATCTCTCTCTCTCTCTCTCTCTCTCTGTCTCTCTCTGTCTCTCTCTGTCTCTCTCTCTGTCTCTCTCTCTGTCTCTCTCTCTCTCTCTCTCTCTCTCTCTGGGCGTGTTAGAGATGGGAACGTATTGAACATGTCATCGGTGTTGTGGCAAAATAAAAGCAGTTAGCGATAATATGGCGTTAATGAAAATGATAATATGGCGTTAATGAAAATGTGTTTAAAATTCCTTATATTCCCTTTTTGTTAACCACTTGCAGCGCAGTATTTTGGGGGAACGTCAGCTAGCTACACATGCCGCTCTACGGTTCACATTTCATCACACAACCTTGTAGATCTGCTTTTTTTGGTCGTTCACATACAGAGCTTCCTTGGGTTCATTCCCCTGTTATATGATTATTATGTGGGGTTCATGATGAAAACGATTATTGTCCCATATCTTATCTCTCTCTCTCTCTCTCTCTCTCTCTCTCTCTCTCTCTCTCTCTCTCTCTCTCTCTCTCTCTCTCACTCACACTCACAAACACATACATTACGGTATGTTTGTGTTCATTCATACAGGACACACAACTGTGAGACACACACACACACACACACACACACACACACACACACACACACACACACACACACACACACACACACACACACACACACACACACAGAGCGTACACTGCACTCACCGCCACGTCAGTCAGCAATTTGACCTGCCAATATTCACACAGCCAGTATCCGTCTGCCGTCTCCTCTCACCTCCTGTATGTTATCAGAATCCTCCATGCTGTGGTTTAGTGGCTGCAATACAAAGTCACACACCTCCACCTGTGACGCCACACTGTCATTTACGCTTGTAAATGAGAGATTGTAGTCTCTACAGGGAGAGCCTTCAGGGGTTTACAAGCACCCAATTATCTTGTTGGCACAAAACGATAGCACACACATAAAGTGTGTGTGTGTGTGTGTGTGTGTGTGTGTGTGTGTGTGTGTGTGTGTGTGTGTGTGTGTGTGTGTGTGTGTGTGTGTGTGTGTGTGTGTGTGTGTGTGTGTGTGTGTGTGTGTGTGTGTGTGTGTGTGTGTGTGTGTTGTGTTGCAGGTCCAGCTGACCCTGTACACCTACCTGGCTACGGAGTTCATCAGCACGGTGACCATCTACAACACCATCCGCAGGGTGGGGACAGTACTGCAGGTCATGCACACGCTCAAATACTACTACTGGGTCATCAACCCCCAGGACCGCAGTGGAGTTGTGCCTAAGGGCCTTGGTGAGCATGCACACACACACGCACACACACACATACACGCACGCACACACACCTCTTCCCTCTCTCTCTCCCTGAGCCTCTTCTAGAACAGAACTATTGATTATCACCAAGATCTGATTCTTGTTTCAATCTGCGCAATCCCTTGATTCATAGTAAAAAAGAACTGAGTGGCAGCTGTACTTTCACACAGACGCAGGGCCATATTTAGGCATGTGCATTGGGGGGGGGGGGGCAGTGCCCCCTAAACGCCCTGACTACCCCACCAAACATGATGGCATGCAAAATAACCCGACTTTCAAAGATATTTCAAACTGCTTACAGTATATTTAAAATGATTTGAAACACTACTACTGCAACTAACTACAATCGTCGCCACCACTAAACCAACAGCATTTCATCATTCAAAACAGAAAACTCTCCGAGTCAGACCTTTATTTATGCTTTATGCCTGTTGCAACTTCAATAACAACTGATGTTATTATTGATACTTAGTTGCCTAATATAAGTCCTGTACAAGATAGACATCTTGTGGGTTGCAGAACTAAAGAATTTAAATGAAAATGGTATGGGGGCGCCCTCATACCATTTTCTAGCCCCCCCAAATGGGAAATGTCTGCACAGACGTTTTTTTGGCAAAAAGAAATTGACAATCTACAAGCTTGCAATACCTTGAAGACTTGTAGATCGCCAATGTTTGGCTTATGTTCCCAGCCAAAATGTGGATTCAGATAACTTAACAGTTAAATACTTCTTTCTTTCTACAAACGCACATGATATTCATTCTGGAACTAGATTGCCAGTAATCCCTATCTGCCACCCGTAGATACATGCTGTTCTTGGGCTATCATCTCTGTTGTGTTTGGCCTGAATTTCAAAGGGATTGCTGGTAAAATGTCTGTTTGAACTTCTTGTTATAATATGCACATTAGTTTTCCTTCTTTGGAAACTAGCTTTGATAGCTAAACCCCCCTGCAAACCATTATGCCTCATTAAGGCAATTAAGAATCCTCTTTATACTGCCATTTGATTGATTCATCCATTTGTAAAAACTATCTTGGAATAAATTATATTTACAGTATATAATAATTATATATTATATTACCACTAGTATAATTTATATTATTATATATTGTATTACAACTAGTATAACCATATCACTAATCCTATAATTATGTTTGTTGCTCAGTATGTGCAGTTATTTGGACAGTAATGGAGTGTGTGTGTGTGATTGTGTCTGTATAGATGGTCCGCGACCCAACCAGAAGGAGATCCTGTCTCTCAGAGCCTTCCTGCTGCTGTTTGTCAAGCAGCTCATAATGAAGGTAAGCCCTGCCTGCAGCGGAAGCTCAATCATGTCTGGTCTTGCATTGCATTGTGCATTTTGCACGCCATGAAAATCTGTTGTTTTCATCAAGTGACACTGGTACTCGTACACAGTGTCAATTATTTTTAACGAAGTTTGGGGCCATTTAGTTCATTGATCCCTTACAGAATATGGGTTCATAAACAAAAGTATCAAAAGTATCGATACAGTCCAGTGTAATGCTCATGTGAACACAATGACCCCAAGATTAGACCTTCATGCGTGGCATATACTCTACTGTACCTATAATGAACACGATGTACTGATTTGTGTGCATGTGCGTGTCTTGTGATTGTACCAGGATTACGGCGTGAAGGAAGATGAACTGCAGAGCATCCTCAACTACCTACTCACCATGCATGAGGTAGGAACAACCATGCTGCTCATTAGTGATAAATATTAGCACACGGCCACTAGATGGCACCGTAACCACAGCCGTTGCTACCTCCTCCTGCACCTTCTGAAGTACAGTAGGAGCATAAGAGCAGAACGGACCCTGTGCTGTGCGAGGAGGAGGGGAAACGTTACTGTTCTGCTAAGTATTCCAAGTCTGCCCGTCAAATCACCAGCAGAAGCGGCCATGTTTGGACTGCAGCGATGCATAGCGGTATAATGAGGTCGTAAAATAATAAACCCTGCAGGAATGAATGCCGATTACAGCATTCCTCACAAATTCCAATGTCATCTGAAGGCCCATCTACTGTCTTTCTTTTTTCTCCCCCCCCAGACGCGTATTCATAGTTCATTCATTCTAAATGCCTGTTACGCATTGCCTTTGTGTTAATGGTTGCGTTGGGGCTCAGTTTGTTCAACTACAATAGCATCTGTGTCTGCACTCTGCACCAGCAATTATGAATACATTACATGTACAGTACTGTAAGAACACTTAGTTGCATGTTCACGTCAGTCTCTGTGAGTCTTTCCTTTACTGACATAGGCCCTGACCACTTTAGTCAGACCACATTAGTCAACTGACATCATGTACAACCCCAATTCCGTTGAAGTTGGGACGTTGTGTAAAATGTAAATAAAAACAGAATGCATTGATTTGCAAATCGTTTTCAACCTCTATCCAGTTGAATACACCACAAAGACAATATATTTAATGTTCAAACTGATAAACTTTATTGTTTTTTGAAATTATACAATCTTTTGTAAATTGATCCCTGCAACACGTACCAAAAAAGTTGGGACGGGGGCAACAAAAGACTGGGAAAGGTCATGAATGCACAAATAACGCCTGTTTGGAACATTCCACAGGTAAACAGGTTAATCTTAAACAGTTTAATATCGTGATTGGGTATAACAGGACCATCCCAGTCGTTCACAATCAAAGATGGGGCGAGGTTCACCACTTTGTGAACAATTCTGTGAGAAAATCATCCAACGGTTTAAAAACAATGTTTCTCAACATTCAATTGCAAGGAATTTGGTGATTTCATCATCTACAGTCCATAATATAATCAAAACGTTCAAAGAATCTGAAGAACTTGCTATACTAAAGCGACAAGGCTGAAAACCAACACAGAATACTTGTGACCTTTGATCCCTCAGGTGGCTCTGCATTAAAAACTGACGTCATTGTGTAAAGGATATTACTGTGAGGACTCAGGAACACTCAGAAAACCATTGTCAGTTTACATAATTTGTCGCTACACCTGTGAGTGCAAGTTAAAACTCTTTGAAAAACAACCAGAAATGCCTTCTCTGGGTCCACTATCATTAGAAATGTGGACTCATCAGACCACAGCACACTTTTCCACTTTGTGTCTAACCATTTCAAATGATATTGTACCCAGTGAAGGCATTTCTGGTTGTTTTTCTGGTTGTCTTTTCAAACCAACCTTTCTGATGTATGGCTTTGCTTTGCATGGTAGAGTTTTAACTTGCAATCGCAGGTGTAGCGACAATTTATGTAAACTGACAATGGTTTTCTGAGTGTTCCTGAGTCCTCACAGTAATATCCTTTACACAATGATGTCAGTTTTTAATGCAGAGCCACCTGAGGGATCAAAGGTCACAAGTGTTCGGTGTTGGTTTTCGGCCTTGTCGCTTTAGTATAGCAAGTTCTTCAGATTCTTTGAACGTTTTGATTATATTATGGACTGTAGATGATGAAATCACCAAATTCCTTGCAATTGAATGTTGAGAAACATTGTTTTTAAACCGTTGGATGATTTTCTCACAGAATTGTTCACAAAGTGGTGAACCTCGCCCCATCTTTGATTGTGAACGACTGGGATGGTCCTGTTATACCCAATCACGATATTAAACTGTTTAAGATTAACCTGTTTACCTGTGGAATGTTCCAAACAGGCGTTATTTGTGCATTCATGACCTTTCCTAGTCTTTTGTTGCCCCCGTCCCAACTTTTTTGGTACGTGTTGCAGGGATCAATTTACAAAAGATTGTATAATTTCAAAAAACAATAAAGTTTATCAGTTTGAACATTAAATATATTGTCTTTGTGGTGTATTCAACTGAATAGAGGTTGAAAACGATTTGCAAATCAATGCATTCTGTTTTTATTTACATTTTACACAACGTCCCAACTTCAACGGACATCATGTACCAGAGATGGTAGTGGCTATTTAGCTGTATTCATATAAGATGTTTTGGTCGAGTTGCTAGCTGCTTATGTCAGTCATACATCTTGCATGATAATATACAGTACCACACCCTTGCTTCAAAGTCATTTTCCTAAAATATGTACTAATTGCCGTTCCGGTTCACAGATGAAAATGTGATTCTTAAAGTTAAGAGTGTGCCACACAATATTAGTATGGAGTACAGTATTTCAAAAAATAGACAATGAGTGAATAATAACTGGACTGAATCATTCAAAACAAGAGTCGCCGTAAGATACTTTTTTCCCAACCCTATTTTGGATATGTCAAATTATACTACTAATACTTGTAGACAGTAATTTGTCATACATAAAAGAAAAAGACCTAAAGGAATTTCAAAAGTTCAAAAAATTGAATACAAAAACAAATATAAATGTAGTTAAAACATGAAAAAATTAAGAAACAAGTACAGCACAGTATTCTTTATTTGTTGCATGACAAATTAAAGAAATTAATTGGGATTCGGAGGTTTACAGTACACTGAGCTGTACTGTTGCTATTGCTGAATCCATCACTCGAATCAGGTGTTGTGTAAGCAGCCAATTATCACCACAAAAGTGTGAACAGGAGAGAGAGATATTCGCCATCAGTCGTCTCACGCTTTGAAGCTTGATGGGTCTATTTATTCTTCACTGATGTCACAATGAAAAGTGACAGCCTTCAGTTCTGTCAGCCGATTGCATTGCTTATAATACCGACGTATCCCTGGCCTCCCACCGGAGGACAATAATAACGACAAAGATTCTTGTTGAGGGAATAGCATTATGAATAATTCAGTATAAACACTTTGATTTGGGTGATCTGTCTAACATTAATAAACTGTGAGGACTGGCGTTCTCAAGTGAACATTATACGGTGCCAGCATAGCTAGATTTCAATTGATGATCTAGCCCAATGGATATCAAGTATTTTAATATTTTAATTGGTCCAATATGTACATTAAATGCAACTTATTTCCCCAGTAGCTCTGTGGTTTATATAACCCTACATCCTACCATACTGTGTGATTGTATGTAGAATCTCAGTCTTTGTGAAATTCAATTAATCTGTGCAAATGTTATGATCTCTCCCCGCCTCCCTCTCCTTCCTCTCTCTCTCCCCCTCCGTGTGTGTGTGTGTGTGTGTGTGTGTGTGTGTGTGTGTGTGTGTGTGTGTGTGTGTGTGTGTGTGTGTGTGTGTGTGTGTGTGTGTGTGTGTGTGTGTGTGTGTGTGTGTGTGTGTGTGTGTGTGTGTGTGTGTGTGTGTGTGTGTGTGTGTGTGTGGTCAGGACGACAACCTCATGGACGTGTTGCAGTTGTTGGTTGCTCTGATGTCGGAGCACCCTGGCTCCATGGTGCAGGCCTTTGACCAACGGAACGGCATACGGTAGCATACCCGGGATAATATGTCAATATACAGTATATATGTAATGATAAATGTGTGATAAACCCCATTGCTGTAGTTTATAGCGCATATTTTGCATACAATAAGATGCTGAATAAAAGTTCATCAATGAACAATATCAGCATCATCATCAACCACGTGTTAAAATACAAAATCCTGTAGGATTTGAAACTGATTTACAAACAACAAAACAAACAAAAACGGGACATTTAACAATCTAAAATGATTACAAAAACTGTTCAAAGGATACAAATGTAAATGTGACCGCCCTTTTTATTGTCTCCTTTGCCCTTTTCTATAGAAATCAAACTTATATATATAAATCAGAGCTGTCTTACACTTCTAATTCTGTTTTTAGTGTCATGTCAGATACTGTAGATATTAAGTGTAATAATGTGTACATGACCGCATGGCAGTTTTTATATTGGATCTAATGTTGATCTAATATTAACATAGTCTTCATTAATTATTTATAAGACACCCATTTTGTTATTCTTCGCTGAAAGGTACCAAGGCAGATAATGTGATGTTACATTTCCACAGCATTGTTTTGTTTTTTTGCTCACCCAGCAATATTGTCCCTCAGTGTACCTCAGGGTTTGTGCTGACTGTGTGTGTGTGTGCGTGTGTGTATTTGTTGTGGGGTTAAAATGGAGCCAGATGACACAGTTGACCAATAAAGATGGTTTACTAGTTTCATTTGAAGCTTTCTCTCTGAACTATTGAAACCCTGCAGGGCTCTGATTTATCCCCCTAATTTAAGTTGCTCGCTGCTGTTGTTTTTCATGGTTAGGGCTCAAGATAGAGAATAAATGGTGTCTGTTGTGCTGGGCACGTATTGAATTCTTATTTCATTGAGAGACTCCCTCAAGATCCCTTGAAAACAAAAGCTTTTTTGTATCACTGCTGCCCTAAGTAACAGTCATATAAATTCCTTGTTTTTTGTTTAGTGTTTTAATACATGTCATAATTTGACATCCACAGTGTTAATATTTGTAAATAAACATGTTATACATAACTATCTTATGCTACTATGTCAATAATCTACTGTGTACAATCTATATACTGTATTTATTTTACACCTACAATGCTGTAACCAGAGAATATACCAAATACATAATTTCAAGCCATGCTATGCTAGATTGATTTTCTTTTTTTTACTGCATTTCCCCCCCCTGTACAGTGTGGTCTACAAGGTGCTGGCCTCCAAATCCGAGCATATCCGAGTGCAGGCGCTGAAAGTCCTGGGCTACTTTTTGAAGAACTTGCCACCAAAGTAAGTCCAGTCACCTTTGGCAAATACAGCACAGGTATAGGTAGAACAGATGACTCTGCGATCCAGTGTTCAATAATTACATTTCAAGATGTGTGTTCAAGCATGTGGGAAATGGAACACAATTTAGTATTGATTGGTATTCATGAACCTCTCATGAATAACTGAGCATTTTACTTTGGGTGATAAATGTTCTAGAATTAAAGCGGTTAGCTTAAATGTTCAAAATACTACCACAAGTTTAGACGTATCTGCTTGTCCTAGATTAAATTACTTTGTCCATTTTCCAAATCCTTGAAATTCTGGGTGTTACATAGAGCGAAATAAATAATGATCCAAAAAGGTTCAATTCAAACAGAAAAAAAACAACAGATTTTCTATGCCTGGACTTAATCCCATCAGTGAATATTATGGTTGTTATATATTTTTTCATTGTGAACTCCCTCTTTTTCTCTCTCTTGTGTGTCTTTGACCACAAGGCAGAAATAACTGGCGAGGTGGTGTACCTACTGTAGGTCATGCCAGCGTTTTCTTTTAATAACCTACCACCAACCCCTGTGTACAGTTTGCAACCTATTCTGCATAAAGCCTCCATCCCAGGTATAACTTGTGGCCTGGATGGCAGGTTGACCCTGAAGTTACTCAGTAAGCACTGCTAACTGGGTATATCTGTTGGCTCTACCTCTTAGTGTAGTCCACATAATAAAGAACCCGAGTTCAAATATAAACCTGGGTCACGTCACGAGTCATCCCCTCCTCTCTCTACCCTCTCCTTCCCGTCTCTCTGCTCTACTACCCAATACAAATCTGAAGCAGATTCACTTTATTGCCAAGCGAGAGTTTCATACAAGGAATTTTCTTTGGCATCTGGTGCTTTGACAGCCCAATGAAAAGAATACTGAAGGATTTATGCCAGATTACCAACAAGGTACACGGACATACTGTGCAGGACA
Organism: Benthosema pterotum; assembly: GCA_039105355.1. Classification (NCBI taxonomy): domain Eukaryota; kingdom Metazoa; phylum Chordata; class Actinopteri; order Myctophiformes; family Myctophidae; genus Benthosema; species Benthosema pterotum. The sequence continues at coordinate 21,385,212 of CM076973.1, read as the reverse complement.
GGTCTTGTGCATAAAATGTAGAATTAGCATAAATTATAATATATAAACAAAACAAGACGAGTGCTTTTGGTTTCATGTCGATTTCATTTTGGATGATTCGCCGAACCCAACAAAGGAGTTTGTTCTGAATTATAGGCCATCCTGCCTTTAATTTTGTGCTTAGTTTAGTGTTGTCATCATTATTCTAAAATGTAAACTGATCTATGATGAGGTGGAAGAAAACCCAATTGAGGTGCTGAAGTGTTGTTTTTATTTCCTCCGTGTTAAAACGTTACGACACTCGGTCCCTCTCTGTGACTCATCATGTGAAGTCAAGCCCAATATACTTTGCCGTATGGTACAACAAATAGCAAAATTCTGATCTATATCGCTATATATTTTTTCTAATCTGTTTCGTGCAGGAACACTTATGGCAGATCTACAAGTTCACAGTGTGCCACTGGGTGGAGCACTATGAGCTTGAGCTTTGTTTGCTATTTTTTGAAATTCGTGAAAATGTGGGTCTGCGGCCATATACAGATGATTTTGGGGGAAATATTTCAGGAATATAAAGGACATAGAAAATAGAAGTTTTTCAGATAACTGTCAGGATTTAGAAAACATTTGTAGAATCACTTCTCAAGTCAAAGTGAGTTAAAACAAAATAATACAAATACAAACAGAAATGTTTGAATTATTACTATTATTATTATTAGTAGTAGCAGTAGTAGTATGTAAAAAAATATATCTAATTATTACAGTCAAGACAGACAGGAAAGGCGGATACAGAGAAGGGGAGAAACGCGCAGAAGAGGCCGTCATGAACGGGACTCAAACACGCGACACACTGTCAGTCGAGAGCTTATATTATGTGGCATGTGCCCGGACTATTAGATCAGTGGGTTGCCCCATATATGGAATATAATGGCACTCATGTTACAAAAATATACATATTTGTATTTTAACATCTGCATTGTTGCGATGACAATGTAACCGTGTGTTGTGCCGTGCTTTGAACCAATACGATACGTGGTGGTGTTGCTGCGGCAATAAAAGCTATATCTAGATCAATCAATATTCATTCCTCTCCAACCCTGTGATCCTGGAACAGGAGGAAGTCTGAGGTCATGCTCAGCCACGGCCTTTTCTCGCTGCTCACCGAACGCCTGATGCTGCACTCCACCCACTTTACCATGACCACGTACAACGTGCTCTTTGAGGTCAGTCCAAACCCCTCCACCGGTACCACATGCAGTACGTACCAGAACAATAGGCAGTGCTCTTATGATCCTTTTGTGTGGATATAAGTGTTGTCGTGATGGTGCTTGCACACGTGTGCTTTGCATGTGTGTTTTGTCTTTATTTTCAGAGCTATGACCAGACTGATCTATAGTTTGCCAACCTTTGTATTTATTTTTGATCAAAGACGGTTGGAAAACCACAAATTGAATTGAACTTGAATTTAAATTGCATGTGTGCACGCGTGCACACACACACGCACACACACACACACACACACACACACACACACACACACACACACACACACACACACACACACACACACACACACACACACACACACACACACACACACACACACACACACACAGTATATATATTTTGTTCTCCTTGCAATTCTCTTTTCTTACAATGTATTTTATAAAGCGAGAATTTCACTCGCTTTATAAAAATGCCGAGGCTAAATTTTAAATTATACTTATTGTTGCTCCCTCCAGCTTAAATTGAAGGCAGGAGTACATATTATGTACATACTGTAAAAATAAATTGCACACGCACAAAGAAGATACAAAGAACTGATCTAATTCACAAGCCTTTAAGAAAGTTGTTCTAAATATGTATTCAGCGTTCTACATAACAATAAAATACACCCTGGCAGACAAGCAGTGTTTTGTACAATCAAGATTCCAATCTACAGAGAAATTAACAGTGTGTTTGTATGCTTTACTTACAGTGCAGTGAATTATCCATATAGAGCTCCCAAGCACGCACAGTTCCAAAATATGAAAGGGAGAAGGGAGGCCATTTTATAATGGCAAAAGAATCTATTAATATCCTCAGATACTCTATGGAGAACAGATGTAGGTCTATACTGTACATAAATACAACTCAGCAACACACTAGGAGGTTCAGCGCTTCCTCAGAGATAGATGACACAATCTCTTTCATATGTAATAGTGGACAGCTTTGTGGTATTGCATGGTAGACTATTGTTCTTCTTTGAGCAACCGTACAGTATGTACAGTATGTAGGTCCGATCACAATTATTTGAGATAAAATTATTTTGCATAATGCATAACAATAGTTTCCACTTTGTTAGAGAATTTGTTTTTTTTTTTTCATAATAGTCATCACAATTTCCCTAAATAGTAAAAACAAAAAAAAGTTGGTTTTTGGATTTTGGATTAGCGCATTTTGGATGGGAACCCCCTTTTTGGTGATTTAACTATGGAAAAGCAGCAAATCTACAAGCTCACACGCTTGTAGATCTGCTATTTTTTTTAAGTGTTGTGTTAAAATGTTGTGCAAGTCGTTGAATAAATGATGTACTGTATTTTGAGCATCATGGACACAGAAACATGTTTTTTTTTTCAGAAAACGTTTAGGATTAATGAGACATTTTGTAAAACCTAGTGTCAAAAAGACAACAGAAATGTCCTAACTGTACGTGGACTATTTCTGAGTCCTGATCGGTACCTCCGCACACTATTTTCTCCCGACAGATTCTGACGGAGCAGATATGCACTCAAGTGATCCATAAGCAACATCCGGACCCCGACTCCACCGTCAAGATCCTCAACCCACGTAAGAGCACACAGCACAGCACCACTAAATCACATCCACCCCCTTACCACTACACTCTGCTATTACTACCACTACACCCTGTTCCCCATAGATCCACACCACTGTTACACACAACCACACAAATGAGCAACATACATTCTGTTAAACCCCCTCGGCTCGGCTGTTATCACACAACTGAGCCTCTAATGGAGGGCTGAGCTTATAAAGCCTCAGATGGTGTTAATACTCAATGCGATAGATATATCATCATGCATAAACACAAGTGTACAACATACACACTCATGCATGCACATATACGGTACGGTACTCTAATCTATATCATTACTTCAACAGAATTTGTCCAGCTTTTAACATTATTGTGAGATTAGCATTTAAAGTGTATAGATGGAATCTTATGTATTTTATTTGAACAGCATTTGATAGCACGTTGCTTGACAGATGCTAGTCTTGATGTTTACATTGTATCTGGTAAATAAAGTTAGTATCTTTTACCTGGTTCTACAAACTACCTATTTAATTGTTTTTTTTGTGCTCTATTTCCATGTTTTTGTTAAAGGGATTCCTGGTTAAGCAGACTCAGGAAGACAAATATGCCTTAAAACATCACACTTGCGCTCTGCAACTAAAATAAACAAATAAAAAACACCATAATTTTATTATTTATTTTATAAACAGCAAATATTTCACTCAAGGAACTACTCCTGTCTCAGGTTGATGATGTCATATGTTCATGTGTGATCCAGCTCTGTGGAATATATGAAATGCATATGATAACAACAAATAATACTTAATACTTTCTCAATTTAATATGAGCATCAAAGCAATATATATTTTAATTATACTTATTTTTGCATTGTGTGCATTCCATAGATTCCATAGGGCTGGACCATTCTTGGATATAATGACATAATCAACATGACAGCATTACCTATTGTGTGAATGATTCTCTATTTATGAAAGAAATATTGAAGGTGCTTTTATTTTACCATTTTAGTTCTAGAAAGCAAGTATAATGTTTTAAGGCATATTTGTCTTGTTAGCCAGGGATCCTTTTAAAGTCTGCACTGAAAGCACTGAAGCTTGGCTTGTACAGTAGATGTTGTACAGTGTGCAGCATACCAGGGCCTCATTACTAGTACAAAGACTGTGCTTATTTTCTATATGATGCACCATAAAGAGCAGCAATAGCAGGGCTAGCCTTTGATCAGTGCTTCTGCAGGATATTTTCAGACCATTACTTACCTCCAGTTTCACATGACAGCTCCCAAAACCTTTTCATATGTGGAAACCAAAATTCTCAGAAAAAGAAAACATCTCTCCCTCTCCTTTCCCCCCCTCCTCGGTCCCTGTCTTTCTGAATCTCTGTCCCCCACTCTCTCCCTCTGTTTCTCACATTTCTCTCATTTATTCCATATTTGTCTCATTCCATTTCATGGGTTATTTTCATGCGCCTTTTTCCTTTGTTGATTTGTTTTTGATTTACCTTTTGTTTTCCTCTCTCCCCTTCCCTTACAAAACTCCCTGCCCTTCCCCCATCTATGTCTTAAGCATGCACGCACGTACGTACACGTACACGCACACACAAATATATACAGAACTTCAGTGGAGTTGAAACTCCAGAGTGTGGTGTAATCACAGCGGAGGTTTACTTCCAACCAGCCTTAATCTGACAGGAGTACAGCCGTCGTCACACAGTGATTACCTAAAGCCTTTATTGTGTTAAGGTCTCCCCTTCCCAACCGTCCCCGACAGCCAATATATATCATACAAACCCCAGTTCCTACACATGAGCGAGCCACCACAGAACGCACAGTGGTGTGTGTGTGTGTGTGTGTGTGTGTGTGTGTGTGTGTGTGTGTGTGTGTGTGTGTGTGCGTGCGTGTACGTGCGTGCGTGTTGGCGGGGCTCTGTTCTTCCTTTGCTCGGCCTGTTCTCTTGATTTAATCTGCAACGAAACCCCAAAATGGCCTCCTGATTGCAGTGTTTAGTAACGTCAGAGCCAATCAAACAGACTGAGGAAGTACCGTTTCCCTCAAATTAACTCAAGAGAAAGGCAACAGAGAGCAAAAAAGTAAAAAAAAGAAAGGAAAAAGAAGGAAAGACAGACAGAGAGGGAGGGAGAGAGAGGGAGAATGCAATAAGCCATTCCTCCATCTTTATCCCCTCCCCTCTTCTTCCCTCTATCCGTCCCTCATTCCCGGTACATGCTGGGGTAATTTTCTGGCGGTAAGGGTTCAGCGACTCATAATTTGAATGACTAAGGCGTAGAAACAACACAGCCGTCTGCCGGGGCGAGGGAGGGCATCGGTTAGCGCCAAGGACTGAAGCAGGGGCTCTGGTTCGGGGGGAGGGGGTGTGTGGGGGGGTGTTGTCGGGCAGAGTGAAACCGAAGCCCCCTTTGGTCGTCTCCCCGGCTCACAGCAAATGGACACTGACATTGTCTAGATAATTCATCTAAACAGCCAGTCTCTTCGGGTTAACCAAAGCCGAGCCCATCCAAGAAAAGGGCCCCTGTGACTCAAGGGGGCCCCCGCCTCTGATTTGAAACAGTACCAAAACCATTTACAGTATGATAGAGATCAATGAAGCCCGGGACTTTTGTTTTTGCTTTATTTAATTTGATTTGATTCTTTCTCTATATATTTTTTTCCCCTATTCCGCTTCAGTTTCTCCTCCGTTCTGCTTTTCGTAGCACACGGCCACAGAGTTCCCAGGTGTCTGCTGTCGAGGAGAGTGGAGATGATTTGTGACACAATGATTTGCACATGCTCAGACCAATGTCTGATTTAGTTGTTGATTTGTGGTCTCTCTAACCCCTGCGCCACCCACCCGCCCCTCCGCTCCCTGTCAGCCTGAGCTCTGATTGTTATTTCCAGTCAGAATCTTCCTCCTTGCGGAAGGCCAACTTTTTTTTTTTGTTATTTTAACCATCTTCAAAATGTAATTAGCCGTAATGCATCGTGTGACAAATGGGCCCCTCAGTCATAATTTGCAAACAGATAAAACATAACGCACATTTGTTGACGTTAAACATTCAAAATGTAAAGGTTCCTTGGACAAATCTCCTGTGTGTGTGTGTGTGTGTGTGTGTGTGTGTGTGTGTGTGTGTGTGTGTGTGTGTGTGTGTGTGTGTGTGTGTGTGTGTGTGTGTGTGTGTGTGTGTGTCTCACGTGCACACAGTACTGTGTGGGCACAGATCTGGCTACTACATAATGGGTATGAGTACTGCTTACGACTTGTGTCATATTAACCTTTTCAAATACAGATAAATGAGCTCTGAGGAACACTCTTTCATTAGAGCTGTGTTTTCAACAGAGGGCTATCACTGAGGTGTGTGTGGGCTGCAGGCGTAGGTCATCTGCATTAATAAAAGGCTTTTCTTTTTTAAACTGTGAGTCATCGTGCCCTGGTACACAGTATTCCTCTTTTTGAAGTCCAAACATTTTATCAGTCTGGTGCATTCCCGGTGTGTTCATACTGCATATCTCATATGGACAGTAAGGATACCACAGGCTTCTCTCTGTTGTGTTGCTGTCCGTGAATTAAAAAGTGTAGTCGTGTTTTACCCCATTTTGTGCTGATTGATAACAGATTCTGCCATGCCAGTTTTCTGTGGAAAAAAGCAGGTGCCCAGACGGTTGAGCGAACTGTCTAGGCCTGAGAGAATGTGTATATTGAATAATTCAATTCAAAGGAGCTTTATTGACACAATTGGTAAGTGTGGCAGTGTCACAAATAAAATAAAATAAAACCAGTTGAAAATGGGGGAAAATATATAGAGTTGGAGGGCGTGCAGAGTTTTGTGAACAGTTATGTCACATTGTCATATTTGTCATGTCATATTTTCTACATGTTATAACAGAGCATAGACACTTTTTTCTTTTCTTTTCTGACATTTTTTTCCTCAAGATTATGCAGAAAAAGAAAGGATATTAGTCTGATCATAAATTCATCATAAATTAGCCTTCAATCCTAAATAATTCTTTTTAAATATAGCAGCTCTGTTTACATGGGGAGGTCTAGATAGTACAGACCGTAGTCCTCAGGGCGGTTATGTATTATATTCAAAGATTTGTGCCACTTTTGCACAAAAAAAACAGCAGATCTACAAGCTCGTAGTGCGCCACTCAGTGGTAGGCTATGAGCTTCTAGATCAACAGCTAAAGTAGCCTTTAAGATAAAGCGTTTTCCGTTCTGAATGAGTTTAAAGGCTTAGACAAATAAGACAAATACAAATTTGTGCTGTTGATATGATCGGTGTGTGTGTGCTTTGTGTCTGTTTCTCCAGAGATCCTGAAGGTGATCGCAGCCTTGCTAAAGCACTGTCCCCCGTCACCTGAGAGCATGGAGGTCCGCAGGGTCTTCCTGTCCGACATGATCAAACTGTTCAACAACAGCAGAGAGAACCGCAGGTAAGGAAAAGGACGAACGGTGCGTGGGCGATGCGGTGTGTGTGTGTGTGGGGGGGGACTCTTTAATATAATGACAACCAAATCACTCATGCAAATCGGCCAGAGTTCTTTCCGGTAACCAACAACACAACACACATCCTCCAGCTCCAACCACACAACACCAATCAAAGAGACGCTGCTGCTGTAACCTACAAATCCTTCAGGATTCTCTCAAGCATTTTGGCTTCCTCTGGCCGTGTTTTTTAGCAAATGAAATGTTTCCGCTGCCGTCAGGGGGTCCTTTTGCCTTACTCACTGCATTTAGTAAAGTGATCCTAACCACTGTTCTAAATTGCTCATCTCCTCTACAATACGACTTCTAAATCCACTGCAAGATTAAAACAATAATTTCACATGACATTATTTTTTTTTTTCTTCTTTATTTTTGTGCCTGCTGCCTAGTGTTATTGTTTACCTCTTCTTACAGTAGCTCTGGTCTCGTTCTGTCATGCCTCAGGGCTCATAGTGTATATTATCATGAGATGAAAGGAATCATGGCTCTGATGATTACTGTATTTTTCCCTTCTTTTTCTTTTCTCCAATAATTGCCTTGTTGGAAATGTTGGTGATGAAGCATTTTACCAGTTTAGCTGTTTGTTTGTTTGTTTGTTTGTTTGTTTGTTTGTTTGTTTTTATCATGAATTACCATGGGTCACAGTTGTCCGGCTGAAATTATGATCTGATGTATCAAGAGCTTTCTGAAATAATGCACGACAAATTAATATAACTCGGTATAAGTGGAATCAAATGCTACTGCAAGGTACCTGAAAACATGTAATCTGCACCTGAATATGAGCTGCATCAGCAAAATTTGGTTAAAGACACAAATTTCTCCATGAGTCCTGCTAGAGCACCCTTGGTGGATTGTTGCAATCCCTGGATTAGCCGCAGGGTCCAAAGCAAGTGAAAACTGGCTTGTAGTCTGGAAATTACGGTACTTGGTTCCATTTTTACACTCACTCAAGATTTCATAGTGTACTACTATAACAGTACATGTTTTTCCCCATTCGTAATGGGTAATGTGTGGTAGGAGTCTGCTGCAGTGCTCCGTGTGGCAGGAGTGGATGCTGTCTCTGTGCTACATCAACCCAAAGAGCAGCGAGGAGCAGAAGATCACGGAGATGGTGTACGCCATCTTCCGCATCCTGCTGTACCACGCCATCAAGTACGAGTGGGGAGGCTGGAGGGTCTGGGTGGACACCCTGTCCATCACACACTCCAAGGTCAGAGCGCTCGTTATGCACATGAGCACACACACACACACACACACACACACACACACACACACACACACACACACACACACACACACACACACACACACACAAAGACAGAGAGTTGTTTATCGTTCTCTGTGGATTGTCTCCTCTCTCTCGATCCATATCACTTGTGCCATCTTTCAAGCACTGTTTCGCTTTTCCTTTTTCCATTTCATCTCACAAACTCAGGGGCTCTTGTGTAAGCGCACACACTCAGTCGCGCACGCACGCACGCACACACACACACACACACACACACACACACACACACACACACACACACACACACACACACACACACACACACACACACACACACACACACAGACACACACACACACAGACAGACACACACAGACACACACACACACAGACACACACACACACACACACACACACACACACTCAGTATTGTTGCTGTAGATGCTGCACCACTTGCATGTAGTTCTTATCCTAGCAGCTGACACGTGTTAGTTTGAACATGGACCCACTCACCAAATAGAGGCTCAGGGGAAAGAAAAGGGGAAAAAAATTTTTTTTTTTTTTTAAACTGAATCTGAGACAACTAAAGAATACAAAAAACTGAAACCTAATGTAATGGATAGTTCCTCTCATTGCAGTATATAGACTCAGAATTTGGACATGGTTTAAGCACAATCAAAGCACCATTGACTTCTACTATAAAATGCAATTCAAATATCAAAAAAGTGTAAAAGATACAGAATGCAGAGAAGTAAAAGTGCATTTCCATGCCACCTTAATTCAGAATGTTGCATTGACACATTCACATATACGCCTACAGTGGAGCATGGCATGCTGGCGTGCTGATCATCGGGTGCAGTTAAGGTTTTGGAGTGTCACACTCAAGGACTCTTGAATCTCGACCCAAAGCCTGAAACCAAATTCGAATACCTAAAATCTCAGCTCACTCACACTCGGTTGCTCTAGCATGGAGTGAGTGAAATTGCAATATGTGACAATTGTGTAGAAGTAGATGATCGCATTCTATCATTGTCCAATGTGAATCATTGCAGTTTGTTTATTAGCATAATTAAACCTGTCAGCAGGTCAGCAATTTCACCATAACACCGCCATGCTGGAGTGATCAAGTGTGAATGAGCAAGTGAGCCTATATCGAACCGGTAGTCTTCAGATTCCCATGCGGCTGTCCCAGTCCCAGGCCCCTGCTGCTATCCTAGTCTTAGTCTTTACTTTAATTCTTCACTTTATAGTTTTAGTTTAGTTTTAGCCATGCAGTTTTATTTGGCAGAAACTCAACAACTTTAGTCCCGTTTCAGTAAAAGGGAAAAAAAGGAATTTAAAATTTTAAAGTTAATAAAGAATATATTTAAGGTACATTTAGTGTTATAATGCTATAAACATGCTTACTTATTTTTCCTCACAAAAGCAACTCCAGTGTTGTTTTTGGCAGCCACTTTTACATTTAGTCAGTCTTAGCCTTTTGGATGAAATGCTTATTCATTTTAGTCACATTTTAGTCATTTCCATTCCATTCCAGTTTTATGAAGGCACGTGTCCAGATGAACACTTGGGAGATGTTTTTTTTTTTATCCAAACAGAACAGTGCTGGAGAAATGTGAGCCCTTTGGCACTATTACCTGTGCTTAGTAACTCACAGCTTAGGCTGACATAATAGTAATGTAGTTTTGCCTCAGTCTATATGCCCATCAGATCCACTGATGGAAACCATACAGTGATTATGATGTGTAAAAAAAAAAAAGAAAAAGAAAAGAAAAAAGTAAAGTGCCTCGCAGCCCATCAAACTCTTCTCTATTTATGTATGGAGTCTCCGTCTTTTTCACGTCACGAGAGTTTGAGATAAAAATAAACTCCTGGCACTTCTGATTTCCAAAAAGCCAATTCAGGGAAAACTGCTTTTTCGAAAAATTCAGTGTTGATATCGCGTTACGTCGCTCGCTTCCAAAGCAGTGAAGTAATTGAGGCTGGTGTCAGATTGTGGTCAGGGGAGGTTTTTAAGCCTGGCAGATTGAAGGGAAGGCCAACTTGAAGTAGTAGTACTCATGATGGGAGGATCAGGGCGCTTTAAGAGGCGACCACCAGTAGGGGGCACAGTTGGACTATAGGCAAGAGTGTTGAGAGGCAGCAGTGAGTACCTTCTGTGTGTGTAAGTCTGTGGGTTTGTGTGAATGCATGCGTGTGCGCTCATATCTTAGTCTAGTCTACCGTCCTTGGCATTCAGTCTTTTTGCTACTTCTCTGTTGTACAAGGAAGTTAATTGCATTCACCTATTGTCTCAGGTCTAAACGAGAGCCTGATTAAACGGTCAGGAAGAACAAAAGCCAGTTGTATTGTGGGAGTTGAGAGGCCCAGTGTAGTCATTCTGTCAACACAGACTGGACCTTGGTGTACAGTATCTCCGCACTGTCTCAACTGGGTAGTATCAACACCTTGCATAATTAATTGCAGTAGTATTGCAGGTTAGTAGTAGTAGTAATAATAATAATTCATAATAATAAATCCCTGTATACAATTGTGCAGGAAGTAATATTGCTGCTATTATGTGTGCACCACACACCTACATTTTTTCACAGCCAGTCAACACTAAAAAAAACTGTAAAATATCACATTTTACGTTTTATACATGTCATATATATATACTGTATATAGATGTCTTCATGTCGGTATTGTAATTTTGACTACTTTTGATTCTCCATATTGCAGGACAACCCCAAAAATGTGAGTCTAAACTACAGTAAGATTGCGTTACATGGCCTATTTTATTGAATTATTGACACGCCGATTGTCTCTTTAGACAATATTGATGTTGCCGTAATTTCCAGTTTGTCCAGTTTTCCATCACAGAGTAAAAAAAAATAAACACAACGTCACTTGCTGTTTATGAAATCCAGCTTGTGCGTGTGTGTGTGCGTGCGTGTGTGGGATTCCGTTTCAGCCTGAAGCTTATTGTTCTTGCAGGTTTCACGCGTTTGGCTGCATGGCTACGTTCTGCTCTAGCACAGCGCCTGAGATTGTTCATTCTTCTTTGGTACTAGACAGGCTGTAATTGCCTTTTTCCCTATAATTGCACAAGATTAATGTTGTTTCTTCTTGGCTCTATTTACCATACCCGGCACTGATCTAAAAACAGAAGTTCACATGTTCGTACTGTGTGAGTGAATACACACACGGGTGTTATAAGATCTAACATACGAAAACAGACTTGCACGCATGCACGCACGCACACGCGCGCACACACACACACACACACACACACACACACACACACACACACACACACACACACACACACACACACACACACACACACAGCGGGCATCCAGCCGTCGAAGGTGGATAGCTACAGTGGACGCAAGCCATCAAGATACATGCATCTGCTCGAAGAAAAAATAAATAAATAAAGCTAAAGAAACTCAATTGCAATTTTATTGTCCTGTTTGATAGATTTCCTGCCACCTTTGTAGCACCGAAGCTGTTTGTCACTGTTGCTCTCTCCTCCCACTGCCGCAGGGCTGTGTGTGTGTGTGTGTGTGTGTGTGTGTGTGTGTGTGTGTGTGTGTGTGTGTGTGTGTGTGTGTGTGTGTGTGTGTGTGTGTGTGTGTGTGTGTGTGTGTGTGTGTGTGTGTGTGTGTGTGTGTGTGTGTGTGTGTGTGTGTGTGAGAGAGAGCTGTGTGCATGTATGTCTTTGTGCATGTATCTGTGTGCACTTGAATATATGTGTGTGTGTGTGTGTGTTAGCGGCAGAGAGCAGCGGATGGTCTCTCCTGGGCTCCTGGAAACCCTGTTCTCTCTCTCAGCTCATTGAATATTCATCTCCACTGTGTCTGAACAATCACAGAAACAAGGCCTCATAAATACCAGCGTCCCACTGGGAGGCTCTGATAAATACATACACACATTCAGAAACACATATACTACGTACAGTAGAGACACATACACACATAGGCACATCCTACCTAGGTTTCCTGTGAAGACAGCACTGCTCCGTCTCTGATTCAATGTTCACGCTTCTGCACAGACGCCACTGACCCAGTGATGTGTGATGTCTGCTCTGCAGAAAAAAAGTCATGTTGCTGAAATTCTCTTATATTGCAATAAAACAAAGTAGTTCCTTTGCTTGCTTGTACTGTATACTGTGTATGCGGTTTCCCGGTTTGGATGCAAGTTCTGGTCTTGAAGCTTGCAAATGCAGCAGAGAGCTGTTTGTCAGTTTGTCAACAGCACTCAGGCACTGAGGAACAGGACATGCAGCGATGCCCATGAGCCTGCAGAATGAACACATTAAGTACGTTCCCCTGGGGCAAAGCTTTAAAATGTTTTCTAGATAAACGCATGAGTTTACTCATTGAAAACTCATTTAACACATCCTTTGTTAGCTGGCAAATAGTTTAGTTAAATAATGACGTTAAAGCTTCTGACATCTACGTTTTCTACTCTGAGCTACATGGGACAGAATGAACAAGCATATCTCTATTTAAAATGAAACAAATAAACCATATCTCTAAGATATTGTGACTGTTACTTTTCAGGTAATGGGAACGCAAACCTTTGTTAATACTTTGCATTTGTTCAATAATCATATAAAAACAGAGTTAAGCACTTTTAAACTGTTTTGGGTGCAGGTCATTATAGTTAGTCATTATAGTATATTATTTACCTCAAACTCACTCAAACATACAAAATACCATTTTGATGTGAGATGGATTGTTCCATCTTCATCATTACTGAAGATAATGTAATATTATGAGGTGACAAATAAAAATGGCCTATTAATTAGTGATGGGAGATTAATCCGCAAAACACAATCGGCATTGGGTCGATTAATCAATCGTCCCAATTAAATAATCTTGCCTAGAGCGCAGTGCAGATACCCAGTTACATGTATTTTTTTTTAGAATGGAGAAAATTATTATAATTTTCCAATGCACATGCTTATTACATATTACTGTAATATTATTACCTTTTCCAGCTAAAGTTGTGTAACTATATTACTCTGCCCAAATTGTTAATATGTAATATGTTACTCATGCCTCATTACTTATTACTAATGAGCTTACATGCGGAAAACAGAATAGATTTACAAGCCGACAACAGATTGTGTGTTACATCTCTATTCTTTTGTGGGTGGAGGCGGGAACCTGGGAAAGTTATAAAGTAATATGTAACATATTACTATTTGATTTGAAGTGATAGATTATATAATATAGTTACTTTTTCTAAGGGGTCAAGATATTACCCTCGCTAACACAATATCGATGTCCATTATATTGGATATCGATATTGGCCAAAGTTTCTTGTGGGTACATCCTTAGTATTAGTTTAAGTAAAGGTTTCAGTTCCAGGACTAAAGCTGAAGCCACTGATAAGGTGTTTGCCGAAAGCATAAGGTGTTTGCGAATCCGAGAGAATGTGTTTACTTGCTATCCGTGTGTGTGTGCGCACGTTTCTGTGTGTCTGTGCATTGCATGTGCAAGCATATGTGCATGCTGCGGGTATGTTTGTGTATATGCTTGTATGTATGCCAGTATGGCTGCAGGTGAGCGTATCTGCGCATATGTGTGTCAGAACCGACAGCTGTTCCTGCAGGTGGGTCTGTTGACACGCCAGAACCCCCCCCCCCCCCCCCCCCCCCCCCCCACACACACACACACACACACACACAGATATTGTGTCCCAAGGTGGCTCTCTCCTCCAGTATCTGAGTTGAGTGAAGGACAGTTCTCCAGAAGCATGAAGGAGCTTGTGTCCTTCAGCCCTCCTCTCCTCTCCTCGCTGTCTGCTCACTTCATTACTCTGCTGGCAGAGCACCACTGAATTAACATGACAACCAACCACCTCTCAATACAAATGGATCCATCATGCTTTTAAAAATGAACATTTGTACTTTGTTGTTGTCATTTATGTTGACGGATCAACTTTAGGGAACTGCATTGTAACTGCATTTAAACATGGCTTTTTGTGTGATGGAAAGTTAAACATTCAGGCTCAGATGGATGATCTGTATTATGCTGTTGGTCTATATAATCTATATAATAGTAGGTACTAGAGGTACCTGGAAGCAATTAAGCATTGTATACCGTGGGCTCCATTTTCGTTACATGCTAAACCCCTTATCCCAAATCTCTTATCCCTTTTTTACTATTATTAAAAACTTTTGGTTATAGTTCAATGTGCCGATCTATTTACATGTTGTGAACATGTAGACTGGCCATTTGAACTATTGATTTTTTTTTTATGGCAAAGAACTTAAAAGATAAGGGGTTTAGCAGTAGCGAAAATGGAGCCCTGTCTCTAAATAGGCTAAACACGTCTGTATGTTTTAATCGTGTGTCAAGCAAACACACATGCATGTTTGTATGCACGTGTCTTATGGGGACGCCCCCCAACTTCTAAAAGTCCCACTACAACACTCCATCCATCCATCCATCCATCCATCCATCCATCCATCCATCCATCCATCCATCCATCCATCCATCCATCCATCCATCCATCCATCCATCCATCCACCCGCCGCTTATCTTATTGCAATTCTAATAGAAATAATTACCGGTATGTGTAACATTGAATTGCCTAAAGTCACATTTCTGCATTCTCAGTTCATGCAAGGAGTTCAAACAGTTGGGACAATCAGATCAAGGCTGTGCTATTGAGACATTACACTTTGGCACCCACACATACACACACGCACACTCTTGCCGCTGCTGTTCTCTCGGTATTGGAGTTAGAGACATCAATAAGCACACAAAAGGAGGGGAAAATGAGAACATACTGTAGAGGTGTATTGACCAGCTCCAGATAATAGCTGGACATTGATTCTATTGTTTGTACTGGCAGGGTGTTTATTGAAGAATGACTTAACTGTTTTTAAAGCTATACTTTTTTGTGTGTACAAATTTTCAAGTTTGGCACAGCTCCCTTCCCTTTCACAACTGCAAGACACTAATGGGAGAAAACTGGTCAAACTATACTTTGGGGTCTAAACTATACTTGTTTTATTGAATTGACTGTCGATGTCAAGCTTTAAGTCTTAATAATAAACTGCGAATCAGCCAATTGATCGGCCACTGATTTAAATATCAGGATCTCTCTTTCTGTAAGTAGGCACATGCATGTTGAAAAATGAACTCTCGTTCAATGTCAACTGAAGTTCAGAAGAGAGAGCTGTTATGTAGTCTTTGTCTCTTTGAGATCACCTCACATCCCCTCTCCTTGCTGAATCATTATCATTCCCCTTCCCCTGTACGATGTAACACAGCCCGGTTCTAGAAATAACATAACAAAGAATCATTCCTTGTTACCGTTGTTTTCATGTTTCCCATTGTGTAACCTAGCGAGGCTCTCACACGCAATCCTTTTAGGGTCATCGGAAATGCCAAGTTCTATTGCAGTATGTCTTTGTGGATGAGAGACTAGCTTTAATTAATCAAATCTCAGAGCATTCTTATGAAGACACCAATCAGAAATACTGCACGCTGAATAAAAAATCACAAAGAAAGACTGGTTAACCAAAGAGCACGAGGGAGAGTAGGTGAAATGAGCAGAGAGCAGGCAGTCGGCAGGACTGCAGCAGCAGCAGCAGCAGACGACATTGATTTCGGAGGAGGAATTGCATTTAGCTAATCGGATTAGAGGCCCTGCTACCTTCCCCGTTTCCCCTTTGTTTTGCGGTTGCTCCCTATCTATTGATCTAAATGGGGACTCCCGGGCTACTACTGCGGGGGTCTCCCTGGACCGGCGTTGGGCCACTGCGGCCTTCACCGCGCAGGCCTGTGGTCTGCGGCCCCGTGCTGCTCCCAGATCTGTTAGACTGTGTCCGCGTGGAGAAACACACAAACGCTAACCGCTGGAGGCTGTGTGTTCACTTTATATCCCTTACATCATTCTTACATGTAGCCTAATACACCTACTTGAGAACAAAATGCAAGGAGAAACTACTCTATTATCGTCGTTCAATGCACATTCTGTGACATCCATAATAGAGAGTTAGGTGTGAAACTTTTCAGATGGAGGATAATGTGGAATATTACTGAAGGTCAACATTCACTCTTACTAAACGGAAGATCAACATGAAAAATTAGCCTGCACACTTGGTATGGTTATTGCGCCAGTATAACCAGTCTGTGGGCATTATGTGTTTTTTAAGTCAATATTTTTGGGGGGAAATATCGATGCTTGCGTGACATACTTCACTATTCTTGCGCTGTGGGAAAGTAGAAGTGGAAACTTTGCTGTGTTTTTAAAATATTGTGTCTGCAGCGTTGCAGACCTACAGGTGAGGCGTGTGCGTGCACGCGCGTGAGTGAGTTGGTAATTTGAAGTACCATAGTACAGTATGCCAGCTGTTTTCTTTTTTTGGTTGTTTACATTGGTTGTCCCTTTGCGGAGAGCCATTTCAAATCATTTTGTATGATCTGGCTGCTCTTGTGTGTCCAGTTAATACCATGTTAGCTGTCACATTAGAGGAGCCCACCACGGTTTCCTACATTACCATAACATTTTTCCATAGCCCCACCAGGAGTGCAGGCCGAGTCACGGAGCAGAATGAAATTAGATTAGATCAGCACTGATGTCTGGGGCCACCCAGGGCATTTTCTTATATATTGTAGTGAGGTGGGCGAAGCGCCTGTTTAAAAAAGAGAGAGAGAGAAAAAAAACCCACAGAGTCGTACGATGCACAACTGCCTCCATCTAATGGTAACTGGATCTGTTACCGAGTGCCCCTTTTTAAGGCCAACATACATCATCTTAATGTAGCAGGCTGCATCCTGAGCCCATGACGTTATGCACTGTGCCGCGCTGCTCTCTCCAGACAATAATTTCCATAGGAGTGCACACACGGCGTCCTGTAAACGCAGCCTTTTTAATTGCAAGAAATGCAAAATGTCAAATTAAGCCGGAGCTAATGGGGTGGAAGGGGACCGCCATGTGGCTGTATCGCCATACAGCTGCTAGAGAGATGGAGATGGAGAGAGTGAGGGAGGGAGGGACGGAAAGAGAGAATGAAAGAAAAGAGGGTGAGAGCGGGGGGGGTGGAAGGGGGAGTTAAAAAAGAGGAAAACAACGAAAATAAATGCATAGGAGAGGTGGGTGCAGGAGGGAGAGAGAGGAGGCAAGGAGAGACAGAAGCAAAGAGGGATAGTGAGCTATGGATTACCAATCACTGCTTCCCTGCACAAGATTAATGGGCACCCGTGTAGCCGGCTAATTTAGAACAATAACGCCTAATTAATTACAAATAATCAGCTCCTCTCTCTCTCTCTCTCTTCCATTCTTTTCTTCCCTCACTTCTGTCCCGTTATAACATTAACCATTCTGTCTTGGTCCTTCCTCTCTGCCTTTTGATCTCTCCGTCTCTGTGCAGTGTTCTCTCTATCCCTCTGTCTAAATAGCCTCAGGTGAAAATGTAGCGAAGTGGCTCTAGTTTCATCCCCCGCAATATACACACACACACACACACCCCACACCCACACACACACACACACACACACACACACACACACACACACACACACACACACACACACACACACACACCGGTCTTTGACTTTCTGTCCTATGAGGCTGCCTGATTAATGCCGGGTCTTAAATTAGGCGTAGGAGGATTTGCCGATGCCGGACACGCACTCTGCACAGCCACAGCAGACAGACACACAACTAACAGTATCTGCAGCTTATCTATGACTGCTTACATGGAAAGGCTCTTCCTCAAATGCCAACTCGGTGCATTGTCATTATAGACGAGCAGTCTTAGTTATGTCTTAGCGTATCTGATTGGGCTGGAAACTGATAGACCTGTAATTAGACCTGTAATGGTGGTTGCTTTTATTTTATTATATTAGTTATAATAAAATAAATAACAATTAAAATCTTTATATCTGGATTAGATGGATTGATTCTAGCCTTAAAGGTATTACATTCGACTTTGGTGTGTCTGAAATTCGTAAACAGAATCTAACCCCACCTTAATCCCCCCACACACTAGCACCGCCTTGTCACAAGCCTGACAAAAAAGATTTGTTGACAATCAGTGAAGTTCTGGACCGTCTGCAGGGCAAAGCAAGTGTCTGTCTATAGGGAAACAGCTGCAGCATCAAAATAGAAGCGATGTAGAGAGGATAAAGGCAACAAATATAGAAATATACAGTATATATTGCCTATAAATCCTAAAATTAAAATAACTCATGAATATATATTTGTAAATCCCTATGGGGAAAATGAATGGCAGATTCTCAGTGGTTCCAGAAAAGCACACCTACTATAGAGCCCTGCTATAGAGCAATGCGAATCGAGTTACTCACGTTGCATTGTGAGTTTGCAGTGGACATGATTTAGCCAGCTGATCCATGTTGTTGTGTGTTTACAGGTAACATTTGAGCAGCACAAGGAGAACCTCTCGCGTATGTTCCGTCAGTACCAACACCAGGAGTCTACAGGCGCTGGCGGCGCCATCCGCACCGTCTCTGGAGCCAGCCACGCCGCCGCCTCGGAGGCCTCGGGAGGAGCCAACGGGGAGCAACTGGAGGAGACCGCCCCGTCCACCGTCATCGAGCTCACCGTGGACCCACAGTCCTCCGCGGGGCCCCAAGACACGCCTACCTCCGCGTCTGACGACACCCTCGCCTCCTCGTCCGGCCCAGAAGAGGGAGAGGCCGGCGAGAGGGAACGAGACACTGTCACCGTCTCCAACATCCTGGGCAGGGACGACGAAGAGGCTCAAGAGTCCTCTGCAGTGGGCCCAGCCGAGGAAGAGGAGGTTGCGGCCGACCCGATACAGAGAAGAACCTCGGAAGATGAAGAGGGAGAGAAGTCCAGTGCCGAGACCGACCAGAAAGACGTTGTTGTCATTCCGTCCCCTGGCGAGACGGATGTCGACGACATGCCGGCTGTCACACCTAGCACCCCGACAGAAACGGACGGCGCGGCGACGTCAGGAGGAGAGGACACTGAAGTAACAGAAGTGACCGGAGAAACCGGTGAAACGTCAGAAGCTGACCTTACAGAATTACCTCTCGGCGACGATGAGAAAAGTGGTGATGCAAAAAAAGACGACAAAGACGACACAGAACTCGAACAGCCAGAGGCTTCCGCTGTGGAGCCGGAGGTAAAAGACGACGGTTCTCCAGAGACTCCGGTGGCCTGTGCAGAAACCAGCGTAGTGGTGGGTGAAGCATCCACCTCCTTCAACGAGGACCTCGTGGATATGTCGTCCGTGAGCGACCAGGCCAGCCCCAGTTCCCTCGACGAAAACGAGTCGTCTTTTACCACCGCATTTACAGGAGAGGAAGATAAGAAGGCAGCTGATGCCGAAGAAGAGAAAGAGAGTGAGAGCAACGGGCAGCAGGATCAGGAGGTAAAAGCTGAGGAGGAGAGTGTGGAAGAGGGCATCACAAAAGAGGAAAGTCAAGAAGGTGAACAACATGAAACGAGCGACGGCTCTGCTTTGGAGTGCCAGAATTCGGAAGCACCAGCTGAAACCGCGGAACAGAAGGTTTCAGACGAACCCAAAGAAGAACTCCCTGAAGAGAGGCCTCCTTCTCCCCACCCAGACGCCCCTGCTGTAGACCAGCAGCAGTCTTCGGACGCCACGTCGCCCCCTACAGCCCAGGAGACTGCAGCAGCGCCGTCCGAAAACGCTGCATCTTCCTCCCCCTCGCCTCCCCAACCGACCGCAGAGACCGCCGCCGTCGGCAGCACTGCAGAGGAAGCCCAGGTCACGGAGGGCAACGCCCCAGACACTAGTAGCACTGCACCCCCTAGTGCTGACACACAGAAGAACGCAGACTCTGTCACCAAGAGCAAAGAGGTGAAGAGTGATATTAAGATTGCCAGACTGGATGTGTCCAATGTGGCCTCAGACACAGAGAGGCTGGAGCTGAAGGAGGCGTCTGTGAGTGTGCAGGTATTTGACAGAATGCCTTTTTGGCTTTTGTTTCAATTTTAAAAAGAAAGAGGTCACACAGCTCGCTGTCACAATTCAAGAAAAGTTTGTCATACTGACAATGTTTCAGCAATAATAATCAAGTCATATCCTGAAGAAGGAATTTTATTGCTGAAATGTTTAATGAAAGTGTCTTGTATCGTGACTAAGACCTGTGCAACCCCTTTTTTTTAATCTCTTGCGGTCAGCACCTCCCACTACTGGTGTGGACCTTTGTTCTATTTTAACATTTATATCTGGATATTTCTTACAAAAATCAACTAGAGGTTGTACTCTTCTTGCATAATTACTTGTGTATCTTATATAATAACTTTATGCATTCAAATTGCAATTCTTTACAGTGTTTTCATTTCTGCTTCCCTACACAGCAGAAAGTTAACTTTCCGATATGATAATTCAAGATCCTTGTTCTGTGTAATCACAGAGCAAGGATCAAAACTAATATTGGTTTAAAAAATGAATGAAAATGAAAAAAAAAAAAAAAAAAAACTTTCCTGTTAAGTCTAACCAGTTCTGTCGTGTCTCATCAGGTTTCTGGACAGGGCCAGACGGCAACAGCATCAGCATCACCTGGAGCTGCTACAGAGGCGTCTGACTCGGCCAGAGAGGGCAGTGCCTCGGCGTCCCGTTCCACCATGTTCCGCATCCCAGAGTTCCGCTGGTCCAGCATGCACCAGCGCTTCCTCACCGACCTGCTGTTCTCCATCGAGACAGACGTTCAGATGTGGCGCAGGTAGACTGACTATGACCATGACACTGACTAGAATTACTAATCTCTGCAGAGATCAGACATGGAGAGAGAGAGTGAGATCCAGCAGTGACTATAAACCAGATCTCGACTTAGTCCGTGGCCATTTACGCCGCGACTACTTTACTTGTAGTTGTTCGGTCTATACCAGGGGTGGGCAGTTATTTTTCCCAAGGGGCCAAATGAGATACATAAAATATTGTGGAGGGCCAAGACTAAAGTCTGCGTAATATTAATTTAATTTCAAGATAAAAGTAATACCAACCATTTTGACACCAGGGCCCACTATTTATTCAGTATTTGAGCCACGGACCACCATTTGATGACATTTTAGCCCCACAGATCCCAAAACTTTCTTCAAGATTTCTTTTGTTTTTGTCCACAATTCCAGGCTGGATTTGGGAAACAAAACAGGATAACAAAAATGACCATTCTCTTACATTCTCTGATTGAATGTGTAGACTTTGGGCTAATTCAGATGATGAATGTTTTAACTCTTGAGAGTGTAAAAATGAAACCAAATGGACCCGCAAGGGTCCATTTGGTTTCATTTATACGCTCTCAAAGAGTTACATCTGGTTAACCAACTCTCCATATTTAACTGGAACTCTCTCAAGGACCACTGGTGGTCCCCGGGCCGGTCAGAGTCAGCCAAAGGGCCTCATTTGGCCCCCGGGCCGCATAATGCCCAGGTATGGTCTATAGGTGCTTGTGGTCGTGACCAGGTTGCAACCTGGTGGCGACTAGTTCATAGGTCGGTATTACTAACCCTAACTCTAAACAAAACCGCAAGCACAGAGCTTATCACTAAACCCTAAATGTAACCACAACCATGGAGCAGTGCATGTTCACCAACCTGGTCGTCCCGTGGAGCCCAAGAGATACAGGTATATGTAAAAATGTATTTTTAAATGGAAAAATAAACTCTCTTCCTCCCCTTTTCTCCCCATCAGTCACTCTACAAAGACGGTGCTGGACTTTGTGAACAGCAGTGAGAACGTGGTGTTTGTCCACAACACGGTCCACCTCATCTCTCAGGTGGTAGACAACCTCATCATGGCCTGTGGAGGCATCCTGCCCCTGCTCTCTGCAGCCACGTCCTCCACTGTGAGTCTCTATGGTTTTTGCTACTAATATTTGGTTGTTGCACTCTGCACGGAAAAGTCGTAATAGCGTGGATGTCTCGAGGTCTGTGTGAAATCCCGAATGACAGTGAGAGGGACTTTGTGGAGGAGATGTGAGGTCAGTCACTACAGTGTCGGCAAAACGGCCTCTTCCCATCAAGGAGATGATTGTGTGTCTCTTTCTCCCCCAATAGTATGCGTGTGTGAGTGAGACAGAGAGAGAGAGAGAGAGAGAGAGAGAGCAGGAGGTTTGAAATCATTTTACAACCTCAACCTAGGTTGCGATGCTTAAGACTGTCACGGCCAGTTGTAAATCTGCCGCAACCTTTTAAAAAGGGTTGGTTAGGTTTAGGGATAGGTTTTACTGAGATTAAGTTCAGGGCTCTAGGTTAGGATTCGTTTCAGTTTCGACAACTGAAAAAAGTTGAGACGGTTTCCCAAACGGTCGCGTTTGGGAAAGGGATTGGGGGAAAAAAAAGGTTGTCGATTTGTAAAAGGGTCGCCGTAGGTCGAGATCACAAAATGATCTCACTGTCTTTCAGAAAGAGATTGTGTGCATTTATCTCTGACTGTATCCCACTGTGCTCTCTGTCGGAGGGGCGTGGTGCTGTATCTCCACATTGACCTTTCCCCAATCGCATTAGACTACAGTTAGCCTGGTGCTAACAGGGTTACTGTGTTTTTGTATGCTCTGACCTCCTGCCACTGTAGCTCTCTAGTGTAACACGACTCCCAGCCTCTATCAATACTCTTCCATTTAGTCGACCGGCCTGTCTGGGAAGATGGCTGGCCGAGGTTCAGTTCCATTCTAATTTAATTATATCTGGCCGGTTCTTGGCTCTGTAATCTGATTTCAAATGGGATGTGATAAATTAAGGCTTTAATTGGCCCCTGACTGCTTTTGATTGGGACGGGGTAATGTCTGAAAAGTATTTGCTTCTTTAACTCATCTCGTCTGTCTTTGGACTGAGGCCGATTCTAAAAAAGGGCCTTCTAATCTAAATAATGAAGGTTTCTGGAACAACGTCAGATATTATTTATGTAGCAGCATTAATTTTAAAAGAATTTTTAAAAGAATTAAAAGAATTTGAATGCTGTACATACTGTACAGAACCACAAGAGAGCTCTCCGTCCAGAAGGGTAGGGTTACAAAAAGGGGTTCCTGCCTATAACAGGTTAAAACATATAAACACACACACACACACACACACACACACACACACACACACACACACACACACACACACACACACACACACACACACACACACACACACACACACACACACACACACACACACACACAATGTCTCATCATAAGCTGGTTACGACAAGAGCACAGTTGAATGGCTCTCTGATCAAACAGATTGTTTGGCTAACACCACCCCCTTGTTTAATTACCACATAATTGCCAGTCAGATTGCTTGGCGACGGAGTGCCATGTCTAGCAGCTTAGCTCACTTACAGGCCGTATTATTTTGTATTTCTCTGCACACTCCCAACAGCACGAGCTGGAGAACATCGAGCCGTCTCAGGGCCTGGCGGTGGAGGCCTCCGTCACCTTCCTCCACCGACTCATCAACCTGGTGGACGTCCTCATCTTCGCCAGCTCCCTCAACTTCACGGAAATCGAGGCAGAGAAGAACATGTCGTCCGGAGGCATCCTCCGGCAGTGCCTTCGCCTGGGTAGGGATGACACCACACCTTTCCTTTGTACCTCACCCATACCTCAACCGTTTCCTCCTTCAGTTTGTTAGAGGAGAATTCCACCCCAGAAGTGTTTTTTACCTTTATTTGCAGTCATTTTGTGGAAAGAAAGTCCTAATTGGCTGTTTCCCCTACCCAACTATATGCTTAGAATGGGGCTATGGGATGTTCAAATCCACCTATTTCCATCACTCCAAAATGCTATATATTGATTTTTGCTATATATTGTTTCTTCTCCATGTCAATAGTGTGTTGACACTCTCACTTTCGGTTTCGGTTGTCTCAGAAGGTTGGGTGTGGCGCACAGTTTATGGCTGAACCACTGCTGAACCGAAAGAGTGAGAGTGTCAACACACTATTGACATGATGGAGAGGTAATATATAGCAAAGAATTACATGTTGGAGAAGTGAAAGTTGAAGAATTTGAACAACATCCCATAGCCACATTCTAAGCTTATTTTGGGGTAGGCGAAAGGGCCTCAAAATGGAAATAAATCAACAGCAAATAAAGGCAATGACAAATAAAGCCTTCTAGGGTTGGAATTCTCCTTTAACGTCTTTCCTTCCCCGAGTACTTCCCTCTCCTACATTCTCATTCTCCCTCATACCGTATGTTCCTTAGATATAGTTTCTTAGATTCAGGATTTTGCAGTCTCCCTCCCTTGTTATTTCACTGGCCTGGTGCGTAGTCCGTCTATCTGTCTTGTCTGTCTGCCCCCCTGCCACTGAATCAAGCAGATTTGTCATCTTTCCCACTGCCATTCCCTGTATCTCCATCCCCTCTGCATTCTCCATTTCCTCGTCTCTTATCTCCTCCTCTTACCCAGCCCTCTCTCCTCTCTTCTTGGTCATCGATCTGCATCCTATCGGCCTGCAGGAGGCTCTTGTATATCAGCCTCAGTCATGGCTCCCTGTAGCTAGATTGACCTCCCTTTCCCTTCCCTTCCCCTCGCCTCCTCCTCCTTCTCCTCCTCCTCCTCTCGCTTCCCTACTCTGACTGTCTGCTCCTGCCATGCCCCCCACCCCCTCCCACCCCTCACTCAGCTCATATCAGCATTCTCTTATCTTGTTATTATAACCTCGCTCCATGACAACACTCACATTGTGAGAACTGGAGTAGAGCACTGAGAGGAGCAGCTCTGTGGGACGGTGCAGAGTCAAGTCAGTGGAGCAGTGCTGTACTGTAAATGGTGCATTTTTTTTTTACAGCGCCTTTATCCAAGGTGCTTTACATAGAATGACATGGGTTGTAGAACCCATTCACACACCAATGGCGGAGGAAACCATGCAAGCACGTCGGGAGCAATTAGGGGTTAAGTGTCTTGCTTAGGGACACATTGACACTAACTCTGGGGGAGCCCGGGTTTGAACCGACAACCTTGTGGTTACCATCCGGTGACTCTACCCCTGAGCCACTGCCGCCCGTACTGTAGTGTAGAGTGGTGTGCTTGTAGTGCAGTGTAGTATACTGTTGTGCTGTGGAACTGAGAGGATTAAGGACGTGCAAACATTTATCTTTTATAGATCTTGTCCGAACATCACACAAATTGGAAGACATAATGACCATAGTCATACTCATATGATCAAGACAAAAAGTTGCCATCCTGATTGTCATCTAAAGTTTACAGAAGTTGCTTGTTTTGCTCAAATCATAAATAATTGAAAGTTGACAAGTTACAAGTTATAGCAAAACAACATTTTTTAGTTTAATCAGAACGTTGCTGGTCCACAATAATCCAACCTGGCAGAGGTCGACAGAGATATACTGTCTAATCTAGTGTATCTAGTTGATATTATATGGTATGATATAGTACCAGTACTTTTTCACTGAAATTTGTCTTGCAACCCAGCTGTGGAAAGTGACCCATTTGGGGACAGTACCCAAACTGCACATTTATTGATATTCCTAATCTCAATTTTGGTTCTCGACCTGAACGTTTGTCAACCCACTGACTGTTCACCAGCACTACCACGGTACACTCATACATCTTCATAGTAGTGAGAATAAATCTACAAGTGCACTGTCTCTTCTCACCATTTTTTGAGCTTGTAGATCTGATAATGTCACTACTTATTTTTTATTTGTAGAATTTCTTAGATTAATTTGTTATTGTTAAAATGTATAAATAATACATTACCCTTTTTATTTAAAACCAAAATCCTTTGAAATGTATTTGCATAAGAAAGCGCTATGTTTTTGTTTTGTTTCACTCAAGTCGTGGCCCATAAAGATTGGTGGGTGACCCACAGATGGTGTCTGTTACCCAGTGTTTGTGAAGCAGCGTTGCAGAGCAGTGCAGATCTGTGCAGCAGAGTGCTGTAGCCCCAGGGCCTCTTTCTACCCTCTGCTTCGCTCTATTAAAGTTTCCCTCTGACAGCTTCAAGAGCCCGGCTCCTGCTCCGGCTGAATAAAAGATATTCAAATGCTTACATTATTCATTTTACAGGGGAGAGCGCCTTCCCCGACGCACACAAATCAAAGTGTGCCACACGTGTACGTGGACAACACGCGTGCGCGCGTGCACGCATGCACTCAATGATGATTTAAATTATTTCGCCAACCTTTTGTTCCAGTTAGGTAATGGAGCATGTCTCGGTATCTGTTTTTGCTCTTAGATGCTCATACAGTCAGCGGCATAAACAAAATGGTCGCCTGTTCCCTCGCCACGTTAAGCAAACAGAAATGGGTCTTGGCTCAGACAGACGGCATCTTTGCTATAGTCAGTGGGAGAGCACTAGCCTCCAATACTACAAGGCCACTTTTAGCAAGCAGCCGTTATGAAATGAATATTTGATGAGGTATGCTCTCCCCATTGCTGGCAACTAATCTGATTTTGGGAGACTGTAACAAGGTTTCGCCTCTCTTCTCCTCTGCTCTCAGTCCCCTCCCTTACCGCTACCTCCTCTCCCTCCCTTTATAAATGGCGCTGTGAGTGAACAGATCTTAATGGAAAAGGCGAGCCTATTTCCAGACAGAATAATTCCAACCCCCCCTAATCTAAACAGCTCAGAGTTAACATTTGTCAGTTGTCAAGCGCACAACGATGCAAGCGAGGGGATAAATATAAAAAACGCAAAGCGCAGAACGA
Source organism: Benthosema pterotum (assembly GCA_039105355.1). Lineage (NCBI taxonomy): Eukaryota > Metazoa > Chordata > Actinopteri > Myctophiformes > Myctophidae > Benthosema > Benthosema pterotum. The sequence goes on along the minus strand of CM076973.1, from coordinate 21,358,091 downwards.
AAAAGAAAAGCCAGAAAATAAATAAAGCAGAAGTAGCGTTCGGCAATATATCAGATTAGAAATGGTAAGTGCCCCCATTGTGAGTTGAACCTCACCGGAGTTATCAAACAGCAGATATTTCCTGCCTCTGAGAGAGGTACTCTGTTACCTGCTCGGCTGGCAGTGTCATCTGTTACAGGAGCACTGTGTTGAGGGTGTGATATGGTGTGTGTTTGTGTGTGTGTGTGTTGGGGCGGGGGGTGACACGGGGGGTTGTGTGGGGGGTGGTGAGCACTGACCTTGGAGGAGAGGTGGAGCAGGGAAGAGTGAACGATGCTGCCAGGGTTGGCCGGAGTGCTGACCTTGTGTCGCGCACCCTCTTTTTCTTCGTCTTTGTTTTTTTTGTTGATCTCAGCTCTTCTTCTTCATGTGGCGTTGGTTCCCTTTTCCTGAGACAGCATTTGACCCATATTTCTTTTTCCTTTTCTTTTTTTAAGGCTATTGGGTCCAGTCTCACCCCGGACAATGAAGTATGGATATGGGGCCATTTCTGCATAGCCCCATAATGTCTCTATTGTAGAATTCATCCTGTAGAGAAACTGGGTGAAAACAAATTACTTGGGCACAGCTGCCCACTAACCTGCTCCACACTCTCATACAGTGAAATACACTTGGGACATACTCAATACAACCTCAACTGTAAGGTCACCTTTGTGGTACTTTGTGAGGGAAGGCCTTTCTTTCCCTGCCCAGATTTCTGACTGGACCAGAGACCACTAACACCGGAAAACCTGGATGTTAATTTACTGAGACTTTTTGAGAGATTTTAATGCAGGAAGGGCCAAATCCACTAGCGGCCATGACCACGTCGCAAACCAGGTCACATCCACTACCAACCAGGTCGCAAATCCACTACCTCCACTAGAGATCAGGACGCAATTCCACTACTCGCTCATTAGTCGCAAATTACGGTAGTTGTGGCCAGTGAGAAACTGATCGCGGCCATGCTGCAACCAGGTCGATGGTTGCAGGTGGATTTCAATGTACACAGTATTACTTTGAAATCTTTTGTATGATGGTTGTAACATAACCGCCTTCTGTCCCCCTCTCACAACCCCTGTCTTTCTTCCAGTGTGTGCCATGGCGGTGAGGAACTGTCTGGAGTGCCAACAGCATGCTAACCTCACGTCTGAGGTTAGTCATACTGCCATGCCCAGCAGCATGCTGGGAGCTCCCAAATCCATGCCAGCACAGGCAAGTGCATCTCCTCATGTCAATCTGCAGCTCCAGGCTGTACTGTAACTTGTATATTGTTCCATTGACGTGCCGTCTCAAATATTTGTATCTGATTAAAGGTCTATATTGAAAATAAGTAGCGTATCATAGTGTACAGTAAATGTTTTGTTTTGCCGTCCCTTGATAAAGATAGATTAATGTACATATTTCTTAGCAATTCCTTTTTAATCTACCATTGGTCAGATATACAGTATTCAGATATTGGCTAACATTGGAATTATATGTTTTTCTTGAAAATAACAATCTGAAGGTGTGTTTGTGGTTGGTGCTCTTATATTTGGCCTACATAATGTAGACAGGCACTATAAATAAAAGATGCAAGCATCATCTCTTTCCGTTTCCCATCTCCAAGCCTGGTAGAATGGGAGAAATTGTGTCCTTTGTGGCCCCAACCAACAGCAACAACAGCAAAGTGTTATTGCATTAGCTCATATCTTATTGCATTACCACACCGGTTGCTATATGTTACACCGTCCAAGGCCGTGTGTGTGCGTGTGCGTGTGCGTGTGTGTGTGCGTGTGTGTGTGCGTGTGTGTGTGTGTGTGCGTGTGCGTGTGCGTGTGTGTGTGTGTCATTGGATTTTCGGATTTGATACAGCACCTTCCTGTAAATTTGTGGTGTTCTTCCCTGAAACTGGTGTGTAAAGGCTCATTTATAATGCAGTGGCTGTATGTCCGAGCTTTTACGTTAAGGATGCGGTGTGTGTCTCCAGGGCAGGCGGAGCTGCTTTCCCTGTGTCCGGAAACTTGACCCCTTCTCCTCATAGAGAGAGAGAGAGAGATGATAAATAAACATCATTGCTGGTTTAAAAATGAACGTGTGTGGTTAATAAAAGGCCTCTTTTCCCTTCCTGTGTGTTGCAGAGCCCAGTGGATGCAGTGACAGGCGGTACGTCTCCGGTCAGAGACCTGGACAGACTGCTGCAGGACATGGACATCAATCGCCTGAGAGCCGTGGTCTTCAGAGATATCGTTAGTCACCACACAGACGCAACACATGCTGATACACAGCATGCTGTATAGTCAGAATAGAAACACACATACTATATAAACAATGTAATGTAACACAAGTGTGCGCATGCACGCACGCACGAACGCACACACACACACACACACACACACACACACACACACACACACACACACACACACACACACACACACACACACACACACACACACACACACACTGTAGATAGATACATCTCCCCATATCATCAATGGACTACAGCAGGGGTTCTCGATGTTTTTGGGTGCCGACTCCCGGAAATACTTTGGCCATGTCTTGGGGACCCCCACCCCAGCCCCCTCACCACTTCCAATATAATTTGGCCGATACACTAACCTTAATAATAGAGGAAATATGTAATAAAACCAGTTATAATCATTAAGGCTTAATCACTAATTTTGTATTATGTGTACTATGTAAACTGTCATTTTTCTGCCATTCACTTGCCAAAAAAAAAGAAAGAAAATAATAAAAAAAATAATAATAAAAATAAAATAATATTGGGACCCTTGAGGGGTCCCGACCCACAGGTTTAGAGCCCCTGGACTACTGGACTGATGTTGTGTTGGTCTCTGTCTCTGTGTATGTGTGTTGTAGTGGAAGTGAAGCGTCCAGATGTGTTTAGTGTGGCTTGTGTTTGTTTCAGGAGGACAGTAAACAGGCCCAGTTCCTGGCTCTAGCCGTGGTTTACTTCATCTCCGTTCTCATGGTGTCCAAGTACCGGGACATCCTTGAACCGCACAACGACAAGAAGCAAGCCCAGCGCTCGCAGTCTGCCAGGAGCACAGGTAATGGAGACACACACACAATGTTGTTGTTGTCCATTCAAAGCCTCACTGTTCATATGGTTGTTGGAGCATATGATACTTGTAGGGCTCTGGTGCTTGGCATGGAGTCCCCGGATCAATTCCCATTCCGGGCTGTTTTTCTGACCTACTGTATGAAGCCTCCTGTGAGTGTCTTGAATAGCGTTTGAACATTTGCTGCGTCGTCTTCAGTACAGTACCTATCAAGTAAAGCAAAAAAAAAGTTCAGTGCTACCCCCAGAAGCAAACGATTTGCTCAGATTTGCGCTATTCATCAAAAATCTACAGTACAAGCTCATAAGCCTGCATAAAGTCTGTATGTATGAGCAGAGTTTATCTGCTATTTGTTTTGGCTAAAATTTTAAATGGCACACATGCTTTCCCAGTTTGAATGCATTAAAGGGATAGTTCAATTATTTTTTTAATTAAGCTGTATGAAATACCATTAATATAACGTCCCATGGTGGGAGTTCTGCCCTGGTTTTGGTAAAATATGAAGTAGTTTGATCATTTAAGATAACTGGGGCCAGGCAATAAATTAACCCGGAAAACAAACTTAATTTGTATTGTTGGCCCGTTTATAAAATATTAGCACATCCTTCATTCATTTTTGGCTTCTATCACAGGGGAATTATTTTTGTGTCCATATCACTACGCCAAAAAGTAGTTCCATGTAATGGGGGGGTAAATAATTCAACGATACAAATGACACTAGTTTTTTTGATTCATTTGCTTTTACTGCATGGCCTCAGTGACCCCACAAAATGACCAGAACTACTTCATATTTCACCAAAACCAGAGCAGAACTCTCACCACGGGACTCTGGGCATGAATTAATACAGTTGACACCACTATATTAATGGATTTTTGGAACTTAAGTTCCAAAAATCTGAACTATCTCTTTAACACTACCATGCCTGAGAGGTCATTTTGACCGTTTTGGGGGGTATTTTAAAGTTGTTTATCTGCTGAAGATAGTGCTGTGGCGTACAAGCTCAGACAGCTGATTGAAGACCAGTGGTCCTGAGGAAGAATGTCCCCATGCTGGGTGACCTGTACACTATACTGCAGAAGGAAGATAATCTGATCCTCATGGCCAAGCTGTACCAAGCAGTTGTGCACGTAATACGCACATAGTGAGCTCCACATACGCAGACCTTGAAATAGGACTGGATCCCATTTGTCCGCGACTGTGCACTCGTGCGTATGGCTTGTGGGTGTTTTGGCTATAGTGATGTGTGGGAGTGAGTGTCTGGGGTAGTTGTCCCCTTTGGCCAAATGAACTTGAACAACCGTTAAAAATACTTTAAGAACTCTGTTCACTCGAACAATGTCTTTGTAACAAGAGTCACTCGATCGTCACAGTGTGGCTCTTGTGGGAAGGTTAGCTGTCTCTAAAAATTGTCTATGCAAATCGTGTCGAAATGTATTAAGACAGTTGCAGTCCACATTGTTGACATCTCTTTCCGTTGTCTCCCTCAAAGACAGCAGCTCTGCGACTGGAGGACCGGACCTGGAGAACGGCGTCTCGCTCCGCCGCTGTGACTCGGGCATCGTGGACGACCGTGCCTCTGGGTCCACCAGCGAGGCCAGTGAGCACCTGTCGTCCGCTCACGGCCCCGACGCCATCTCCGAGGCCCTCTCCACGCTGTCGTCCGAGGTCAGGCCCGCCGCCGACTCCAAGGGCTCCAAGAACGTCAAGGACATCCTGCGGAGCCTGGTGAGCGCGCCCACCGATGACGTCACGGTGGACCCCAGCCTCCTGCCTCCCACCTTCCTGGGAAGCGTAGGCGATGCCACGCGCGATCCCGCGCTGCAGTTCCGCTCCTTCGACAGGTGAGATGGAGGGGAGAGTGTCTTTCCACGCAGACACGCATGCCTCTGCTCACATAAGACACTGCACACATTGTATAGTGTGGACTATGGCTGGGAGTAGGTATGTCCCATATAATCTGCCTCCTGATGCACAAGATAATGTGCGCCTACCATAATCACAGTAATCCTTGATATTCTGTATATTCGAGTGCTTATGGAGAGAAATGAGACAGACTTGATGCTTCAGTCACTTTCACATTAAGAGCACTGCACACATGCATGCATGCATGTGTGCAGTGGCACACATGCATGCATGCGTGTGTGTCTGTGGGTGTGTGTCTGTGGGTCTGTGCACCCTAACCCTCAGGTGCAGAAACTCAATGAGTGAGATCAAGAGTTTGAATCTGTCTCATGGCTTTTATCGGATGCTATCCTCTCCTTTTCCATTTTATAACCACTGTACTGTTAAAAATCTGGACAAAAAAAGGAAAAATAAATAATAAATGAATTGTCCAGTGTCTGACAATGGGTCAGTCAGACTTGACATCTTGATCAGTTTCTGGACAGCCCATCTTGGCTGTCAACCCTCTGGTGATCGCTCCACTTTCTATCCTGTTATCTTCCCCTCCCTTTAGAGATGTGCAGGTTTTTTCTGTATTTTTTTTTTTTTTCGTTTTACATTTGACAGTCAAAGACATGAAACAATGCATCTCAGAGACTGAAAGCTAAAGCAAGAGGAGGTGCCTGAGGTGCAGGATCAAACCTGCGCGCTGCAGCTCCCAGCCCCCTTTTGAACTGGAGTGCTGGATGTGTGCGTCTGACTGGCTGTTCCCTCCGGCTCCCTGTGTCTGTCGACACAGAGCCTGAACCACAAACTAACACTCTACAAAGTACCTGTCTGTGGAAAAGCACCTCGACACAACAGAGGCATGTCTGCTATAGGCTGAGCTAGAGAGAGTCAGAGACGGTGGCACGGTGGCACAGTGGTTAGTGCTGTCGCCTCACAGCTAGAAGGTCCTGGGTTCCATTCCTGCACTCGCCGGCGGCCTGTCTTCTCTTCCGTGCCAGCAGTGCCCATACCTGAGGTGGGGGTTGGTAAAAGGGCTTTTCTGTGCGGATATTTGCAAGTTTTCCCATGTGTCCCTGCTTCGGTCCTTGCTTTGGTCCTGGTCTCTAAACTGCCCCCCCCAGCCTAGCTGGAGTGCCTGATGGAGGGGACTGGTTGGAATAGCGTATTCCTTCCATGAAGGCAGCTTGGACTCCTCATGCATTGAAGGAAGCATAAGGCCAAGTCTGCTGCCTACTCAGGTTGGTGGAGGGTGTAGAGCCAAGGATCACATTAGGAATTCTCACTGGGTGAAAAAAATGGGGTACAAAGTCACAGGGATAAACGTTTTTTAAAAAGAGAGATAGGGAGAGGATTTAAAGGAGAGTGATGGAAAGATAGAGAGAGGCAGTGGCAGAGACAGGAACTCTTTATAAGGACGGCAATGCCAACACAAGGTATAGGCAGATCAGCCTTGTGCACATTGATAGACAGTGGGAGAAAATTGAATGAGCCCTTTTCAAAACTGCACACTTTGTGGCAGAGTTTAGTCACTGTCCATTGCCAGTCCAAATAGTTTAGCAACTGTTGCTATGCAGGTCAAGCTTTCCTGGTCAAGCTTTCCTTAGCGTGCTTATTAGACAACGACGGATTGGGGAAGGACTTAGTGAAGGGCTAATTGAATAACCTTCAAATAGCAAGATACCAAAATACAATGTATATACAGTATATGGCACAAGGTGATGACTGGTAAAAGGTTATCCATGACAATGACATACACTTAATTTGTGCTTTCTTGGAAAAACAACCACTGATAATCACGTCATAGTGGGTCTGTCTATTAGTCAGGGTCATCCACACGTAGGTGTCAAAGAGGGTTTCAGCCCTGAAAATAGCGAGTTTAGGATCGCTCTCCCTGCGGCTTCGACACGATGGAGGTGTGCTCTGTCGCAGTCGCCACAGTCCCTTTGATACCCCTATAATGTTGTATCATTACTTGTGTGAGTGGAGCGTGCGCAAGTTAAGCGATTGGTCTGCGCTTGGTCGCCCCTTGGGGGTACTACGATTGGTCCTGCAGTTGGCGTACTGCGGTTGGTCGTCCCTTGGGGTACTACGATTGGTCCTGCGGTTGGGGTACTGTGGTTGGCCGTCCCTTGGGGTACTGCGATTGGCTGGTTTAGCTGATGATGTAATGGTGACGCAAGTAAGAGAACTTTATGACTAAGAATTAAGTATTAGCTCGCTCCGCTTTTGTAACAAGTTTGCACTCTACCGAATGCTGATATAGTTGACCTCAATAGCATTATATCAACATGGATAGGGTCATTTAAAAACGTTATGCCAACCCATGTCCTTGTCCTTCACATTATATTTGAGCTAACAACCTTTATTGCGGCTTTTTAAAAAACTGCTATGAATACGCTGTGTATGGTACTATATAAAATACTCAAAAACTCAAAAATGAAGCCCTAGTACAGGAGAATAGAGACGGAAAGCGAGGCAGACATTCAGGCACAGAGATTGGGGAGGTGGAGAGCGATCAAAGGGTGGTAGAGAGAGAGAGAGAGAGAGAGAGAGAGAGAGAGAGAGAGAGAGAGAGAGAGAGAGAGAGAGAGAGAGAGAGAGAGAGAGAGAGAGAGAGAGAGAGAGAGAGAGAGAGAGAGAGAGAGAGAGAGAGAGAGAGAGAGAGAGAGAGAGAGAGAGAGAGAGAGAGAGAGAGAGAGAGAGAGAGAGAGAGAGAGAGAGAGAGAGAGAGAGAGAGAGAGAGAGAGAGAGAGGAGGGAGGGAGGGAGAGAGAGAGGATGAGATGGAGGGGAGTGTTCAGGGGATACAGACAGGCATAGGCAAACAGAAAGATAGACATGGGAAAAAACTGTGAGACGTGCCGACAGCCCAGAGGAGGCAGGCCTCCAAGTGGAGGTGAAACAATGTTGGCAGGAAGTAGTTTCTTTTTTTGCTTTGCCACTGATATTTAATACCTGGCTCTTAGTATCACCCCCCCCCCCCCTCTCTACTATAAAAGAAGCAGAGTTGGCTCCCGTCCTCCCGCGCTACTGTATGTGACGTGTATAAATTGCGTTCCCAGTTGGACGAGCCAATCCAGGGCACAGACGGACACGGTGTATAGAGTCTGGGTGCGTATCGGTAAAGCCACACAGGCCAACATGAGTGCCAGAGGACGGAACCTCCGTCTGGTTTCTATTTGGACCCGGAGCATTGTCTCCCAAACTGGCAGACTTTCAGACAAACAGAGAGCAATAGATGGAAAAGTAGGTGGGGAACAGAGAGGAGATGGGAGACACGAGGTCAGGGATTTCAGTTTATTCTTTTTTAGGCAATTTTCCTTTAACTCAAAACATTAGCAAGAATAAAAAGGGAAGACAAAACTCTACAATGACTGATGGAACACTGAAAACGACAATGGCAGAGTTCATAAGAGCAACAAGTGTGCCATTATAACATGCATTCCATTATAAATATGAAGAACAAAATGTTTACACGTGCGTTCATGCATAGTCACGCATGTGCTCACGCACTCACTCACTCTCTCTGTCTCCATCTGTCTGTGGGAATCCTGAGATGTTCCTGTGATCCAGAGTTTCTTCCTTTATCTGAGGAATGTTTTGTCAGGTCTCAGGACTCTCCTCATATCAGAGGGATTAGACTGGCTCCTGTCCGCTACACACACACACACACACACACACACACACACACACACACACACACACACACACACACACACACACACACACACACACACAGCACAGACATATGCACGCAGGCACACACACCCACGCACACACAGTAGGTAGAGTAAAAAGCAAATGTCAGAAGAGCTGGAAAACATACACTAACAGCTTGCTGGCTGCTGATGACACACACACATGCCCACGCACACACTTCACCCCAGCAACACTTAACCAGCACTGAAGGCATTGCTGTTGGACCTTAGTGTCACATAGCAAGACATAATATATAAGACAATCTCTGAATGCTATTTGCTACTGAATGCTACTGAGTATCTGAGTATCAGAAGTACTATGTGATGCCCCTCAGACCGTAAAGATTTTCGACCAATCACAGCGCGGTAGTGCAACAGTAGTGCCATTGGAAACATACTTGCGAATGGGAGATCTGTGTTGTTTGTGTGTGGATAGTTTAACACAGTAAAGTATCATATAATTAACACTGACAAAACTAGTTAAAGCAAGCTAACCTCCTTGCTTCAACAATTGGCATGAGGAAACAAACAATTACATTGCCAAAGCAAGTGTCACAAATTCAATAAAAACAGTTGAAAATTGGGAAAAATATATACAGTGGGGTGCAGAGTTTTGTAAACTGAGTTATGTCACATTGCATTATTTTTTATATATGTTATAACAGGGCATAGAGATTTGTTTTTCTTGTTTCTATTTTTAAACAAATTAATTATGTCAATTATTTGCAGAGAATGATTTAACATATTTTTAAATGTGGCGTCCCTGTTTACAAGGGCAGGTCTATATAGTGCAGACCGTAGTCCTTAGGGTGGTTGTATTCCATTGGCCATCTTCACATTGTTGTATTTCTCCCAATAGGTATGGAAGTTTTTCATTGTTGGTCATAGTTTCGAACTGACATTGAGTGTGAAGTATGTGTCTCTGATGTCTTAGGTGGTGTCTGAGGGCAGGTGGTTAGAAAGTGTAGCTCTGTTTCTACCACATTTTGTGTGCAGTGGGTGCATAGTTTGTCTTCAACACACTGTTTTGCATCGAGCAGAACTACTTGTAGATGTTGCAGAGAGAGGAGAGGGTAGGCGTCACATCCGCTTTATCCAATACTCATGAGCAGACGTCCATTGTTTTAGACTGTATGATGAAGCAACAGTCAAAGTCTGGTAATGACTAGCTGGGTCTCACAGAGTTACATTATAATATTACCCACATACATTAGTAGCCAAATCCAAATTATATCCCCCGTTATAGCCTCATTTTTATATTTTTGGTAAATGTCGTACAGTATATAGAACATCTACAAGCTTGAGTGCACACACACACACACACACACACACACCTGTACACACACACACACGCACGCACGCGCGCACGCGCGCACGCACGCACGCACGCACGCACGCGCACACACACACACACACACACACACACACACACACACACACACACACACACACACACACTGCTCTGTCAACCCCATCAGAACCAGTTATCTTGATGGTCCACAGTATAGTTGAGTCCAACACACAATCAATTTCATTTCCAAACTGCAAGGGAGATGCAGTTTATTGAAAAGAACAGAACTACAAGCATCTACAACAGGGGTGGCCAACCAGTCATAGACCAAGAGCCACGTTTTTCACCGTGTTACTGCAAAGAGCCACATCAAACGGTCACAACGGTTATAAAACCGTTGCGATGGCCATCATGGTCCCAAATAGATTTCCCCTCTCCTGCCATGAGACATGTGTATTTGTGTGCAGGTGCGCAATGCAAAGACACACTATTAAAACATATAGACTTGTATTTAGAAACGGGGTTTACAATCCAAAAGTATATGACAAGTCAAAAAATATACACCTACACCTCCACGGTGGACTAGGAATCAGTCCAGTCGAGTGGTTAGGCACCACTGTATAGGGAATGCATGAGTGCGCCGGGCCGAGCGTTTTTGACGGTTCCATGTGGAAGCCCCTTAAGAGCCACATTTAACCAGCTGAAGAGCCACATGTGGCTCACGAGCCACGGGTTGGCCACCCCTGATCTACAGTGTTTTTTTTTTTGCCACATGAGCTGTGCCCGCAAATCAGTTATTTTTACTGACGGTTCTACAACGCACACACACACACACACACACACACACACACACACACACACACACACACACGCACACACATGCACGCACACACATGCACGCACACACACACACACACACACACACACACACACACACACACACACACACACACACACACACACACACACACACACACACACACACACACACACACGCACACACACACTGCGCCACAGTGTACTAGAGAGTGAAGTGTCCCTGTTTGTCTGGTGATTTATTTATGAGCCTTGTCCCTGTTATGACAAGCCAGTGTGCAAATATTTGCTGACACTAACCAGACGTTAAACAGTGTCATTGTACGTGCATGGTG